>JAMJFZ010001899.1:4385000-4747500 GCA_026225945.1 Cricetomys ansorgei
TTCTGTTCCCTTTGCCTTGACTGGGGCATATGACAGTCCTGGGCTGTCCCGCAGTGGCCGGGGAGGAGGAGGTTGATGGCTACGAGACGGATCACCAGGATTACTGTGAGGTGTGCCAGCAGGGTGGGGAAATTATTCTGTGCGACACCTGCCCTCGTGCCTACCACCTCGTCTGCCTTGACCCCGAGCTTGACCGGGCTCCTGAGGGCAAATGGAGCTGCCCCCACTGTGTGAGTACCTGGAGCCCTCAGGCTCTCCCCTGTCTCTTTTCTTCTTGCTTTCTGGTATGGTCTTCTGGGCTTCTCAGAGCAGGTACCCAGGAATCCAGATTCTAAATGGGTTCCTGTCTTTCCATGCTTTGTCCCCAGAGTCGGTGTTTTGGAAAGTGGGGTACCTGTTTGGTAGGTCCCATGCGACTTCTGTGCACTTCTAGGACTCAGTCATCCTGGTTTTGCCTCAATTTTCCAGTGTTTTCTTTTCTTGTTCCGTCTCTCTCCGTCTGCTCTGGCCCCTAGGAGAAGGAGGGTGTACAGTGGGAGGCCAAGGAGGAGGAAGAGGAGTACGAAGAGGAGGGGGAGGAGGGAGAGAAGGAGGAGGAGGACGACCACATGGAATACTGCCGTGTGTGCAAGGATGGCGGGGAGCTCCTGTGCTGCGATGCGTGCGTCTCCTCCTACCACATCCACTGTCTGAACCCACCCCTGCCCGACATCCCCAACGGGGAGTGGCTGTGCCCACGGTGCACGGTAAGTGGAACCCGTCCTCTCGGTGCTCACCGTCCACCCACCTTTCGCCCACTTCTGGGACCCACACACCCAGCGCTCCTTTTCTCTGCTTCCACCCTTCGTTGTCCTACCTAACGAAGGCTCTCCTTGCCTCGCTCCTTCCTCTCTCTCTTATGTGTCCACCCTGAAGTGTCCTGTGCTGAAGGGCCGCGTTCAGAAGATCTTGCATTGGCGATGGGGGGAGCCACCTGTGGCAGTGCCAGCACCCCAGCAGGCAGACGGGAATCCGGATGTCCCACCTCCTCGTCCTCTTCAAGGCAGATCAGAGCGAGAGTTCTTTGTCAAGTGGGTGGGATTGTCCTACTGGCACTGCTCCTGGGCCAAGGAGCTCCAGGTATAAAGGCCGTTCCTTTCCTTCCCCGCTAGGACCCTGCTCTCTCCTGCCCCTCTGTTCTCTGGGCTTCCTTCTCCTTTGTTTCCCTCATTTCATTCTCTACTCTGGTTTCTCTCTGTGGTTCTATTGGTCTCACTTCATTTCTGTTAGTTTCCCACCTTTCCTTACCTCCATCTCCTTTATTCTTATCCCTTACCCATCTCTTCCTTCTTAACCCCTTGCCTTGTCTCTCATGTTCCTTAACTACTGTTTCGGTCTAGCCTTCTAACTCTGTTCTATCAGTCGCTCCATTTCCCACTGTTGTTTTTGTTATTATTGTTTGTTTTTATCCACTCGATTTCAAAGATCCCTTCTCTAGGTGGCTAGCCTCCTCTCTGCTGCCCTTTGCATCTCCGGGTTTGGAGGCTATCTCTCCTCTCTCTATTCTGCCTCATCAGTTGGAAATCTTCCACTTGGTGATGTACCGAAACTACCAACGGAAAAATGACATGGACGAGCCCCCGCCCCTGGACTATGGCTCTGGTGAGGACGATGGGAAGAGTGACAAGCGCAAGGTGAAGGACCCTCACTACGCGGAGATGGAGGAGAAGTACTACCGTTTCGGCATCAAGCCAGAGTGGATGACGGTCCACCGCATCATCAACCATAGGTGAGCCCTGGGGCCATGGAGAGGCCACCTGGACTGTGGTGCTGCTCTCACTGTGGCGATGGCCCTGCATACGCCAAATGACCACTTGAGCTTTGGGGACTATTTCTGCAGCTCCAGCCCTTCTGGCCTTGCCTCTTCTAGGGCACTTGAGAAACCAGGAGGAAAGCCCAGTGCAGCAGTCTTCGTTTGTCTCTAGTAGCACAGGGACGGGGGTGGGGCAGGAAAACAAACTGTGAGAAGCACAGGTCCTCCAGATGAGAGCTTTGAATGTAGTGTGTACTACTGCCTAGCCTTAGCTTCTTTACATCAAAGTGTGGGTGCTGTGATCAGATGGGACATTTCTCAGTTTGCCCAGTGCTCAGCTCGGTGCCTGCATCTATGGCTGGCTCATATTAAACACTCAGAAATCTTGTCTGGATAAGTGAGTGAGTGATGGGCTTTCCGGGATGTTCTGGCTTTTATATACCATCCCGAGAAGGCTAGAACAGATGCCATGTTTGCTGACTTTACTTAGCAGGACTTGGTGCTGTGTATGATCCATATTATTTTTTTCCTCTTGCTCCTCTTCTTGACCTCCTGCCCAACAGTATGGACAAAAAGGGGAACTACCACTATCTTGTGAAATGGAAGGATTTGCCTTATGACCAGTCTACGTGGGAGGAGGATGAAATGAATATCCCTGAATATGAAGACCATAAGCAAAGCTACTGGAGACATCGGTGAGGGAGCGGCTCATAGAACATGGAAACTAAACTGGGATGCTGTTGCAGACAGACCCAAGCTAGGGCAGTGGCATCCTTGGCTGGGCTTTGGGTGGGTTTGGTAGAAGTAGTATAAGGAGGAGCAGTAGGACCTGGCCAGCCTGGAAAGATGGCTCAGTAGCTAAGAGCTCCTGCAGAGGATCCGCGTCTGGAGGCTCAACAACCTCCTTGAACCCCAAATCCAGGGGATCAGGCACCTTCTTCTGGCTTCTGAGGACACCCCCATACTCATGTGCATGCACATACACAAACATAAGTAAAAACAAACTAAATCCAAAAAAAATAAGAAGCGGAAGTAAGATCTGGTCTGAGAAATGGGTAAGAGGATAGATGCCTGGAAGAGAGAAGGGTTGGCTTTCAGGGTATGATCCCAGGAGTGAGGGTAGAAGGCGGGCCAGGTGGCTTAGTGGTAAAGGTACTTGCCACTAAGGCTGACAACCTGAGTTCATTCCCTGGGATCCACACGATGGAAGAGGAGAGCCAATTTCCACAAGTTGTCCTCTGACCTCTGCATGTAGGCTATGACATGTTCATGCATACATACACACCCAAAATGTAAATGTAATTAGGTTTTTTCCTTTAAAATGCCTTGGAGAAAGAAAATGAGAGAATTTGAGAAAAGTTTTAGGCAGATCTAGGCAGGTCTGGAATGGATTTAGGAAAGTGGGAGGGCTCCCAAAGACCAGGCCTCACTCAGACACCCACTCTTTCTCAGTGAGCTAATTATAGGAGAGGACCCTGCACAGCCTCGCAAGTATAAGAAGAAGAAGAAGGAGTTGCAGGGCGATGGGCCTCCCAGTTCACCTACTAACGATGTAAGTTCTCCCCTTCCTGCCCCTGCAGCTGTGGGGCTGATTTCCCCGAAGTGTTCAGTAGCACCTGAGCAGCTGCTCCTCCTCGTTCAGCCTTGTCCTCCTCAGAGGGGCCGGTGATTTGGCACAGGAGACAAAGGGAACTTAGTTCCTTTCCCGGCTAGGCCTTCCTAGTGGTGCTGCTGGGTGTTGGTTTAAGGGCCGAGGGGGGAGACTGATGACCAGAACTGAACTGAGGCCGTAGCTGAGGAAATGGAAATCCAACTTGATAACGAGGGCCAGGGCGGGCAGGAGAACCCTCAGCTGCTCCCCTGAACCTTGCGATGTCTTGACCTACAGCCCACAGTGAAGTATGAGACTCAGCCACGGTTTATCACGGCCACAGGAGGCACACTGCACATGTATCAGCTGGAAGGGCTGAACTGGCTGCGTTTCTCCTGGGCCCAAGGCACCGACACAATTCTGGCTGATGAGATGGGTCTGGGCAAGACCATCCAAACCATCGTCTTTCTCTACTCGCTTTATAAGGAGGTACGTGTCGGGTGCTAGTCCTCGAGGGGTAAGTCCCAGCCTAGACTGGGGGAGGAGGATGGAAAGCTGTAACAGGCAGCAGGTGTGTACATCGTTGAGCAGGACTAATGGGATCCCACCCTTGACTCCCAGGGCCACACAAAAGGTCCCTTCCTGGTGAGTGCTCCACTCTCTACCATCATCAACTGGGAGCGGGAGTTCCAGATGTGGGCACCCAAGTTCTATGTGGTCACATACACGGGTGACAAGGACAGCCGGGCCATCATTCGAGAAAACGAGTTCTCCTTTGAGGATAATGCCATAAAAGGCGGGAAGAAAGCTTTTAAGATGAAGGTAAGCCCCTCTTCTCCTGCATTAAGATCCTTAGATCTTTCATTTCTTTGTCCCAACCGGAAATTCCTGTTTATCCTTGTGCCTCTACTCGATAGTAGATCCTCCTGGGAGCGTGCATAAGTGTGTCAGTACCAGCATGGGTGGAAATTGAATAACTGGCCTTCTGAGGGTATCACAGAACGTGGGTCTTGATAAAGGCAGGGCTGGAAGTGTAGGCTGCCGTGTGTTAGGAGGCACATGATGGGCAATGGTTATGTTGGCAGAGAGAGGCACAGGTGAAGTTCCATGTTCTCCTGACATCATATGAGCTGATCACCATCGATCAGGCAGCGCTTGGCTCCATCCGCTGGGCCTGTCTTGTGGTGGATGAAGCCCATCGACTCAAGAACAACCAGTCCAAGGTGAGACTCCAGACCCGAAGACTTAGAAGCTTTGCACTCCCACTTGTCTTGAACCTTAAAACAAAGAAACTAAAACAAAATTAGTTTGGGGAAGTAGTAGCCTGGATGGTAGGGTACCTGTAATATCTGGGGAGAAGAGTTTGCTGGAGGAGGGCAGGGGCTAGGGATTTGGGGGGCCTCTGATTCCGAGGAAATGGGAATTTAGGAGCTGGCAATAGGGAAAAGTGTGAGGTGAGACATCCACAGGCCACTGATCACCCTTTCTCTCAGCTGTCTGTGTCCCACTCTATAGTTTTTCAGGGTCCTCAATGGCTACAAGATAGATCACAAGTTGTTGCTGACGGGGACCCCACTGCAGAATAACCTGGAGGAGCTCTTCCACCTTCTGAACTTCCTTACTCCAGAGAGGTTTAAGTAAGTGGCTCTCTCAGGGCGGTCTGCAGGGAGGAAAGGCCCCACAAAGAGCTCTAGTAGAAGGTTCATCTGATACAGGAAATAGAGCCTGAGATCAGAGACAAAGAAATTGTCACCTCATCTGCTTTTTTATCTTTGTGTCTGTTAGCAACTTGGAGGGCTTCCTGGAGGAGTTTGCTGACATATCCAAAGAGGACCAGATTAAGAAACTGCATGATTTACTGGGGCCACACATGCTTCGGAGACTCAAGGCAGATGTCTTTAAGAACATGCCAGCCAAGACGGAGCTCATTGTCCGAGTGGAGCTAAGCCCCATGCAGAAGTGAGATTTGGGACAGGCTGTCTAGACTTGGGAGTGGGGCCTGGGCGATAGCATTCCATGAGTTGGGATCAAATGCCATTTTAGAAATGGTTACTGCTGGGCATGGTGCCACATGCCTTTAATCCCAGCACTTGGGAGGCAGAGGCAGGGGGATCTCTAAGTTTGAGGCCAGCCTGGTCTACAGAGTGAGTTCTAAGACAGCCAGAGAAACCCTGTCTCAAAAAGAAAAAAAAAAAAAGAAAGAAAAGAAAAAGTGGTTTCTTTATTATTTCTCTTGTACATCCCTACCCTGGCCTTTAGGAAATACTACAAATACATCCTAACTCGAAATTTTGAGGCCTTGAACTCACGAGGTGGTGGGAACCAAGTGTCACTGCTTAACATCATGATGGATCTTAAGAAGTGCTGCAACCACCCATACCTCTTCCCTGTGGCTGCTATGGTAGGAACAAAGGATCAGGCAGGGACCTGATCATGTGCCTGCTTCTCTGGGAGGGTCTGTGTTGAGCAAAGGGATGGAGCTAGGTTACAGGGCCCAGTTCCAACCTTGGGGGTAGAAGTAGGAACTCAAAAGTGTAGAAGCTGTATTTAAGCTTTTGGCTTTTCTAAGCACAGTAGGAGTAAGAGAGTGTGATTTCTGACTCCCTTTTCTCCCTTTCCCACTCCTTTCAGGAGTCTCCAAAACTCCCCAGTGGGGCTTATGAGGGTGGGGCACTTATTAAGTCGTCCGGGAAGCTCATGCTGCTGCAGAAGATGCTGCGGAAGCTGAAGGAGCAAGGGCACAGAGTGCTCATCTTCTCACAGGTGATCCATCCCTCTGCTCCCTCTTCATGTCTGTCTGTATTCTGTTGCCACTCACAACAGGACTTTAATTCCTGTCCTCATTCCTGTGGCTGCTTTAGTGTGAAAAATTGAGATCCTGCCCATAACTGTGTCTTGACTCAGGCAGGCAAGGCAGCCTATAATCCCCAAAGTTGGGATGCTGAGGCCATGGCCAGTCTAAACTTAGAGAGACCTTGTATTCACATAACAAAAAAATAGGGCGGTGGCTAGAGATGGTTCAGTAGTAGAGCACCTGCCTACCTTGCATGAAGCTATGGATTAGATCCCTCGCACTGAAAAAAATAAAAAATAAAAAAAAGAGGATCTGGACTGGGTGTGGTGGTACATGCATTTAATCCAGCCTGGCCCACACAGTGAGTTCCAGGCCCGCCAGGCCTGCACAGTGAGACCCTGTCTTTAAAACCAAACAAAAGGCCTGGCATGACTGGCTTATCCCTGGATCTGATCCTCATTCCTAAGAAGAGAGCAGTACAGTTGTCAGCCTTGTGAGTGAATGCAGGTAGGGAGCAGAGACCCTTTAGGATGCTGACAAGGGCATACCTCCACCGCGGAGAAGAAAACCGCACACTAGGTTTATGCGATTTTCAAGGTGTGTAGGTGTCTCTGTGACCTTTTCATGGGTCTCAGAGCAGAGCACCTGTGACTTACAAGAAATGATCTTAAATCAAGAGTTTGAGATAGAACAGTGAGGGCTGGGGATAGATGGAGTGAGATACATACGGAGCTTGAGATGGGTTGGGTGCGTTTAAGTTTAAGGCTTGGGGATTTGCTGTAGTAAAGGGTTACTCTGGGGAACTAGGCCCGAGCTACTGTCGTGGCCTCTGGACTCCTACTGTCCCTTGTTTTAGATGACCAAAATGTTAGACCTGCTGGAGGACTTCCTAGACTATGAAGGCTACAAGTATGAGCGCATCGATGGCGGCATCACGGGCGCCCTTAGGCAGGAGGCCATTGATCGGTTTAATGGTGAGGATGAGATCCCTTCATCCCTACGGACATGGAAGGCCTGAGAAATTTCTGCCATGTCCTTAGGATGGGGATGGGGAAGGGAGGGGGGGATGTTGGAAACTTAGACTTAGGGGTTATGTTATAGTAGTTTATAGTTAGAGCATCTAGCAGCCAGGGGTAAGCTTGGCCTCCTAATTCTCATCTCCTAGCTCCTGGTGCCCAACAATTCTGCTTCCTCCTGTCCACCCGAGCTGGAGGCCTGGGCATCAACCTGGCCACTGCTGACACTGTTATCATCTTTGATTCTGATTGGAACCCCCATAATGACATCCAGGTAGGGACCTCACCCTAAGTCCCCTAAATCAGCAAGTTGACATGGGTTCACGGAGGAGCTTTTCCTGCTCAGGGCTGGGTCTTAGGAGAGAAGGCTTTCCCTGACAGTCTCCTTTCCTGACCCCGTGTCAGCTTCTCTGTGCCACTCCTCTGGCTCACCTCCGTTTTTTCCTCCCCTATAGGCCTTCAGCAGAGCCCATCGGATTGGCCAGGCCAACAAAGTGATGATTTACCGGTTTGTGACCCGAGCGTCTGTGGAAGAACGAATCACACAGGTGGCTAAGAGAAAGATGATGCTGACGCATCTGGTAGTGCGGCCAGGCCTGGGCTCCAAGGCTGGCTCCATGTCCAAGCAGGAGCTGGATGACATCCTCAAATTTGGCACTGAGGAGCTATTCAAGGATGAAAATGAGGGTGAGAACTTTTTCTACAGCTCCTACTAAAGGTAGTCCCTGCTTTCCTCTGAGGAAAAATACGTTCTGAAAAAATAAAACCTTTTCTCTGCAGCCTGTGAAGGATAAACACCTTCTTTCTAGCAGTCCTGAGAAAAGGGTTGGCTACCTAAGGAAACAAAGCAAAAGACCCTTGACATGACCCCCCAGGGAACGGTCATTCCCTCAAGGACCCAGTGAGAAGAGAGGAGAGTGGAGTCTCTCACCGTCCTGGCTAAACTGTGCCTGTGTTTCTGGCTAGAACCCCAAGTTCTCTCCTGTGCCCTGTCTCTGCCAGGGGAGAATAAGGAAGAGGACAGCAGTGTGATCCACTATGACAACGAAGCCATTGCTCGACTGCTGGACCGAAACCAGGATGCAACTGAGGATACTGACGTGCAGAACATGAACGAGTATCTCAGCTCCTTCAAGGTGGCACAGTATGTCGTGCGCGAAGAAGACAAGGTGAGAGGCTTGGGGCCACACCCCGTCTCTCCAAGGCCATCTTTGAAGGGCCGTGCCCTCCACTACATTTTGAAGTAGGAATATTCTCATGTACTCTTATCTTTTATTTGTTTTTCTCCCTGGCCCCCAGCAAAAAGCAACAGTGGACCTCAAACAATTTCTCATTCTGGTAGATGAGGCTGGACTTTGGAGAGAGACCTAGGCACAGAAAGTTCTAGTTGTCACAGAGCAGTGCTTCTGAGTGTGGGAGGAAGTAGGGAAGTAGAGGAGAGGTTTAGAAAAGGAACCAGCACATTGTGAGGCAAAGGTGATAGGGAAAATGTGCAGTGTCCAGAAACGAGATGCAGACCTGAAAACAGGTCAGGGAGCATTGAGCGGGATCTGGCCAAGGCAGGAGAGAGGGATTTTGATGCAGCCAAAGGACCCGTGAGGAAGGAGACTGCTAGCCTTCTCTCTGCTGCCCTTCAGATTGAGGAGATTGAGCGAGAGATCATCAAGCAGGAGGAGAACGTGGATCCTGACTACTGGGAGAAGCTGCTGAGACATCACTATGAGCAGCAGCAAGAAGACCTTGCCCGGAACCTAGGCAAGGGCAAGCGTGTTCGCAAGCAGGTTAACTACAACGACGCCGCGCAGGAGGATCAGGGTGAGGACTGCCCTGCCAGAGATGGGAAGGGAAGATGTGATGGATAGAGCTTCCGAGGCCAGGGCTCTAGAGCGGAAAGACGCCAGGTGATTGGCAAGGGTCAGGAGGAACTTTTCTACAGCCAGGATTTGCGGAGATTTAGCTATCCAGGAACTGTACCCAGAGACTAAAGATGGCTCAGGATATATGACCAAGCATCTCCAGTGGGAAAGGCCAGGGTGGAAGTGGAGAAATGTCTAAGAGGAATTTTTAGCACTGACCATTGGACCCTCTCTGTCCCTCACAGATAACCAGTCAGAGTACTCAGTGGGGTCTGAGGAGGAGGATGAAGACTTTGATGAGCGTCCTGAAGGTGGTATCTTTTGACTTTCTGTATCAGCTCTTTCAATTTCATTTCCTAACTTTCTTTAAACCCACTATTTTTTTTTAAAATGTGCATTTATGTTTTGCCTGCATGTATGTGTATGTAAGGGTGTCAAATCCCCTGGAACTCAAGTTACAGACAGTTGTAAGCTGCCATGTGAGTGCTGGGAATTGAACCTGGGTCCTCTGGAAAAGGAGGAGCAACTAGTGTTCTTAACTGCTGAGCCATCTCTCCAGCCCCCGAGCCCACTAATTTTTTTAAAAGATGTATTTGTTTTTATTTTTATGTGTATGGTTTTACATGCACGTGTGTCTGTTTACTACCTGTGTGCCTGGTACCTGCAGGAGCCAGAAGAGGGTGTCAGATCCTCTGAAACTGGAGTTACAGATGCTTGTGAGCCACTATAGGGGTGCTAGGAATTGAACCCTGGGCTTTTAACTTCTGAGCCATCTATTCACCCCCCGAACCCACCATTTTTATGCAATAAATATGCTTTGGTGTGGAGTGGGAGCATGGTGGTGCACACTGCTAATGTCACACTTAGGCTACAGCAGTAGGATTGTGAGTTTGAGGCCATTCTAATTACCGACCAGACTGTATCTCAAAAAAGAGCAGAAGCCTCTTTGGTGGGAAAACTGAAGATTGCAAATGGAAAGGAAGAAATATCCATGGTCTCTCCATTGTCAAATTTTGGCGCATATAGCCCCATGCTATCGGATGTCCTCAGATCAAGGAAGGTAGTGAGGTGTGGTGAGGCACACCTGCAGGCCCAGTTCCTAGGAGGGCTGGACAGGATTGCTTAAGTCCAGGGTTGGAGTCCAGGGTAACACAGGCCTCATCTAATAGTACAAACACACATACATCAAACTAAACAGGAAGATTACATTATTTTACTTTCCCATGAGCCATATTGTCTGTCAGATATTTGTTATTAATTTTTAAATATGACTTCTAGTCTTACTAGGTAGGAGTGCTGAGAGCGTACTTGGGAGAAAACTAGAGGCAAACATGACACAGACTAACCCTGTGTTTTCTGTATTATGGTGATGGCTGCAGAGGAAGACAGGGCTCAGTGGAGGTGCTGACTCTACTAACCAGTGTCACTCTTACCCTTAGGGCGTCGACAGTCAAAGAGGCAGCTCCGAAATGAAAAGGACAAGCCACTGCCTCCATTGCTGGCTCGAGTTGGGGGCAACATTGAGGTGAGACTTTGGCCCAGGCTCCTTGCATGATTTCTAAGGAGAAAAATGGCAGGGTGGGGGGGGGGGCATTGGAAGTTGAGGCTTGGGCCACCAGCAGTAGAAAGGACTGAGGACTCCTAACCATTCCTAGCCCCTGCCTCTTTGCCCCAACTTCAGGTGTTGGGTTTCAATACCCGACAACGGAAGGCTTTCCTTAATGCTGTGATGCGCTGGGGGATGCCACCGCAGGATGCTTTCACCACGCAGTGGCTAGTGCGTGACCTGAGAGGCAAGACCGAGAAGGAGTTTAAGTGAGTGTGGATGATTTGTGGATGCATTGAATAGGAGCTAGGAGCGTTGGTGTTACTTTCTTCCTCTTGGCTACCAGATGATGTGACCTTACTCAACTGATCACCACCTCCCTACCTTGTGACATGTCCAGGCTCGATTTCCTGGGAGGTGGGCTCAGCCTACCCCATTTCCCCTCAGCAGAGCCTAGAGTAAAGGGGCCAGGCCTCCTCCGTCACAGGAGAGGTGTTTGAGGAAGGCACCTCACCCAGCCAGCCTGGCCTCACATTTACTGGTAACCTGGCAGGAGGAGCTGGTGAACAGGATGAAAAACTGACTGATGGGGCCCAGGAACAAAGTGCCAAGTCCCAGGAGATGCAACGGGGATGGGGAGGTTGGTAGGGGAGGTTGGTGGGGAAGGCCAGTAAATGAGTTAAGATGTGAAGACCTGATGCAAGTCGGAGCCCCTGGGGATTGAAGTTCAGGAGGTCAGGAATCTGCATTTTACTCACTGCACTGAACCCCTTCTGAGGCCTTGCTTCTCTACCCCCATGCTTCTCAGGGCCTATGTGTCTTTGTTCATGCGCCATCTGTGTGAACCCGGGGCGGACGGCTCTGAAACCTTTGCGGATGGGGTCCCTCGGGAGGGGCTGAGTCGCCAGCAGGTGTTGACCCGGATCGGAGTCATGTCTCTCGTCAAGAAGAAGGTATCAGTCTTTCCTCACTCAGACATCAGGCCAGCTACTTCGATTCTCTTCTTCCTCTTTCTTTCATTTCTTGGTTCTGGTTCAGGCTCGTATGATAGAGAAGACGAGGGCTTCCTACACAGTGCACAATGCCTGGAACTGACCCGTGTCCCTACAAACCTCCTTCCCCAGGTGCAAGAGTTTGAGCATATCAATGGACGCTGGTCCATGCCGGAGCTGATGCCTGACCCTAGTGCTGACTCCAAGCGCTCTTCCAGGGCTTCCTCTCCAACCAAAACATCTCCCACCACTCCTGAAGCTTCTACAACCAACAGTCCTTGCACCTCTAAACCTGGTAACTGGAAGTCGGGGTGGTGGGGAAACAAGTGCAGTCAGATGTTGGGGTGGAAAACCTCTGCTTTTCCCCTTCATGTTAGGCTGATTCTGTGATTATAGTGAGGTGCATGAAGTTGGACAACCTTACAGAGGAAACAGGTTTATTTGTGCTCATGGTTGTCAAGGCCAACAGCTGCATCTGGTATGACCTTCTTGCTTGCAGAATCCTGAGGTCGCACAGGGTATCGCATAGTGGAATGCAGAGAGCATGCGTGTATATTCTCCCCTCTTCCTCTTCTTAAGAGCCACCAGGATTCAGTTAGGGAGGCTTCACTCCAGTGACCTTATCTAGTCCTGATTCTCTCCTCCAAACTCTACCTGTAAACACTGTAGTTAGATTCAGTTTCTTCCATTTTGTTACCTCACACTGGGCATTAAATTTCAACACATGAACCTTGGGAGAACCGTAAGCCATATCCAAACCATAGCTCTCTGACTTCACCCACAGCTACTCCCGCTCCAAGTGAGAAAGGAGACTGCATAAGGACACCTCTCGAGAAGGATGACACTGAAAACCCGGAAGAGAAGCCAGAGAAGAATAGCAAAATGGGGGAAAAGGTGGAGACAGAGGTGTGTGGACACCTGGCTCTCTCTGAGGAGGCAGAGTGGCAGGTCTGGAGGGTCTTGGCAGCTAGGTGCCTAGGAACTCTTAGTTCGTCTTGACCCTCCTCTCCTCCGCCAGGTTGACTCTCCCAGCCCAGCTCCATCACTTGGGGAACGACTAGAACCAAGGAAGATTCTGTTAGAGGATGAAGCGCCAGGGGTACCCGGAGAGATGGAGCCTGAACCTGGGTACCGAGGAGATAGAGAGAAGTCCGGTGGGTGTATTATCCTAGTGGTGGCGGGGGATTTGAATTTGGAGTTCCCTTTTCTGGAGTTGTGACATCCTCCCTTCTTATGCCCTGACTCTTCCCACAGCCTCTGAGCCGACACCAGGAGAGAGGGGGGAGGAGAAGCCCTCGGACGGACAGGAGCACAGGGAGAGGCCGGAGGGGGAAACGGGGGATTTGGGCAAGAGAGGTAATAGGTGGAAGGACTGGACACTTGAGTGCCTGAGGGTATCAGGGGAGGTGGAATCTGGAAGACCAGATGCCTGAGTCTTGGATGGGTGGCTGTTGGAAGAGCCAGTACAGTTTATGTATTAAATAGTCTTGGGCCCAGAAGGAGGCTTCCTGATGTGTGAGCTTTGCCCTGTTTGGCCTAGCAGAAGATATAAAAGCAGATCGGGAGCTTCGACTTGGGCATCCTCGAGATGAGCCACGGTCCAATGGACGCCGTGAGGAGAAGGTGGAGAAGCCGAGGTTCATGTTCAACATTGCCGATGGTGGTTTCACAGGTTCGAGAAGTTGTCTGTTACCTGCTCCTCACTGTCCATTCTGGGCTTTCTCATTGTGTCTGAAGCTACTTGCTACATTTAATTCCAGGTTCTTTCAATGACATGGTGCATGCTGACAATGAGCCTTGCTCTAAATCCCAAGTGTACTACCCAACTCTCACTAGTTTCTAAAACAATATTTTGTCTTAATCCTAATATGAGCCTACTCATAATTAACTTATTTCTCTCCTCTTAACATAGAGTTTCCCCACTTTTTTTAAATTTAAAATGTGTTGTCAGATTTATTTTGTGTGTATTAGTGTTTGCCTGCATGTTGTGTGTGTACCACATGTGGGCAGTACCCTCAGAGGTCAGAAGAGAGGGCTGGATCCCCTGTAACTGGAGCTACAGATGATTGTGAGTCACCGTGTGAGTGCTGGGAACTGAACGAACAGTTAACCACTGAGCTATCTCTGTAACCCCTACCCACAATTCTTAAGGAGCCTTTAGTACGGTGCCATCTCTCAGCTCTCCATTTGCACATGCCCAATGGGATGGATATGGTTCACAAACTTGATGCCTCCGCTCTTCTGTTTGCAGAGCTGCACACACTGTGGCAGAATGAAGAGAGAGCAGCTATTTCCTCGGGGAAGCTCAATGAGATCTGGCACCGAAGGCATGACTATTGGCTCCTGGCTGGGATCGTCCTGTATCCTTTGTGTATATGCAAGCCGAAGAAGGTTCTTCCAGCTAGGAGAGAAGGTGTCTTAGTTGGAGTTATTTCTGTTGCTGCGATAAACAACATGACCCAGAAGCAACTTCATCTTGGAACTTGTAATGCATCTTCCAGGGAAGTCAAGGCAGGAACCTGGAGGCAGGAACTGATGTGGTGCAGAGGCCATGGAAGAGTGCTGCTTACTGGCTGACTTGCTCAGCCTGCTTTCTATCTTTTTTTTTTTTTAATCTGCGCTCTATTTGCACGTACACGTACATGCCAGAAGAGGGCGTCAGATCCCATTACAGATGGTTGTGAGCCACCATGTGGTTGCGGGTCCTCTGGAAGAACAGCCAGTTCTCTTAACTGCTGACCCATCTCTCCAGCTCTCAGCCTGCTTCCTTATAGCTCCCAGGACCACCAGCCCAGGGATAGCACCACCCATAATGGGCTTGGTCCTCCCACATCAGTCACTAAGAAAATCCCTTGCAGGCTCGCCTAATGGAGGCATTTTCTCAATTGAGATTCCTCTTTACAGATGACTTTAACTTGTAAAAACTAGCCCGAGCAGAGGGGAACTACAGAGAAGGGTCCACACTTAGGGCAGGGAGGTGTATGCCAATTCTGGGGAAGTCTGGCCAGTTAGAAGAAATGTTCACAGCCTAGTCCATTCGGTTAAATTCCTTGATGGTTTCCTTTCCTCTGTTGGCAGCCATGGCTATGCCCGGTGGCAGGACATCCAGAACGATGCTCAGTTTGCCATTATCAATGAACCATTCAAAACTGAAGCCAATAAGGGGAACTTCCTGGAGATGAAAAATAAATTCCTGGCCCGGAGGTTCAAGGTGGGGATGAAGAAGGAAAACAGTAGGGGTAAAGAAGGGCTTGAGTCAGAAGTGGCCTAGAAGGAGTGCTAACATCTTGAGAGTTAAGCAACACTTGTGGCTAAGACCCAAGTGTAGCCTTGTGATGGGAGCTGTGATCAGATCGGAGTCGATGTTGGGGGTCACATACTGTGGAGCTGGAGTTTCCTGGGCCAGGAGTGGGGACAGCGGATCTCTAGTGGCCCCTCCGCTCACCTGTGCCCACCTCTGTCCTGTGCCCTAGCTCCTGGAGCAGGCGCTGGTGATCGAGGAGCAGCTGCGGCGGGCGGCCTACCTGAACCTGTCACAGGAGCCGGCGCACCCCGCCATGGCCCTCCACGCCCGCTTTGCCGAGGCCGAGTGCCTAGCCGAGAGCCACCAGCACCTCTCCAAGGAGTCGCTGGCAGGGAACAAGCCAGCCAACGCCGTCCTGCACAAGGGTAAGGGCCGCAGTGGCCCCGCGCGGGGGAGGGCCCACAACGCTGCGTAAGTCTTCACCCCGCACCCTTCAAAATCTTCCCACACCCCCTGCCCCCTTACCCCTCTACCCTCTGAACCACTTCCCCTCTGACCTCTAACCACACCTCTGACCCAGCTGGCACCTTTTTGGGTTTTAGCCTTTAGCCCTTGTCCAAGCCCATTCTCCCTACCTGATAGTATTTACCCCGGTGACCAGTGGAGTACAAGTCACCTCATTCACTGAGCCCTTATGCTGGGAGGGTGACCACATGGCTGCACCTGCCAGGATCCTGATAGACTTGGTTTGTGTGTGTATGCAACAAATGTCCTTCGCCCTTATCCATTGATCACTTCCTTCGTATCTCGTTCACCCTATGAAGTGCAAACTGTTGTCCATCTGCTTTTGACCACACCCCATAAAACTCTCCTTTGACCCACACCCTCCTGTCTTGATAATTGTAGGTTAAATCCCAGAGCCATCTTGGCTGCCTAACAGTAGCCGGAATAGTGACTGACTTCTGCCCAGCTTAGGCCCTTTAACTTCCTCCCCCATTATGTATTAAAGCTGATTCCTTAAATCATACTACCCCATGCCTCCTATTTCCTCCCCATCCTCCCCAACCCTAAACCTCCCCTTTCCAGTATGGGATGTTCTGACAACCCCGACCCCATGTCTTCCAATGTCTTTCCACACTTCCTGTTCTTCTCTATTCCCATCTGTCCTGTGTGATATCTGGCCTGACACTTTCCTCCTCTGAATCACTCTTTTTCTGTCTACTTTCTGTCATTTTGTTACTTGCTCTGTGGCTCTTTGATGTCTGTGTCCTCTTTCTGACTGTACTTGTCCATCTGACTGTCACTTTTTCTGGCTCCATCTCTCTTTCCACCTTTCTCTTGCCCTTCTTTCTCTGTGGCCCGGGCCCCAGTTCTGAACCAGCTGGAGGAGTTGCTGAGCGACATGAAGGCGGATGTGACCCGCCTGCCAGCCACGCTGTCCCGAATACCCCCCATCGCAGCCCGCCTTCAGATGTCCGAGCGCAGCATCCTCAGCCGGCTGGCCAGCAAGGGCACAGAGCCTCATCCCACGCCGGTAACCTTCTTCCCTTAACTTGTTCTCTTAGTGCCCCTTCTACACACAAACACTCCATCAGAACCCTCCTCATATGGAGAAACCACCTGCGACAACAGTCTTCACCTCGAGTCTCCCTGCCTGTATCACAGCCTCTAGTAATTCTGGAGCACGACTCCTCTCCTCTAGACTGTGGACTAACTATCCTCACCTTGCTCTGTTACAGGCCTTTCCCCCGGGTCCTTACGCCACACCTCCAGGATACGGGGCGGCCTTCAGCGCCGCACCTGTAGGGGCCCTGGCCGCCGCAGGCGCCAATTACAGCCAGATGCCTGCAGGGTCCTTCATCACAGGTTAGATGGTGGCTCTGACTCCTTGCTTCGACCTTGCTTTCTCCAAACTTCATCCCTGTTTGACCCCCTAGTCCTGCTTTAAACCCACTTCTTTTCTCTGTCCAGTGTTTTAGGGAAGGATTGTTCTAGGTTTATTATATCTATTCCCGTTGTGTCCCCCTCTTCTGTTCTCATGTCAAAAACCGCCTCCATCAGTCAGGAGGCTGGGCAAGATTACTGGAGTCCTCAGGCCAGCCTGGGCTTGTGTAAGATGCTGTCTCAAAAAAAGAAACTAGCCAGTGTGCTGGCACACACATTTAACCCCAGCACTTGGGGGGCAGAAGTAGGTGGATCTCTGAGTTACAGTTCCAGAACAGCCAGGGCTGTAGAGAGACTCTGTCTCAAAAACCAAAGATCCCAAAGCCTCACCCATCATGTGGCTTCATATCTTCCCTTTGAGCTCCCTCAAGCTCAGGCTGAGTCTCCTGAACTCAGAAGGCTGGAGCCAGACCTGTCACATTCTGGTCACAAAGAGACTCTGAGGAGGAGTCTTTCTACGTTTATAAGAAGAATCAGAAGCGGAGGGGAAGACTTAGCATAAGGATAGGCTGTTACTAGGAAGTGATGTTTGGGATGTGGGGACTGACCTTTCCTTACTCGACTCCCCAAACAGCCACCACCAACGGCCCTCCAGTACTGGTGAAGAAAGAGAAGGAAACAGCGGGGGTGTCGGTGTCCGACGGCCTGGATCGGAAGGAGCCTCGGGCAGGGGAGGTGATTTGTATAGACGACTGACTGGACCCCAGGCCTGCCCTTCACCTCGGCCCCGATCCCGGAGCCGACCCACACCTCAGGCCTTGGGGCCTGCTGCCAGCCCTCCACCTTCCCCGCCCCTTGGGCCATCACTGGGCTAGGAGCCCCTTTGCCCCTCTATAACTCCTCCCTTCAAGAAAGACCCCTATCTCTCTCCACCTCCACACACCTTTCCCACCAAACCTTGAAGACTGTGCTGGTGTGAAGAGGTCTGGGTGGGAGATGGTTAGCAGGGTCTTCCAAGTACCCTTACTCCCCACCACCAAATATACACAGCTTCCCAATAAACGATTGTCGTCGGGAGGAAGAGGCGGAGCCTCCCCAGTCCTTTCCTGAAATATCACCCCCACCTCCTGCAAAAGTGGGGATTAGCCTGGCCTGGCCTTTAGGAACTTTTGTGAGGAGAGAGGCATCAAAGAGGAGGGGAACTTTATTATAGAGGGATGCAAATAGCACCGGGAGAAAGAAGGGAAGAGGAGGGCAGCTGCATGTCATCTTCCCCACCTCTCCCAAATGGAGGGTGGAGCAGCCACAGGAGCCTCAGAATAAAGGTGCAGTTCATTGGCTTAGTTACCTCCTGTGTACCAGCATCTTGAGTAAGAAAACTTTCTCCTCACTAGGGACCAAGGACCACCCCCACAAAGAGGAATGGTTGGGTGATACTTCCTCAAGCCAAAGAGGAGCTCCCCAACCTGTTCTAGGTAACCTAGAACAGGGGGGAGAGAATACAGAGGGCCAGACATGGGGGTAGACCCCCACTCTGGGGCTCAGGTTTCTGGGGGACTTAAAACCCTCCCTCCTCAAGGCCTGGATACAGACAAATTTGAGTAGGTCAGGCCAGGAGCCTAGTCAAGAGACTACCTTGCCTGTGGGACCAGAGCTACACAGTGGAGGACTAGAGGCTAGGGAGATAAGGGCACACACCCTCCACGGAGGGGCCAGGGAGTGGCAGTTTGCATGGGGAACCCCCATTTCCTCCTTGCTGCCCCTTTCCCAGTCTCTTTGCTCCCACTCCTGGTCTGTCCCAATCCCCTCTTCTGTATCAGGTTATCGGTTGTACATATAAATTATACTTTCCTTTCTATGTGATGTCATTTTTGCCTGGGGAGGGGGGATTCTTGTGTGGAGGTAAAGATTATTGGTTTGTGTTGTACTATTTCATCTTACTAATCCCCCCTCCATTTTCTTCCTCCAAAAGACAGGGTTTCTCTGTGTAGCTCTGGCTGTTCTTGAACTTGCTCTGTAGTGCAGGATGGCCTCAAACTCTGCCTGCTGAGCACCATCACCACCCAGCTAATAATTTCCTTTCTATTTTGTGACTTTTCTGCATTTTTATCTCTTGGACTATTCACCAGAACAAGCCCTTTTTCTAATACCAACCACACCATGAGCTCAATGTAGAGAGCTGGTGAGCAGCAGGATCCCTGAGGTCACAATGGTAGGTGGAGGGTCAGGAGGGAGCAGGCTTCCTGGACAAACACTTGAAAACTGCTTTCCACCTCCAAGGCACTGCTTCCCCCAAGAGTCAGTAGAGGTCACTACAGCTCCAGAGGTTCAATTCCACTGTGAAGCAGAGAGCTTTTGTTTTAAAGAACTGGGGTCAGTCATTGTATTTATTATTCATTAAGAGTCTTTCACAGGTTGAGTGAGCCCAAATACTTTATTCTTGAGACTATTACATTAAAAATAGACAAATCCAGCAAACATTTATTGAGTACATATTACACACTAACACTGCTATTGGCTCTAGAGAGAGTCCTTTGGAGTTTACACTCTGGAAACACTCAAAATACCAGAAAATAAATGTAGCATTCACTTTGGCAGCATATACACAGAAAACTGTTACAATAAGGCATGTTACAACAAATACATGCTGGCCTCCAAAATGGGAACATTTAGCTGAAACTTACGGACAGGAAAATGACAAAACATCTTAAAATGGAGGTTTATACTGTATAACAAGATACATTATTACTTGTCAATAAAAATAAGTTCTTGAAGACCTCTAAACACTGAAGTCTACTGTAAATTCACATTTGTTTTAGCTTAGAAAATGTTTTCTTCAGCAATAGAATGTCGCTTTGGAACTTGACAGCAGTGTATCATCAGTGTTTTAAATGTTCCACCCACAGGTGATGATGACATCCCAGAGTGACTAAGATCTAAACCAGTGTTTCTTAACTTACATACAAAGGTCACCTGGGATTCTGAAAATGTAGTCAGGGAATGTGGACTGGGGTCCTGAAATTCTGCACTTCTAGCAAGCTTTGAGACCAACACTGCTGGTCTTGATTTTAAGTTTACAGTAAGTTATTTACAGGACTTTAAAACAGAACTAACTAATCACATATAATAAGAAATGTCCCATTATGGGACACAAATTTAAAATTATGTGAGCATCTTCCTCCCTCCCCCCCCAATAGTGCTCTAGAGTCTGTAAAGGTAACAGATTTAAAGAAAGGTTAGATTTGGATTCCTTTTTCAAGTGGCTCACCATCTTCGATAAGCCTTAACTAAGGCCTCATAGAAATGCCCCTTGGACATTTTCATGCCTGCCCCATCTAGCTGAAGGGCAACTGTTTATGCAAGGCTCACAACCAACCATAAGCAGGGAGGCAGCTCAGTTCTTTCTGGAATACGAAACCAAGAGTGGGAAGATGGCATGCCAGCAAACACACATAACCAGATAAGTGAGATTGTCGTGACATGAAAATTAGCGTATCTACCCCCGTCCTGGTTTGTTTGTTTTTTAAGTAAACATTTCCAACCACTGACCACGGCTAAAATGGGATCTGTTGCTTACACCACAGCCTCCCTGAACAAATGCCAAAGCTATAGCTTTGTGTTTTCTTCCCTCATCACGGGAGGCTTTATTTCTATCATCCCTTGGCCACTCCATCCTGAAAACAGAACGCTGGCACAGTCTAGGAGCCTCCGCTGCTCAGAATTCACCCCATCTAGGGTACTTTCTGTTCAACTCCATCATGCACGTACCAATTCCAGCATCACAGAGGGTAGTCTTGACGTCAACTCTGTATTAAAGCACGCCCGAAGATGCTGCTCCCACCTGCCTTCTGCCATAAATCCAGGTTCTTCGGTTACAGCGTGCAATGGGTCATGTGGACAATGTCCTTGACCTCCGGACAGTAGAGCACTGGAGGAAAGAAGAAGGGTTAGTGGCAACAGGAGGATGCAACCTGACCTAGCATTCTTCGGCGCGCTGAGCCCAGCATCCTCCCTAGGCGGCCCCTCACCATTGCTAGGCAACGGACGCCGCAAGCGGCGGGCGGGCGCCAGGACCCTCTCCAAGATGCGGCGGAGCGCGCGCCAACCCGCACCGGTAGGTCCCGCCCCCTCGCCGCTCTCGTCTTCCCCGTCGTCGTCCTCTCCGTCGTCTCCGCATTCCTTGGCCGGGCTCACCATCGGGTCTCGTTCGCGCTCAGCCCGCGCTTTTTCCTCCAACCGTGACCACAGGCCCGGGTCTAGAGCGATCTCCGAGACGCCGCCGCGCGGGAGCGGGGACGGCGCGCGGCAGAACGGGCACGTGACAGAGCGGCGCAGGCGCACCACGCGCGCGGCGGTCCGGCTGCCGTCGCCCCGCGCCGCCAGCTCGCGCAGGCAAGCGGTGCACAGCGTGTGGCCGCAGCGGGCGCGCGCCGTGCCGGGCAGGCGGCGGGGCGCGCGGGCCCCAAGGTTGAAGGGTCGGTAGCAGATGTTGCAGTCCAGATCACCCCGCTCGGGAAGCGAGGGTACCCTCATCAGGAGCTGCATCGTGGCCGTCGATCCCGCGGCGGCTAGGAGACAAAGCGAGCGAGCCCTCCTCGGGCCTGGGCTGGGGCCTGGGGCGGGCGCCGCCGCCTCCGTCCCCTTTTAATAGTGAGGCCCCGCCTTCGAGGCGTCACGCTCGGTCGGGCCGCTCCCTTCCGCGGCACGCGTTGGGGCGGTGGAGGCGCGAGGCTGGGAATGCAAGTGGGGGTGCAGCGGGGCTGACTGCCCCGACCAAGCCAGGACTGCACGGGGGAGGAGACGGACCCACCCTACCCACTGCCCCCTCGGCAAACTCCTCACCCCCAGCAAAACCCACCGCTGTCTTTTGTACAGACCCCCAGTTCCCCTCTTAACACGCAGTCACTGGCCCAAGTCTCTAAGGCCTTCTTACCCTGTTTGTCACGTGCTCTATTCTTTCACACACCCACCCCCGCACACACACACACAAGCAGGCTACATACACCAGGTTTACTGTTGGTTCTGCCCAATTTTAATTGGACTCCTGATGTTTGGATCTTGCCCAGCCGTAATGCCCTCACCTCTCCTTTCTGTACATGACCTCTTCTGTTCTTGTAAGGCTGGCTCCCCAAATCTCATCCTCCCTCAGAGTTCGATTCCAGCTAACATCTCAGCTTAGGGAGGGACTTAGATTCCAGGAGCATGGCCTTAGGAATGCTGGGAATCTTTTCCTTCCAGAGTATCCAGGCCTGGACACCCACACAGTATGATGGCTGAAACGAAGCAGCCCTGCATGACTTCTGACTCAAGGGTCTGACAGGTAAACAGGACGTGGTACTCACAACCCACATTCCCTCATGGTGTAGCACCCACACCCAAGCTGCCTCCTTATCTTCTCTTGTACCCGTAGTCCGGGTTCTGTTGCAGAGGATAATAACAGGGTCTTGACACAGCTGGCTCCAGTACAAATCCTAGTTATGACATCCCAGGCAGGTTACTTAATTTCTCTGGGCCTCGATTTCCTCATCTACAAAATGTGGATAATAATAGTAAGGATCGAAAGAGCTTGTGTTTCTAAGGTGCTCTAAATGGTGCCTGGTACACAGTAAACACCAGATAAGCAATAGCTGTCATCCTTACCATCCTTGGCTCTGATCCTGCATTGTGCTCACTTTAACCTCGTGGTACCCAGTATTTCCCACACACCGTCTCTTGGTTAACCCAAGATGGGTTTCTCTACACGTATAGTGTTTACTGGCTCATCACAGGTAAAGTAGAGCTGCTTTTGTTTTTTAACGTTAGAGTTGTTAAAACCTAGAGAGTAATCTTTGTTTTGTTTTTGAGACAGAGTCTCACTATGTAGCCCTGGCTGGTCTGGAACTCTGTGTGTAGTTCCAGATGGTTTTGAACTCACAAGATATCCAACTGCCTCTGCCTCCCATATGCTGGAATTAAAGGTGTGCATTACCACACCTACCAATGGTAATCTCTTGCCCAGTCTAATTTGGAACTCACTGTGTAGCCTAGCCTGGACTCATGGCGGTCCTCCTCCTTCAGCTTCCAGAACACTGGGAGCATGCCTTCTGGAGGGTAATCTTTTGTGAGATTTACCTTTACTAATTTTAAATATTGATTTTAGTTTTAATTATGTATGCTCGTGTGTCTGTGTGTGGGTGTGTGTGCATGAGTGCATGGAGTCCAGAAGTGGGTGTCAGATCTCCTGAAGCTGGAGTTACCGATGGTGTGACCTGCGCAGCATGTGTAAGAGCAGTGCAGACTGGGGACCTCATGTAACTCAGGCTGGCCTGGTACTCTACCTGTAGCAGAGAGCGGCCTTCACCCTCAGAGCCTTCTCGCTTCCGCCTCCCAAGTGCTGGGGTACAGGTGTGTGCCATCATGTACTGCTTTGCTTTACCGTTTGTTCTCAAGCAGACGTTAAGAACTTAGGAGCTCAGTTACCTTCATGGTCACTTGGGAGGATTTGTCCACGTACTCCAATCTCACCATCAGAATTCAGATCTTTTGTAGAACTTTTCTTTGGAAAGATGTGCCTCACATTTTTAAATATCTTTAAGGGGCTAGGCTCAGTGCTTAAGAACACCTGCTGCTCTTCCAGAGTTCAGGTCCCAGCACCAACTGCTTGTAACTGTAGCTTCAGATCTGAATATTTTCTAGACTCTACGGGCACCTGCTCACAGCTGGCATACATACACACAGACACGCACATACCCATAAAACAATCGTCAACTGGTGGTGACTCTTAATCTTTGTGCCTGTATGTGTGCCCATGTATGTGATGTGCGTGGGATTCTTGTGTGTGATTCATGCTATGGCACACGTGCGAAGGTCAGAGGATAACCTCAGGTGGCTTCACTTTCGTCTTATTTGGCTTTTCCTGCTGTTGGTAGTGGGTGTTTCTTTTTGAGGTAGAGTCTTACTATGTAGGACCTCCTGGCCTGGATCTATGCAGATCAGGCTGGTTTCAAACTCACAGAAATTCTCTTGCCTCGCCTCCAAGTGCTAGGACTAAAAGCATGCAAACCACCACGCCCAGCCCAATAACCCTCCACCTTGCTTAAGACAGGGTTTCACAGGTCTGTGTGCCAGGATAGCTGGCCTACAAAGCTCCTGATTTATATTATCCTGTCACCTGCTCCATAGCATTTATTCACCAAAAAGTGATGATCTCACTTTTCCAAACCAGAATTTCTTTCAGTTTTTCCTTTCCCTTCCTTTGCTAGCTCCATAACTCTGGGTGATATCCTTAAGCTCTATCCCCCCTTCTCCTCCCCTTCTGTATTGACCCATCCCCAAGCCCAGGTCATTTTGTCCCTTCATTATCCAATCCACCTACTTATTTCTACCTCTTGCTCACCCTCCTGGTCCAAGCTGGCATCCATTGCCTCTCATCCAGTTAAACAAACACACTGGTCTTCTGTAGGCTTCCCCCTCCATGTTATTTGCAGTGAGCTCTCCAGATCTCAAACCAATCACACATTCACCACTTCTGTTCCTGTTTAAAACCTTTTAATGCACTGAGTGTTGAATGGCCTGCAGATCCTTTTGCAACATGGCTTTGCCACTTCTCCCAACATCAGCCAGGGCCTAGAGTATGCATGGTGGCACACAACTGTAATCCCAGAACTTAGGAGGCAGAGGCAGAGTGATGGTGAGTTGGAGGACAACCTGGACTACATAGTGAGACTTTGTTTCCAAACAAAAGAAAAGAATCTCTTCCCTATCTCTGCGATGGAGGATGGCTTTGTGACCAGCCTTAACCAGTCATAGCACGAGGTATGTGTTTTGGAGCCCAGTCCTCCACAGCACTTCTGTCTGCTGCAAGGTTGCCCTGAGACCACCACAGAGGGAAGCAGGGTTAAAACTAAGCACGGGAGGTGAGGCCCTGTGGAGGAAAATGGATGTACCTCAGGCGATGGCTAGTGCTGATTGCCTGACATGCTAGTGAAGCCATCCGGAATATTCCTGCTCAGTTAAACCCACTTAGTGAATACAGCCGCATGAAGGAGGCCAAGTGAACCAGCAGAGGGACTCCCAGCCGACACACAGAATCAAGGGGAAAAAATGTGAAATGTGCAAGTTACGCATTTGTTTTTATTTTATTTTTAATTCCTCCCCACCCCCCAGTGTGTGTTTGAGGCAAAAAGAGAGTGTCAGATGCTATCCCGGGGGCTGGGGACACATGGTCCTCCACAAGAGCAGTGTGCATCTTAACTGCTTACTCATCTCTTTAGCCCTTCCCTACCTCATAGCAATTTCATTTTAAAAAGTTGTTTCAAGTCACTAGACTTTGGGATGATTTGTGTATTGTATCAACAGATAACCAGAATAGATATTTCCCTGTTATCTTTAGGATTAAGATAATATTCTAAAATACCCAGAAGGCCTTGTGTGTTCTGACCTAAGTGTGTCTCACATTTTACTGCTCCTGGATCTGTAGACTTTTGGATCCTATTATGGTTTGGGTCTTAAATGTCCTCCAAAGCCACATGGTGAAGGCTTGGTTCCCAAGTGATGGTACTTCGGAGAGTTTCGGTTACTGGGGGTGTGTCCTTGAAAGGGATATTGAGAATTCACCCCTTCTTCTCTGCTTCCCAGCTGCCATAAAATGAGTTTGTTCCACCATGATGGTCTGCCAACGGCTCAAAAGCAAATGGGCCAAGCAACGCTTGCTAAATCTGCTACCCAGTGGTTCTCAGGTCTCTTAATGCTGCGACCCTCTAATATAGTTCATGTTGTGGTGACCCCAAACCATAAAATTATTTTCATTGCTACTTCATAACTGTAACTCTGCTACTGTTGTGAATTGTAATGCAAATACTTGATTTATAGATGGTCTTAGGCAACGTGACGCCTGTGAAATACTTGTTTGGTCCCTAAAGGGGTCATAAACCACAGGTTGAGAGCTGCTGCTCCAAACTCATGAGCCAGAGTAAAGCTTTCTTCTTTGTTGACCTCAGGTATTTTTGTCTCAGCAGCAGTCTGGTACAGGTTCCCGTCCACTGATACACCTTTGCACCCATCAGTCCCCTCACGCTCTTGCTTTTACATGAACACCTACTTGTCCGTCTGCTCTTAGGGCAGCCTCACAATGCCAAGGGCCCATCCTAGACGCCATTAACACCATGCGCTTCCCTCTGGACATTGGGCAACAGAAGTTTGTACTAGAACAGTGGCCTATGATTGTCTCTCCTTGCATAAATTGCATGGAGTTCATTCCGTCCCTGTGCCACTCGATGCACAAAATATTGAATTTATGAATAAAGTAGGTGAGAAATAATGGCAAATGTTTATATACAAAGGAGGTGTGACAGTACAGAAAGGCCTTGCTTGCAAGGGACTTCTAAACTCCCTTGGAGGTAGTTTTAAGAGGAGGTTTTAAAATGTGTTGAACAGAAGAAGGAAAAATAAAGAAACAAAAATGTGTTGAGCAGTCGGGGAGCCAGCGTTAGAAGAACCACATTGCTCTATTTAAGGAGAATACTATTTTGAATTGATAAATTCTTGTATGTTTGTCACAGAACTAATCATAGCTTAGTCATACATTTCACTTCTTTGATTCCTCCACAGTCTTCCAGAATGAGTGGGAGATTAAAGGGGCGGATGTAAGTACTCATTAGTTGGTCCTGATGGTTGCTAATCCAGTAAATGGCAGGCAGGCAGGCAGGCAGGCAGGCAGGCGGCTCACTCACTCTTTTGGAAACTAGTTTTACTCTGCACTCCTAGCTTCAGGGTCAAGGCAGGATCAAGCGTAGATGGGAGCCAGTAAGGTTATATTTAAGGGTTCCAGAAGTCATCCTCCTTTGCCTTGTTATCACTGAAGGTCGGAACTTTCCACCCACTTCCTATCCTCCAAGAAATGGAAGAAAATAGCGGCAGGATCCGAAGAGCCCTTTGGATTCTGCTCTGCCGCCTTCCCACTTGACCTTTCACTGATTTCCCTTGCAAGTTGTGACTCTTCCTCTGTCTGTCTGCTCCATGGAGACAGGTCTACTCTACCACTCTATCAAATTACAAACCACAACCTCTGGTGACCTTTTCCATCCAATCACAACAGAACTGTAGGTACAAGACAAGGGGGAAAGGAGATCTACAAGATACGAAGTGTGGCAGACAAAACTTTAAAACACACACCACACACACATAGACACAGACAGACAGACAGACACTAGATGGCTCAGAGCACTGGCTACTTTTGCAAAGGACTGGATTTGATTCCCAGCATCTACATGGTGGCTCACAGTCATCTTAACTTAAGTTCCAGGGGATCTGACATCCTCTTCTGTCTTCTTCAGGCACAGGCACACATCAAGTGCACAGATGCATCTGCATGCATATGCAGGTAAATACTCAGACACATAAAACCTTAAAAATTAAAAAAAAAAACGGGGTGGGGTGGGTGGTAGAGAGGTGGCTCAGTGGCTGCTCTTGCAAGGACCTGGGTTCAATTTCCAGCACCCACAGAGCAGTTTGCAACTGTTTGTATTCCCCAGTCCCTGGAGACCCAACACCCTCTTCTGGCCTCTGTGGCTACTAGGATGCAAGCGGTGCGTAAGCTATACATGCAGGCGAAACGCCCGTATACATAAAATTAAAGGGGACAGGCTAACAGGATGGCTAAACGGGTACAGGAGATTGCTGCCAACCACGACAATCTGAGTTTGGTCCTAGAGCCCTCACAGTGGAAGGAGAGAACCAGAAGTTGTCCTCTGACCTGCCCAAGAGCACTGTTGCATGTAAAATAAAAATAAAATTTAAAATGTAATGCAAAAAATGTAGAGTGTTATCCAGCTGCATCTTTATAAGCAGAGGGTCAATGAAACTAGGAAGGGGCATCACTAGGTTCTAAGGAAGGGACAAAGGCTGTGCCAGGGGGTATCTGGTGCTTAGATCCTCCAGGAGAACCATAACCGGGGCTCGGATGCCTCAGCCACTCACACAACTGGGAGAACTAGTGCTGAGAGATTTCCAACAAAGGAGTAAGAGGAAAAGTTATGTGAGATGGAGCCCCTAAGGCCCCATCCCCAACCCCACAATTTCAGACACCATGAAGATCAAGCTGACATTTTATTTACAGTTCCCTGGGAAGTCTTACAGAAGAGGGGCCGTCATTATTGCTTTAGGTTTATTGGCAGGAAGAAGACTGCAGTCCTCTACTGCTACATACTAAATCCAGTTCAAGCCAGGTTGGTTTGTCCCTGGACCTTTACAGCCCCTTTGCTGGTGGCCCAAAGGCTGTCACTAAATCCACCTTGCCATTTCTGGGATACAGCCGTCAAATGTCTGCCTTTGTCAACATTGTCTTCCCCATCTTTATCCCCTCTCTGCAAGCACAGAGTGACCCTAGTTCTAGATTTAAGTCCTCCACCTGCAGGCAGGAGGCAGGATTCTGGTTTCCCAAAGATTATCATTTACTTCCTGCCAGGACCAGCCTGGCTTCTATTAAACAAATGCTACAACGCTCCGTTTCCTGTGTTCTAGACAACACGGTAACTCACTAGGTTCTTGCCCCCTTGATGACGTTTCAAGGCCAATTTTTGAGGTACCCTCAATGCTGCTTTTATCTGCTGGATGTTTTCTGAGTTTCGGCAATGGGGAAAAGAAACGAGCGAGACCAGATGGCAGAGGGTAGACAGTTCATGCCCGGGATTAGCGAGAAGGCCTAGCCCTAGGACACAGCAGGAGCGGAGAGGGTGGTGGGAGATCTACTTTCTCTCTCAAGCCCCACGGCGAAAGGATATGGCTTTGTTCATGCGAATCGCTACTGGAAGCCGGGACTTGTTGAGGGGCGGGGCTACCCTGATTCTGCCGCTGCGTGGGAGCAGGGTTGTGTTGGGGATCCAGAGCTAGAGGCCAATTGCAGGAAAGTGGTTTTCCGACATGTACAATCACTCCGCGATGGGTCCCTGCGCTCCCAGCGGACTATTTCTTGGAATGCGATTTGTTCCCCAAGAGTGCATCTATCTCCATCACTGTTTGCGGCGTCAGCTGACTCAGCACCTTGAGAACGGGCAGTGGAGAGGGCAGTTTTTGCTGGGTCACTAAGGAAGGGTGGGACCCAACGAGGAAGAAAGAGTCTCAGCTGTTTGACAGCCTGGCCTTGCTCTGTGGACTTTCTTTTGCAAAGTGGCAGCTTTGTAGTAGGTCACTTCAGTCCAGAGTTAGACAGCCTGGCCTTGACGCTCAGGAAACGGGAGAGAAAGGGATTCTGACTGTGAATCTCCAACTCACCTGTAGGGAGCCCAGATGTTCCATCAGCTGCTCTTCACTGGACACCCCCAGTAAGACTGAGCTGACACCTTCACTTCGGAGACACCAGGCTGGGACCAGAGGACAAAGAAAAGGAATTGGTTGGATCTGTGCGGGCACTCCGACTCTAGAAGTATCTGAAGAAGGCCTTTTGCAAGGACAAATTAGTCTAGAGATAGGTTGGGGAAGTCTCACAGGGAGGCAAGGCCCCTGCAGGGTCTCACCTATAGCAAGTTGGGCCACAGTGCAGCCTAGCTGGTGGGCAATGGGGAGAAGGTCCATGACTCTGGCTTGTTGCTTCTTGCCATCCTCACTCTGCACCTTTTCCTTGAGCCACTGGTACCCCTGGAAGCCAAGGAGACTCAGCAACAGGTCCTGCCCACTCTTTGACCACACAGCAGTCTAGACAGCCCAGACAGACCTGGCTCCGGGAGCCACCAAATCTCACCTGTTTGACAGTAGTAGCCTTGCAAGTATCAGGAACTCGCCCATCGTACTTGCTAGTAATGAGGCCACACGCCAGGGGAGACCAAGTAACTGAGCCAACACCTAAGAGCAAGACGATTTGGTATGGGACAGTGTCCTGTGTCATGGGTGAAATGGGAAAGGTGGGGCTGGGGGTCTGCACACCAATCTTGTGGTAGAGCTCAGGCAGCTGCATTTCCACTTTCTCCCTCTGAAAGAAGTGGTTCTCTGCTTGTTCACACACGGGAGGGATCAGATTGAACTGTCTGGCCATGGAGTAGGCTTCCTGGATTGGTGTGGAAAGGAGACAGGGGTCAGAGCAATCCTTTCAGTTCCTTCCTTCTCAGCGCAGTGAGATTGGACTGGTCATGTGGAAATGGAACCAGATATGGGATTGGGGGGTGGGGGCTCACATACCATGATTTCTGCAGCAGTCCATCTGGATGTCCCCCAGTATAGTGCCAGGCCCTGGTTGATGACATAGGTCATGGCTCTCACAATCTCTAGGTGCACAGGAGAGGAAAAGCCTCAATATCTGATCCACGGACTCCTAGACTCTGGATCCACCCCACCTAGACTCTGTCCACCCGAATGCGACTCCAGGCATGTCTGTAGACATATCCTTCATCTCCTTCCTTGTTTAGGTCCTAGGGTCTAAGCCTCTGCTGTGGAGATTGGGGGACTTTTGAGTTGAGGAGGCTGGCTTCCTAAAGCAGGTTTGAGAAAGTGCCCAGTTCTGAAGGGCTGTAAGGTTTGGGGGTGCTTGTTTTACCCTCCATAGGACTGTTAGGGTCTGAACGATTGGCGAAGACTATGTCAACGTATCCCAGTTGGAGGCGTTCCAGTGATCCTTGCAAGCCTGGAGGGGGGGGGGGGGGGGGAGATGGTAAGTGTCTCCCTTTCAGTTTGTTAAGAATTCAGACCACACACCCTTGTCATGGTCAACTTAATCTTCCAGGGACTTCAGGAACATTCCTGATTCTTCTGGCTTCCATGCCTGTTTGCCTCACCAATTCTTACCTTCAATGATGTGTTTCCGACTCAGGCCTCGCTCAGTTTCTGCCCTGTAGGAAAAGGTTATGTCAAGGACGAGGGCTTTTCTGGAGCTATGAGAAACTGGGGTGGCATGAATCCTCACAGGCAGAAAGCAAAGTGGGGGCAGGTGAGGGAAAGCAACCCCAACTCCTGTCCCATACACCACATATTCTTTGTAAATCTTTTCCCCGATGACTTACTGTCCTCCCCAAAAAATCTTGGTGGTGATAACATAGCTTGATCTCCTAAAAAAAATCAGAATAAGAGAGGCAGCAGAAAAAGGATATTTGGATGATCATGTCTCCAGTAATTCCCTCCCCGTGAACAGTCTCACCTCCAGCCTTTGCTCTTGAGAATGTTGCCTAGAGTTCTTTCAGCCCTGAAATAAAGACAGTGTAAGAGCACTGATCTTCCCAAGATAGATCAATTCCTTCCCTTTCTCCCAGCTTGTCCTCTCTAACAGAAAGAAAGGGGAGTGGAGAAACAGGAGTCAATTTGGAGTCTCAGCTCCATCTTGGACAAAAGACCTAGTAGTGTGGTCCAATTTTTATATATTCATTTTTTACTTTTATAATTCATTCATCGATGTTGTGTATCAACTATGTACTACGCCCTAGTGTGGACGCTAAAGTGGTAAGAACGCAGCGAGGTGAGAGAAACAGACTTGAGTCAAGGACACAGAGTTTGCCAAGTTATCTCCTTCCCCCGAGCCTCTGTAAGTACCAGACAGCCTCCTAAGCCCAGCCCTGATCCTAGCTGTGAATGCCAGTCTAGGGTGAGTCCTTCTCATCGGCTTCCATAGTGTTGCTCACACAATTCCCCTCTCTTCTTCCCTCCTCCTTTTGGAAACAGGATCGAAGTTTGTAGCCCAGGTTGGCCTCAAATTCTCAATCCTCTTCCCTTAGCCATCCAATGCTGGAACTACAGGTGTGTGCCACCAGGCCCAGCTTACCTGGTCTGTTACCACACAGTTCTGGGCTAGTTTGTGACAAGTCTTAAGTCACTGAAATGCTTTATAATGTTGGATCTTTCATATGTCCCTTTCTGTATAATCACTCAGACCGTATAGGTGGTTAAGGTTCTGTTGGTCTCGTCCCTGAAACAGTGCATGCTTTGTGCTGGCCTGTATGGGGGTTCTTGGGAAGACAAGTCCCAGTCGAAGCAGGATGCCTGTGAGCTGAGCAGCAAACAGTACAAAGTAGTCATTTACTTTATGTGAGAAGGTCGTACAGAGTGTCATGGGTGCTCGCAGAAGGTTATGACCAACTCTGGGGACTTGGGAAAAGACTTCTAGGAGGAGTTGACATTTGAGCCAAATCTCGAAAGAGAATGTTTATCAAATGAAGAGGTACAGTAGGCAACCCTAGATTAGCTACTCCCAATGTAAAAGTCGTAGGCATGTGATGTGATGTGGTGTGTTTGAAAATACAGCTTTGTAATCCTCGGGATAAATTTGTTGGTTTCATTTTAAAGCGACTGCACAGAGTGCCTACTGACCTCTAATCTGGAGAGAGAAGTGTGGGAACTACAACTCCCATAATACATGGGGGTCTATGAGCCTGAGAGGTCGGACATTAGGGCTTGACTAGGCACATAGATGAGGCCCCAGCAAAGGCAGAATTCCTGGGTTTGTTTTTTGTTGTTATTTGTTTTTTCAAAGAGGGAAACAAGAAGCCCGATGTTCTCTCAGCCTGCCTTCCAAATATAACTTCAGTCTTTCACCCCAGTTCTTACTTTCCTGCCGCATACACTTCAGCAGTGTCAAACAGGTTTACACCATGCTCGTAGGCTACTGTCAGTACGTCTTCTGCTGTCTAGGGAGGTGAGAAAAAGTTGAAGATGAACAGCTGCCCCTCGGATACCTCCCCCCGAATCCTAACCCACAGCAGTTCAGCCCTGGCTCCCACATTTTCTCTCCTCAGCCCACTCTCCAGCCTCAGATCCCTTACCCGTCCCCACATTTGTTCAAACCCCAACCCGATTCACGTCTTTTCCTCTTCTTCCCTCACTGTGACCACCTCTACCCTGTCTCCAGGTCCCATCACTTATACCTCGTCTGAGATCTGAGAGCCAAATGTGACCCAGGTACCTGCAGGAGAGAAGCCAGACACATGAGAACTGCAGGAGGCGGGCCATAAAATAACAACCCTTTAATTTAATTTCTATCCTAACTCACCAAGGCCAAGACAGGACACCCGGAGACCAGACTTCCCCAGGTTCCTGCAGGATACAGAAGCAGCAGGAAAGGGTGAAGCCTCTACTGGGGACTTGGATTATCAGTCCCAGCTCCTGTCCTTCCAAACTGAGAAGCCCTTAAGGATCTCAGTCCAAAGAAACCAGACCCAGTGGGCTGATGGGACGGACAGTGCTATCCCCATAGCAGAGGCCCTAGGAATATTGTTGAAAGAACAGGTGAACAAATAAGTGGTTGTCCCTGGAGAGCTGCTGTCCAGCGTCTCCATTCCCTATCATCTTGCCTTCTGGTTTGTCTTTCTTCTGGGCAAGGTCCTGCCTGTGCCCAGGTCATCCCTGGGATGTGGGAAGTAGTGGACTCAGAAATGTGGCTGACTGCAGTGAGTCTGAGAACAGGCCCTCAGTCAAAGAATGCCACACTAAATGACGATACAGTGAACTAGGTGAGCCAACCCGAGTTCAAGCACGTGAATAGGCACATAGATGAGGCCCCAGCAAAGGCAGATGTGGGGCTAGTGAGGATTTGACAGAAAAGTCCAATTCTCTTTGTTCCTTTCTTCATTGACTTCTAAAGTTTGAACTAGAAATCCTCTTCCCAAGGAACAGATCAAATATTTAGCTCTACTTCCTAATCAGGGCTGCTATGATTGGATACTTCAGGGGGTAAAGGCAGGTCACATTAATGGTTTATTCCCAAGCAGAAGTGCCCCCTCCCACCCCACTTCGAACTCTGAGAGCCTCTGGCCAGCAGTCCTCCGAGATAGAATAAAATTTCCATAATTCTTCCTACTCAGTTCCTGTCTTCTAGCATGAGGTTGAAAGATGTGGTCCATCCTTCCCATGTGTTCCCTGCCCCTCTCCTCCCCTGCCCTCACTCTGGAAAGGTTGAGGGAGACTGGCCTCGGGGCTGTGGGGGCAATATCTGGGTCAGGCGCCCCAACTGGCCAGAGTGAGATGCTGTTTCCCTCCCTCCTCTCCCCAGGACGCCAACCCAAGGACACTCCGTTCGAGGGGGAAGCAGCCTGGAGATCCAGGCGTTCCCCGCTTTTTTACGGATAAGAAGGGCAGCTCAGGGGCATCGTTTAGGTACGACAGGACTCTGTCAACCTTGGTGAACTTGATCTCATAGTTGGGGGAACTAACAGAGACCCAGAGAGGGAGTACTAGAAGACAGGGAAGAACCGGGACCTTTAAAGCTAACTTTGACAGGGTCTTGGCGGCTAACCCATAAAACCTCACGGGTCCCAAACGGGGAACGAATAGGTAGGCTGCCTGGCCACCCCATACCTGTATTTCATGCCCGTGCTTCGGCCAGTGCTCTCTCGAAGGGCCCCAGCAGGTGCTGGGGGTCGAGGGACCAGTGCAGCTCGTGACTTGGGGCCCGATCCCCCACCCCCCGGAGGGTTCCCGTGCCCTCCGCCCACTGGCCCTCCATTACCGCCCCCAGGACCCGGCCGGGGTCCACACAGACGGTCCTCGCTGCTCCGGCTGCGAAGGTTCTGCTCGGTACACGCGATAGACACCTGCATGCCGGCTGGCCAGGGCGGGGGAGGGGGCTCGGAGGGAGCGGGGAAGTCCGAGGGCAGACACCAGTCTGGTAGTAGTGCGATCCCTCGGGGAGCGGGAGGGCTGGGGCGGCTGCAGCTAGAGCCTCCAAAAGGGATCGAGCCCGCGGGGGCGGGCTGCTGGAGGTCGCGGGGTTTGCGGCGGGAAAGGAAAACCGTGGGGGGCGCCAGGAGTGGTGGTATTCAGATCCCGGGGCTGTGATGCAGGGAATAGGAGGATAAATGGGTAAGGATAAAGATAAAATAGAAGGCAATCTTCAAGGATAGAGACCCAGGGACAAGGGTGGCAAAAGACGGGTGCCACTTCAGCTGGAACCGCTGCGGGACCGCTGTGCTGCCAGCCGCGTCGGCTGCAAGCCCAGCTCATCAACATGCAGGCCCCGCCCCCTCATCTGCATGGAGCCGCCTGCTTCGGAGCTGAACATGCAGTTCATCTGCATAAGCCCCGCCCGCAGAACGATCCGAACTTAAATAATAAGTGTGTGTTGATCAGAACATCCCATTTTAGACTCATGGTTCTCACTTTCTGTACTTGAAACATGTCAGCTTTCCTCCCCGTCACCAGTGCGCAGTCGAGAGGGGCTTTTTTATCCTCCAGAAAACAAGGTTGGGAGACACTGTCACAGCTAGGGGTGAGGCAGGATGTGTGCACTACATCTAGCGAGTGTTGGCAAAGGATGCTGCTAAAATTCTACAAAAGGCAACAAAAAATTATCCAGCTCAATATGTGCGCGGTAAAAGAGCAGGGAAATCTGAAAACAAACAAAAAAAACCTCTTTGTAGGCCTCAGGGATGTGTAGTAACCACCCTAGTTTTCTCATCTTTGCGTGAGTCACACTGGTTGGGGCCACAGAAACCCAAACTCAGGCTGCAGAGGGTGACAAGAAGTTTATTCTGTGTTTCTCAGAGTCAAGCAGGGGATAAAACAGGTGAGGACTCCTGTGGGTTTCATTCTTGTGACCTGGAGGCAGTCGGTAGTGGGCCTTCAGGCTGAAGCTCCTGGGTGGGGAGGCAGGCAGGTGGAAGGGCTCACAGTACCACAAGTCAGAAGGGCCCAGGCAGTTACCGATTCTTCTGAGGGGTGAGGTAGATTGTTTCAGCCAGCTCGGGCAGAGAAGAAGGGCAAAGAGCGGACATAGGAGTCTAGCCGGGAGCGAAAGAGCTCACTTTGCACAGTCTGTCCCAGCGGGCACAGGGGATTCTTCACGACCAACTCCACATACAGCTGTGGAGAGGAGGGTGTGTGAGCCAGATCTGAGACACTTCTCATTTTCAGTCTCAAACCTGGTACAACCTCAGGGATGTAACACACAAGACTGGAGAGACGGCTCAGCAGCTACGAAAGCATGCTGCTGTTGCAGAGGCTAGTCAGTGCCAGCTCTCATGCTGGGCTAACGGTTGCCTGTTATAACTCCAGCTCCAGAGAAGCTACCACCCCCTTCTGCCCCTCACAGACACCTGTACTCAAGTGCACACACCACTTCTACACAATACATATAATTAGACTTAAGTCATTTAAAAAAATCATGCAAACTTTCCCTTCTGAGAAGCAATTGCTGTTTAAGAAGCTAAAGACTCTGGAGAAAATTAAGTTCACAGATATAATAGAGAAGGATTAGGGCAGAAAACCTAAGGTCCTAGGGCTCTGGAAGGTTCCCCGGCTGACACTGACCGCACTGTAGATGTGGTGTAGCACATCTCGGATAGGGCCCACGCCCAAGTCAGTATTCATGACAACTTTGATTCCAGTGGGCGTCTCGTAGTAGTGGAGTTTGTAACGGCTAGTTTGGAAAGACAGAAAACCATCCTTCCTGCAGAGATGGGCATTAAAACAGGAGTGAATCGCTCCCAAAGAAATACTTGTGATCCCCTAAAGGTCAACTCCTTTCCATTGTGTAAACAGGTGGTTGGTAGCAGCCTCACTGAGTAGAAACACCATCATCTCCGATACCCCTTGACTTAGTTGCTGCTGCCTTCACCCTCCCTACTACAGACCCTCCTTGCAGCAGCTCCCGCCAACTTCAGGACTCTTGATGCGGATTCAGCCTCTCTCTCAGATCCCCTTTCCCTCTTCCATTCCAAAACAGTATCTCCCACTCCCAAGGCTGGCTAGCCCTCCCTTCCACACCCCCTCCAACACGACCGTACATGTCTAGCGGGGACATCTTGCTGACAAACGAACGAATGGAGAAGAGCATTCCATACATCAGCTTGTACTCCTGGAGGGAGAGGGAGCAGAGTTAGGTCTCCGTTACGGAGGGAGCAGGATGGGAGTGGGAAGGAACCGGGATTTGGAGAAGAGGGACTGGGTTGAGACTTTGTGCCTCTGGGGCTACGCCGGGACCCTCCGATCACCTCTTCCTTGGGGATCCCCGCTTGCTTCTTGCGGTGCCACTCACTGTAGTGTAGACACACTCCATTCCGGTCAAATAGGTACAGATTGTGGACAGTCATCTGCAAGATAAGGAGCCTCACTTGCACCCTACTCGATAGACCCGGGCTCTTCAGCCAGGTGGGAACCCCACCCCCGGGCTCACCGGAATTGCTCCGAGTGAGGGTGACAAGCTACTTCCGGTTTCCAAAGGCCAACGGGGTAGCAAGAGGCACACGCAGAACTCCGCCCCTCTCCTACAGCCAATCCGTAGCCACCAATGCCGCACGCACGCGCACCGGCGCTCCCAGGCCCCTGAAGCCCTGGGAGGTGTGGGGAGCGTGGTCTCGCGGGCGGGTGACGTAATTCGGAGGTGGGCGGGGCTGCAGGCGGTGGGCGGGGGCTGCCAACGGTTTTGAGAGCGGAGTACCGCGCTAGGGAGGGTGGGCTTTGTGGGGTAGTGGGATCGTCTTCATCTTGGGAAACTAGAGGCTGTTGTGCTCAGAGTAGTCGGAACCTGGTGGTTGCGGTAGAGGATCCCAGGCGGGCCTGGGGGCGGGGGGGCGTGCTTCCTAAGGACTCGTAAAAGAGATTTATTTCTTAGGGTGGGATAGGGAGGAATTTTGCCCGTCTTTGCTGTGGCTTTCTTGCCTGGAAAGGTTGGAGGGGAAATCCAAGGGAGTCGACTCTGAGTGGGACCGGTGAAGTAGGGGCGCGGGGGTGGGGGGTGGGGGACAATGAAGTCTTGCCTCGTTCTGCACTAAAACCAATGGAGAGACAGACATTGGGCCCGCTTTGATTTGGGGTCTGTTTCAGTTTGCACATTTTGAGTGTGGAAAAAGATCTAGCCGGTGTTTAAGTTGATCTGCAGGTCTTCTGTCCGTTACCTTGTCTGCCTTGTACTACTTTATGCGGTACCCAGGAGCTGGGAGAAAATGTCTTTGCCCTCTCGATGGCCTGTGGAGCCAGTGGACCCTCCTCTAACCAGAAAGCCCTGATACCCTTATTTGCTGAGGATCCACCAAAGTGTCTTCCTCCCTTTTTCGAAATCTTCCTTTTTGGTGAACTTATCCACGAGTTTGGAATCTCTCAAAACTGAGCCAGGAATTCCCAGTTTTCTGCTGTGTCCAGTTGTCTTGTCTCTGCACATGGCTACAGCAGCTACCAGCCCCAGTTCACCTCTCCAGCCAGACGACCTTCTGAGCGATTTATCAGAGCCTCCTGGGTTGAACCAGGTGTCCTCAGAGGTGACCTCCCAGCTCTATGCTTCCTTGCATCTCAGCCGGCAGGCGGAGGCCACAGCCCGAGCCCAGCTGTATTTAGCTTCCACCTCCTCACCTCCTAATGAGGGCTTAGACAGCTTGGCTCAAGAACTCAGTCGCAGCTTGTCAGTTGGATTGGAGAACAACTTGAAGAAAAAGGTGAGAGAGGTGTGTCTCCTGGGTATTAGGAAGTATTCGGCTCTTGTGCTTTCAGGCCAGCTTTGCTGTGGCTTGACTCGTTAGATTTAAATTATCTCCTAAGTACAGAGGTCTTCATGCTTTCTTCTCATAGCAGATGTGTTTGAGGGACTGGCCAAAAAGAATGTAATTTGGGAAATTGTACAGTTCCTGGTGTTGTTACTTTTTTGCATGATTTGCGTGGTCATACACCTGCACTGTAGAGTTGGTTGGTATCCTGGCAGTGGAGATTGGGTTTCTTGGACGCAAGTGAGAACTGGGGTCTTAAGGACAGCAGTAAAATATGTAAAGGTCCTTTCACCTCAATTATCTTATTGTATGGTTCAAAATGTGGCATAGAAGCCATTAAGCATGCATGTTCTAGAGGAGATAGTTGTACCAATGGAAAAGATGACACTGGTTGCAGACTGGTTAGGTCTTCCGGAGAGTGGGATCCGACTGGCACAGCTGCACCAGGCCCAGCCAGCATTTGCTCTTTAAATGGCAGCACTCCTCTCCAGCCTGGTTTCACACCTGCTGCTCTATTCTCATACTCTTTTTTCTGGCCTGTGTAAACATTTGGGTTTGGGGTTCAAGGTTAAGCCTCCCCATTTGGGTCTCAACTGCTTTCCTCAGTTTTCTAAGACCGGTTTGAAAATTCTACTCCGGAAGTATGTGGGATGCAGACGCCGCGGTGGAATGTGACTTCTGTGGGCTTTCCCCTAGGATGGGTCTCAGCACATCTTTGCGATGGAAAGTGTTCGGGGGCAGCTGCAGTCCGTGCTCCACTCCTCACGGGACGCGGCCTATCGTCGTAAGTCAGCCCCTTCTTTAGAACTCTAGAGGAAAGCTGAGACCCAAGGGCAGGAGGCAGTGAGCAGGAACTTAGACCTCTGAGGCAAGACTTGGGAAGAAAAGGCACCCATTCTCTGGGAAAATGGGGAGTGGAGAACTGGAAAGGCCCTCTTTTCTTCAAGTGGCCCCTGATCCTGTTCCTACTTGGTCTTTAATGTGGTGTCTCTTGGGGTGCAAGCAGGGGATCCCCTCATTCCAGGAACTGGCTCAGAGAGACGGGAAGAGGACTCCTTTGACAGCGACAGCACAGCTACTTTGCTCAAGTGAGTGTCCCTCGGAGTTCTTGCAGCTCACTGGCTTTCATTCCACCCCTGGTCTCTTGTCACCACTTCCTTCCTAGGGATCTAAGAAGCTTGCCATTAGTTTTCATCTTTTCTTCTGTCTCTGTTCCCTGTGGAACCTGGGCAGTAGCGTCTAGACCTTGGCTCTCTTTATCCCTAGAGCAGTGGTTCTCAGCCTTCCTAATGCTGAGACCCTTTAACACAGTTCCTCATGCTGTGTGACCCCCAACCGTAAAATTATTTTCGTTGCTACTTCATAACTGTGATTTTGCTACTGTTATGAATCATAATATAAATGTCTGATGTGCTGCTGGTCTTAGGCGACTATGAAAGGGTTTTGATCCCCAAAAGGGTCAAGACCCACCGATTGAGAATAAGCCTATTTCTGCTGTTATTAGACCTCATTGTAGGAGATGTGATTTGGAGGAAGGAGAATCATAGAGTAGATTACAGGTGTCTGTACTGCTGATGACTCTGCTTCTCTTTAGCTTTGTGACTTTGGGCAAGTCTCTTGCCCATGCTGGATCTTGGCTCTCTGATATATAAAATAGCGCAGTAGGATCGATGAGTCTCCAAGATTCTCCCAGTCTTGACCTTCTCTATCTGGTTTGCTCAGCACCCGGCCTCTGCAAGACCTGTCTCCATCCAGTTCAGCCCAAGCGTTGGAAGAATTGTTTCCCCGCTATACCAGCCTTCGGCCAGGGCCCCCCACCAATCCCCCAGATTTTCAGGGGCTAAGAGATGCACTGGACTCAGAGCTTACCCGCCGCAAGGTGAGAGGCAAAGGCTTTTTCCTGAAGTGGCAAGGCTAGAAATTAGGGGCCTTAGGTGGAAAAGGAGGGCTGAGGGTTGATAAGCCTGAAGGCCAGGCCTGTGCTCTTGGGTGTCTTCAGAGATGTGTGCCACCACACTTGCAGAGAGTCATCGATCCCTTGTTCTCTCTTCATATATTGTGAGTGTTCCCTGCTCTTAAGATCTAAGCTCCTCAAAGGTCCGTACTAGGTCCTGAGCTGGCTCTTTAAGGTCTAGAATACACCTAATGCAGGAAAACATCCCGTAAGTGTTTGTTGAATGGACAAGAACTTCTTTGGCTTGCACAGAACTCTAGAGCTATTGGTGATTTGATGATTTTTTCTCCATGAGCGTCAGCATTGTCTGAAGGAACAGAAAGATGCGCAGGAGTGAAGAAAAGAATCTCTGGCTGTCAATTTTGGAACTCTCCCCATTATTTTAAATTGCTGGGCCATGAATGGAAGGCTTTCCGCTTTGTGTTCAGTGAGCTCCTTAGAGCAGGAGTAACTTCCCACACTTGCTGCTGCATCTTCGCCAAATGTTTCATGGAAAATCCAGGAAAGGGAAGAGCTTGGAAGCTAACAACCATTTCCTGGGCTAGTAGAAGAAAGTGTTTGGAGGTCTTGGGTCTCAAGGTTCCTGCTTTTGATTCTTTCTTTTCAAGCTAATTCTGTTTGGGAGAGCCAAATTTCCTGTCTCCATCCTTTCTCCCTAAGGATGCTGAAATGCTTGGTGCTGTGGTCAGACTAAGAACGAGTAGCACCCACATACCTCCTGTTTCTTTCCAGCATTGTGAGCGCCACATTCAGAACCTGCAGACTCGGGTGCTGGAGTTGCAGCAACAGCTTGCTGTGGCTGTGGCTGCTGACCGAAAGAAAGATATCATGATTGAGCAACTAGACAAGGTGACAGGGTAGCAAATGTCGGTGGGTCTCTCCATGGAGGGCACTGTGGAAGTATAAACGAGGAGGTGGCAGGATCTCATATAGGCTTCCTTTGAGCATTTAGTGGCCCTCCTCCCTCAGCCTCCCAAGTGCTGGGATTACAGGCATGAACCATCATATCCTGCTTAACCAATGTGTGCATGCTAACAGCAGGGAGAGATGGGCAGGTTTTCTGTCTTTGGAGAAGAAGGTGGCTCATGACTTATAGAAAAGAGGTCAAAAAAGTGATCTTAAAATTCCATTTTATTTGCCTTAAGACTCTGGCCCGAGTGGTGGAGGGCTGGAATCGGCATGAGGCTGAGCGGACAGAGGTGCTGCGGGGACTTCAAGAGGAGCGCCAGGCAGCAGAACTCACCAGAAGCAAGCAGCAGGAGGTGGGTGACCTGGATCGTGTGTCATTAGAGCCTCGGTCATAGATGTCTACATGGGAAGAAAAGCTTTGGTATCAGGGTTCCCAAAAGACTGGGCTCTGGCTTGTAGTTTTAATCCTTACCCTCTCTTTCCCGCATTGCTGCATCTACTGTCAGATTTATATTAGCGGTGGCTTCCCAGCATCCTGCCCCGCACCGTCTTCTCTCTGGTACCCTAGGTTGTTTAGTTAACACTGGTTTCAAGTTTACATTGCTAATTATTTCTGAAGTAGAGTCTTTTCCCTCATTTTCAATGTTCTGTTTTTTTCTCTCCTGGAAGACAGTAACCCGCCTGGAACAAAGCCTTTCTGAGGCCATGGAAGCCCTGAATCGTGAGCAGGAGGGGTCCAGGTTGCAGCAGAGGGAGAGGCAGGCACTGGTGAGATGGTGGGGCCGGGTGACTGCAGTGAAGGTAGTTAATCATGTCTAGAGGCCTGTGGGCTGTCTGGATGCTCTAGATGAATTTATAATTTGAGTGGCACTAGGACAGTGCTGCTCAAAGTGTGTCCTTAGAACATTAGTTCTGCTAATATCTGTTATTCCTCAAAAACCTGCTGCCAGGTAAATATGAGAGACTGCAAATTATATCCTTATTAAAACATTAAACCCACCTGAGGAGCTGGCCCTTTAATCCCAGCTCTCTGGAGGTAGGCAGAGACAGGTGGATTTCTGTGAGTCTGAGGCCAGCCTGTTTGACGTAGAGAATTCCAGGCCAGCCAGGCAGGACTGCATGGTGAGACCTTATCTTCAAATACACACACACGTACACACATGTACACACACATAGATATACACATGCATACACACACACACATTTGCTTTCTAGAATCCTTCCCCTACTTCTGAAAGCCAAAGGATCCTGGACTCTTAGAGCCTCACACATGGTAGACAAGAGTTCTGCCACTGAGCTATACCCTCAGTCTCTCACCCCCAGAGACTTTGATTCATCAGATATATAGAGGGTTTCAGAAATTTCCTAGTTTATTTTGTTGAGTCAGGTGCAGGAATTCTGGTCTGGGTTATATAGCCTAAGACAGTACAGGATGAACCTCACTCAGGATTCTTAAAGCTGAAGCGGTCATGTGAACACCTATGGGAGTTAGGAGCCAGGCTTGGAACTTGTTGCTTTCGTGACACATGCTTGCTATATGCAGACTGATATCTGTGGTCTTAATAGCTACATCTGACAGTGCTGAAGTGGTGCCATTCTCAACTAGCTCCTGACTGTGGGCTGGATTTTATTTTTTACTTATTTTTGGCATTTTGAGACAGGGTTTCTCTGTGTAGCCCTGGCTGTCCTGGAACTCACTCTGTAGACCAGGCTGGCCTCTATCTCACAGAGACCCGCCTGCCTCTGCTGGGAGTGCTGGGATTACAGGGGTGTGCCACCACCTCCCGCCTGTTTTTGTTTTGTTGTAATGTTGGCGATAGCTGTGTGTGTTAGTTACTTGCTAGGTACCAGGCACTGCTTAAATGCTTCATATACACTTTTTTAATCTTTAAAAGCATTGTGATTATCTTCCTTTTACAGATAATGATGTGTGCCTAGGAACACAGCACCCTGGGCGTGGTGGCATACACCTATAGTCAAAACATTTGGGAGGATCGTAAGTTCAAGCGATATATAGCCAGACTCTGACTCAAAAACAAAGCACATAATAAACATATGTGAAAAGTAGGATTCAAGGTGAGATTTGAGCCAGATGTACCTAACTCAGGGGCAGAGTTCTTTTACATATTATTATTAGTTTTGTTTTATTTTGTTTTTTGAGACAGTGTTTCTTTCTTGTAGCTCTGGCTGTCCTGGAACTCACTCTGTAGACCAGGTTGACCTTGAACTCACAGAGATCTGCCTGTCTCTGCCTCCCAAGTGTTGGGATTAAAGGCGTGCGCCACCACTGCCTGGCATTACATGTTATTTTTATTTAAAAAATTACAGGTAGGCATAGTGGCACACACCTTTAATCCCAATCCCAGCACTTGGGAGGTAGAGGCAGGAGGATCTCTGGGTTTGAGGCCAGCTTGGTCTACAGAGTGAGTTTCAGGACGATCAGCGCTACATAGTGAGACTCTGTCTTGAAAAAACAAAACAAAAAACAAAAATTACCATATTGAAGATTTCATAAGAAGCAGGGGTTTCTATCATACATATATGGTAAGTCTTCACTTGACCTTTTATTTCCTTTAAAAGCATCACGAAGTCTTTCTGCTCCTCTCCACACATAGCCTGTGTTAGCGGACTCAGCCTCTTAGTTAAAAAAAAAAAAAAAAAGCCATCTGGTGGGCTTATGTAATCTTTCTCTCACGTCCTGAAGGCCACAAGTCTAGGATCTAGGTACTGGGTGGGTGAATTTCTGGCTTGAAGAGGTAACTTCTTGGTGCACCCTCACTTGACCAGAAGGCAAGATCTGTGTCTGCTTTTTAAATAGAATATATTCTATTTATTCTTTACCAGTCTTGCACATATAAACAACGTGTTTTGATAAATGCACCCCCAAATCCTTCCGCTCCCCCAGGGAGCTCTCAATATGCTCTCTCCTTTTCTTTTGGGGGCAATCCACTTAGTCCAGTTGGTGTTGCCTTCTCAGCTGTTGACTGGTCTTGTCGGCTTGGTCACACACAGGTTTTGTGCAGGTAACCATAGCTGCTGAGTTCATGGGTACAATTGCCACGTCATGTTCAAGATAGCGTTTCACAGCACTCCTCCCTGTCCTTCCATGACATTTCTTGAGCCTTGGGAGGGGGTGCTGATACAGATACAGACATAGATGTCCCCATGTAGGGCTGAGCACTCATTAGTTACTGTCACAGTTCTGAGTTTCCGAACTAACTGCTGCCTACAGCAGAATGCACCTTCTCTGGCCGAGCAAGGTTGAGGGTAGCACAATTCTGTGTTTAAACATGAATTTAAAATTTTTATTTATTCTTATTTTATGTGTATGGTTGTTTTGCCTGCATGTATGTCTGTACACTGTGTGCATGCCTGGTACTCATATAGACCAGGAGAGGGCTTCAGATCCCCTGGAATTGGAGTTAAAACACAATTGGGAGCCACCATGTGGTTCCTGGTAATTGAACCTGGATCTTCACCACTTTTAACCGCTAAACCTTAAACTTGAATATTTAGAAAGCATTTGACATTAGCCCCTCTCTCCGCCAGGACTTAGAACCTTCAAGCCTTGGCCTTCTGGCTGTGTTTACAGTACTAAGTGTGCATCCCCTCCTGTGGAAGAGTGGGATGGAGCTCGTACCCGCTGTGTTATAATCCTGTGAGCTAGTCAGCTGCTATCTTTTTAGTGACCGTAACTGTCAGTACTCACATTGTATGGGGGCGGCTTGCTAGGTTGCTGGTCTCTTGAGGGCATACTAAAGAAATTGGCTTTCCCCTGGGGCTTTAGGAAGAAGAAAGGCAAGCACTGACTCTGAGGTTGGAGGCAGAGCAGCAGCAGTGCAGGGCCTTCCTGAAGGAGCGGGATGAGGCCAGGGCCGGGCAGCTCAGTGAGCGTCGGAAGCTGGAGGCCCTTCAGGTTGCATTAGAAGAAGAAAGACGGGCCTGGACCCAGCAGGAGCACCAGCTAAAGGAACGCCACCAGGCACTCCAGGAGGAAGGCCTGGCTCAGCTGGAAAGAGAGAAGGTAGGTGGCAATTGGAAGAGTTGGGGCATGGAGGCGTATGTTGGGAAAATCTGTGACTAGAATGAGGTGCCACATATGGAGGTTCCTAGGGGACAAGGATGGACAATGGAGAGTTATACATGAGAGGTGAGTTGGGAGTTGAGGGCCAGTGTGAGGATCTGGGGTGACAGACACATGGGAGGCCAGAGTGACACTGCAGAATGGGAGGAATGGGAGAAGGGACACGTGGGCATGACTTGGAGTCAGCAACCAGGAGAAGAGGTGTGCGCGGAGACTGGATCTCCCTTTCAGGAGAACAGCCAGAGGGAGGCCCAGGCGGCTCGGGAGGCCCAGCAGCAGTTGGTGCTGCTGCAGTCTGAGGTGCGGCGGCTGGAAGGGGATCTGGACACAGTCCGGAGAGAGAGAGACGCGCTGCAGCTGGAGATGAGCTTGGTGCAGGTGAGCAGAGGAGCTTCTTCAGGGTTTACTGTGGCTGAGGAAGCGGGTCTGAGCCCATCTCGGGCATTTGGGACTTGATCTGTGGTTAATCTGGTAGCATTTTGTCTTAAACGCCACTATTTCTCCCTGAAGAACAGTTTCCCTCGGTGTGAGCTGACTTAATGTTACTTTTAAACTACAGTGGCTCAAATCTGAGAGGCCTTATATTGTTCTTAAAGAGGCGATACCACACTGTATGCATTAGCTGAGCAGCTGAAAGTTTTTGTCAGGCCTCACTCCAACTGGTAATGATCTGCTTTGTATTTGTCATTACCTCATTTTATCTTAAAAAATTTTTATTTATTGCGTATGTGGTATGAGTGTGTGTGTGGGGGGGGGAGTGAATATGTACCATGGCGTGTGCAGAGGGTTGAGAACAACTTCTTCCTTCCATGTGAATTTCTGGTATTGCACTCAGGTTATTAGGTTGTGTGACGAGCGTTTCTATCTGCTGAGCCATCTAACCAGCCCAGTTACCACTACTTCAGCCACTTTCACTAATGCCTCTAAGTGGGGACCCAGGAGGACATTCCTGTAACAGCTTATAACCTGGCACAAAACAGTACCAAATATTGTTAGATACAATTAGACTGAAAAACACTTTTCAGCCAGGCCTAGTAGCAGAAGTCTGAAATTCCAGCTACTTGGAAGGCTGAGGCAGGAGGATCTCAAGTTCTAGCCCAACCCGGCTGGGATACAGTGTGAATGTGAATTCAAGGGCAGCCTAGACAACTTAGAGAAATCCTGTCTCAAAAAGTAAAATGTGGACCAGTAGGTAGCGCAGTGTATAGCATACACTGAGCATGTGAGAGTCCTTGGGTTCAGTCCCCGGTACTGGTTAAAATACAACCTCAGAAAGCACTTTCTGGGGCTGAAGAGATGACTTGGCAGTTAAGATCACTGGCTGCTTTTCCAAGGGACCTGGGTTTGATTTTCACCACCTACATGGCAGCTGACAGTTATCTGTAATTCCAGTTCTAGGGGATCTGACACCCTTTTCTGGTCTCTGTGTCGATCAGGCACCAACGTGGTGCACAGACATAACTGTAGTAAAAATCCATAAACATTACAACAAGACTTTCTAACTAGTGCTGTGAATCTTAAATTCACATTAGTTAGACTCTGATCATCTACTAAAGCAGGGCTTGGCAAACTTTCTGCAAAGGACCAGAGAGTAAATATTTTTGATTCTGTGGGTAGTGCGTTCTCAGTTGTAACTACTGTTACAACACAAAAGTAACTATGAATAGTTGTAAATAAGTGGATATGGCTATGTCCTGGTCAAAGTGCATTACAAAAAGCAGGCAGTGGGGGATTGACTGAGTTGTAGTGTGCTGGTCCCTGGAATGTTGGAATTGCTTGGAGGGAGGACTCTTAGTTCTGACCATTGTGGGCCTCCTTTTTATGAATAAAATGTGTCCTTAAGGGCCAACAAGCGAGTTTCTGAGAGCAAGTTAAGAAATAGAATTACGTGACCAGTCAGAAGGGCATACACAAGTGAGAGGAGCATGAATGGTGGATGCTCCAGGCCTCTATGCTCCGTGTTTGAATAGGGAGAGGCGACACTGAGACGGGAAATACAGCGGGTGCACTTCTGTCCAGGGTGAATTAAAAAACATTTTGGGGTACATGAGTTTTTATTTATTTATTTTTTAGACAAGGTCTTGGTATGTGAGGGTTAGCTGGTCTTATCCTACTGCCTCAGATTATCAAGTGCTGGGATTCAGGCATGAGCCATTCTGGGTATATGGGCTGAAAGCTTGGGAAAAAGATTAGGATAAAATGAAAGATTTGGGAATTAAGAAATGTAGTAAAATCTGGGTGATGGGTGGAGGTGCATGTCTCTAATCCCAGCTCTCAGGAAGCACAGGCAGGTGGAATTCCAGGACAGCCAGAGTTACAAAAGATGAGAGAGAGAGAGAGAGAGACAGAGACAGAGAGACAGAGACAGAGAGAGAGAGAGAGGAAAGGAAATGTAGTAAAAACTGTGCTGAGAGGCAAAGCTTATTGTATACACTTAGAATAACCCGGCCTGTGTGTCAGCAGAGAGAGGGCAGTTGGAAGCAGAGCAGCCAGCCAACATTCAGAATGAGGATAGAGAGAGTACCTGTGGAGGAAGGAGTCTAGACAGAGCTTTGCCCCCGGGGTCAGGAGTTGCAGTGAGATTGTAAAGACATGGATGGAGAAATAGCCACTGTGTGATTAGAGCCCAGTGTGCTCTTTGCAAGGGGAGTAGCCTTCAGATTCCAGTGAGCTGTAGGAGTATGAGGGGAGAAAATGGAGACAGCAGTTGCAGGCGACTCATGCTCGAACGCCTCCTGGGCTCAGGTGGAGGAAATACGCTGTGGTCTTTGTGAGTCCAGGTGATGAGTGGCGCAGTCACTGACCCAAGGGACAGACTCCAGGGAAGTGCCTTCATGGTGCAAATCCACTTTATTTCAAAACCTCTATAGAAAGAGAGGAAGCAGGGTGTTGCATAAGGGAGAAGTCCAATCGCTTTGATCCGTGCTCACTAGATACTTCACTCAGCCTCTCTAAAGCTTGCTAATCAGAGAGGGATGGATAAGGTCGAGAAAGGCCCAATCATCTATAGGCTTGTATGTAAAGGCTCTGAGCCTATCCGTATTCACTAAAGACAAGAGGATGTGGGCACTGCCCTGGTGTGTGTGGGAGGCTTTTCAATCTTGGGGCTCAACTGGTATGCCAGGATTCTGCCATTTTAAAGGCCACGGGACGTGCCGAGGCCCGAGGTGCTGGCCTAGTGCAGGTGCTGGGCCTGCCTCTCTTCCACCATCGGGATCCAGTTGTTACAACAACACACGGGTTATCTCGGACACCTACTGCAGATTGCTCTAACATTTCCTTGGGTTAATTCAGCTATTTCTTTTGTCCAAAGCCATTTCACTTTTTTGTGCATGTATGATGTGTCTTATGGTTTGATAGAGAAAGGTAACCTGTGTGACTCTCTGAGGCAGATTCCCTGTTCTTCGTACCTAAGGCGGATGAGGGTTTGTTGGTACTGATTTTGTTTCCCTACCTCTTAGAAGACTAAGCTCACAGAACTGAGCTGACAGTCATCCCTTCTTCCTTCACTCCCAGGCCCGGTACGAGAGCCAGCGGATCCAGATGGAGTCAGAGCTGGCTGTGCAGCTGGAGCAGCGGGTGAACGAACGGCTGGCAGAGGTTCAAGAGAACAGCCTGCGTCAGGCTGCCTCCCTAAGAGACCATCACAGGTACTTGGGACTTTCTTGATAGTGTTTCTCGGGAGCAGCTAGAGTCATTAGCTTCCTGCTCATGTGCTCAGTCTTTTCCCTCTTCCAACTGTGACTCCCAGCACACAGCCCCATCCGTTAAGATCTCAGTCCCTCTTGGGAGAGTTGCCATGAAGTGCTTACTGAGAGGCACAGCCTGGAGAGTTCTCTCCCGTAGGGAGTAGCCCTGAGCTGGCACTGCAGCAGGACAGTGTTGTTTCCAGCTCCTCTGTTGGCACAGCGCTGAAGTGCTGTTCACAGCCGCTGCATGGGACAAGCCTTCTGATTCCAGCCTTGTCTCTCTCTCTCTCCAGCCCTCAGCTGTGTTTTCTGGAAGTGCTTCTTTTTTGTTTGTTTGAGTTGTTGTTATTGTTCACTGTGTAGTCCAAACTGGTCTTGAATTCACAGAAATTTGTCTGTCTCTGCCTCCTGAGTGCTGGGATTAAAGGCATGTGATACCATCCCTGGTGGAAATGCTTTCTATTAGGTCACTGTAAGTGGACATTAATTACAGTCCTCTAATCCCAGTTTGGGTGGCTGAGGCTGGAGGATTGCAAGTTTGGGATGAGCCTGGGCTATGTAGTGAGATTCTGTCTCAACCAAACCAAACCAAACTCATCAGCTAATCTATTGCTTTCCCATAAATCCTCACTGCAGCCTTTGCTTCTGGGTAGTCTGTCCCCTGGTACTAGCTTTGTTCTTATGGATCCCTGTGCTGTGGCTGGTCCAGGTGATTGCAGCTGTCTGTCTCCCTGACCTGAGCCCACAGGAACAAGGATCCCTAATGGCAAGGTGTTGAGTGGGATGAGAAAGAAGATGGAGCGATTAGTGGGACCAGCATGTCTTGCATAAGCTGATGACTTTTGCCAAGCAAATTTGTTAAGAAGTTCAGAATCTTATATACTATGTGCAAAGGGGCAAAAGGCAAAGGTCATCAGAGAACTAAGTCAGAGCACAGGATACCTCAGACACAGCTGCCTAAGGACTGATAACGACAGCCCAGGGAGAAGAGTCGGGTCCCCAGAAACTGCAACCTTGACTCTCTGAGGAGACAGCTGGCTCCAGTCCTATACATGAGCCTTGCCAAGTCCATTCCTAGACAAGGACACAGAACTAAAGTTCCCTTTGTCCTTTTATGGGGCTTCTGAGAAGTCTTGGTTGGTCTGGCTTCCCACAGCTCCCCTAACCCACACGCATCCTGTCTTTCTCATTGATCACATCTTTTTTTTTTTTTTTAAAGACTTTTTAGTTACATGTATGCACATGTGTCTGTGCTAGGAATGTACATGTGAGTGCAGATGCTGTGAAGGCCAGATGGGGAGCTGGACCCCTGGAGTTACAGTGGTTGTTAGCCTCTTGGGTGGGTGCTAGGAACTGAACTTAGGTCCTCTACAAGAGCAGTACACAGCACACTCTCTCCAGCACCCTGATGGTGTCTCCTGTCTCTTTGTCACCCGGATCTTCCTAGGAAGCAGCTGCAGGAGCTCACTGGGCAGCACCAACAGGAACTGGCCACCCAGCTGGCTCAGTTCAAGGTAGAAACGGCTGAGCGAGAGGAGCGGCAGCAGCAGGTGGCTCAGGACTATGAGCTCAGGTACTGACTGGTCTTGGAGCTCCTCTTTCTGTGGGTAAAGCCCCAGCCGGGGATGGCAAAGGGCTACCTCTCAGAAGATCTGGCCTTCTCTAGTGTATCCAGATGCTTAATAAATTAAGAGGTTTGATACTTCGTCTTGGCTATTGTCCTCTAAGCTTCTGTTTTCCTCAGAAGTTGTTCTTTAATGTGCGTGTATGGAGAGTATGTATATGTCCCTGGGGGAGATGTGTATGTAGGTCACAGGTCAATGTCAGATGTCTTCACTACTTCCTTTTTTGAGACACTGAACTTGGAACTCACCAATTTGGCTAGACTGGTTGGCCATTGAGCTTTTGGGATTCTCTGGGGATCACCCAGCACTGGGGTTGCATATGTGCGCTGCCACACCCTGCTCTTCCATGGGGATCCTGACTCAGGGCCTTGGGCTTTTGCAGCAGACAGGTTACCAACCGAGCCATCTCCACGGCCCCTCTCTTTCTCTCCACAGACTGGCAAGGGAGCGAGCTCGAGTGCATGACCTGAAGAGTAGCAGCCAACAGCTGGAGGAGCAGCGGGTGGAGCTGGTGGAACGGCTCCAAGCCATGCTGCAGGCCCACTGGGATGAGGCCAGCCAGCTGCTCAGTGCCATGCTTCTGCCTCCCAACCCTCAGGTAGACATTGCCTCAGAACAGCTGTTCTGCCCAAATAAGCCTTCCTCCCATCCACTGGGCACAGCTCTGTAACTCCAGTACTAGGACATGAGGGAATATGGGGTACTAGTTTGGTGGAATACTGGCTGAATTAATTACGATGTAACCTGTTGCTAAGGATGGGAGAGAATTGTCAGTAAGGTGCTTGCTTTGCAAGCTTGAGGACTTGACGTCATTCCCTAAAACTGAAGTAAAAAAAAAATCTGGGCATGACTGCCTTTGGGGAGGTAGAGGCAGAAGGTCAGAAGCTCAGTTATCCACAGCTTTATTGTGAGTTCAGGGTAAACCTGAGCTACATGAGATCCTATCTCAAAGGAAAAGCCAAACAGAACAAAAAAGCAGCAACAACAGCAAAAACCAGTAACAGCACTTGAGAGCGCCACTCAAGGCTGACCTCTGGCCTGCACACTTACCATGCACATGCGCACACGCGCACACACACACACACACACACACACACACACACACACACGTTGTTGTTGAGTCCTGCCCTAAAGTAGGGGTCCTTAACCCTAGTCTTTCTTATGATGGTATCTCTTACTGTTGATTTATGATATCATTGTTGACTAAAATGTTTTAGAATTAGTAACATGTATGTGTCAAAAACAAAGCAAAGAATTCAAACTGTTAAAATAAAAAATAGTATACAGTAAAAAGTAACCCCGTTTTATCCCAGGACCCCAGCCCCTGTGTGCAGGTCCCTTCCCCAGAGGCAGCCATGAGCCATGGTATCTGAGCATCTCCTTCTTCCCTCAAACCCTCCACCTACTGCTGTATAACCTTGTATGTGACCAAGTGCATATTCCTGGATACAGGAATGGTTTTCTGGATTTTATATCTATAATGTTATAATAAATATTAAAATATACGTCTTTAAGTAATCTATAAAAGTTCTGGAAATAGAATTGTAATATGAAAAATAATCAGCTCAACATTTGACAGACATTAGATGCTACCCAGTCTCCTTTGAAGGGAATTCAGGTCATTGGTCATTCATATTCAAGTGTCTGTACTAAGAACCCAACTGGGTGTGAGCTTTCTTTCTCTTTCCTGGTCAGGCTCCTCCGGCTGAGCCCTCTAGTCCTGGGCCTCTGGAGCCAGAGAAGGGGGAGAGGCGGATATGGGCCATGCCTCCTATGGCTGTGGCCCTGAAACCTGTGTTGCAGCAAAGCCGAGAAGTGAGGGATGATCTTCCTGGAGCACCAGCTGTTCTCTGTAGCACCTCTCCAGATCTTAGCCTTCTGCTGGGACCCCCTTTCCAGAGCCAGCACTCCTTCCAGCCCTTGGAGCCCAAACCTGACGTGGCTCCACCCACAGGTAACCAAGAGCAGAAGTCACTGGTGTTTCTTTCAGGCATGAGCAGCTTCCTTATCTAGCTCCTTCTGATGGGAACTTGGACGTTTGATTTCCAGATGTCTTACCAATCATGAGCTGCAAGGAACAGAAACTCAGTCAGTTAAGGGAAGAGGATAGCACGGAAGCAGACAGAGAACTGGAGTTGGAGCAGGAGTGCTGTCAGGAGCAGAGGCGCCGTTGTTCTCCCTGGGCCCACATTCCTCCTGACTGCCTCACCTGCACCTCAATTCTTTCTGTACAAGACCGCCATTCTCTCAGACTCCCTCACACTTGCAGTCCGTTCTCCTTTCAACCATGGACTTGACAATGACTGGCCCAGGCTCTCAACACTTAGTAGAGTTTCTTGGGTCTGATTTAAAGAATCTAGGTGATGGCTGGTTCTTACCCATTGGATAGGCTGACTCTGAGGGTGGCCACCCTTGGGTCAGTGAGCTGTGATTTGGATGAAGAGGGTTTCTTTAGTTCAACATGCCGGTCTCGTGTGCTTTAAGAATGAAGAGTATGCTGGGTTTGTAGCTTAGCTGTTAATGGTATGCTTGCCTGGCATGTCTGAAGTCCTGGGTTCAACCCCCAGCATTGCACAAATGACCTGGTGGCATACACTAGCACTCAGTGGGGTGGAGTCAAAAAGGTCAGAAGTTCAAGGTCATCCTCAGCCACATAGTAAGGTTTTTTTAAAAATTATTTTTATTATTGTATGTGTATGAGTGTTTTACCTACATGTATACATGTGTACCACATGCATACCTAGTGCCTGCGGAGACCAGATGGCATCAAATCCCCTGAAAATGGAGTTAAAAATGGTTATAAGCCATCATGTGGGTACTGAGAACTGAACTCAGGTCCTATTTAAGAGCAGCAAGTGCTCTTAGCCACTAAACCATCTTTCTAGCCCCTACATAGTGAGTTTGAGGCCAGCCTGGGATATGAGAAACTATAAAAAATAATAATAGAAATGAGTACAGCTGGGAAGAGTGGCTCATCCTGTAATCCCAGCACTTGGAAGGTGGAGGCAGGAAGATAAAGTTCAAGACCATGGCTGGAGCTGTAACCCAGAGGCAGGAACGCTTACCTCTCATGCATGAGGGACAAGGTTCAGTTGCTAGTATGCCAAAAGAGGAAAGCGTTGACTTGTCTGGAGGTGGCTCAGTGAGTAAGAGCACTTACTGTATAAGCACTAGGGCCTGAGCTCTGCCCTCAGCACCTATGGGAAAAGCCAGTATGGTGATTACAGATAACCTCAGCTTATGGAAGTCAGAGACGGGAATCACTGGGGCTTGTAGGCCTAGCTCCAGGTTCAGTGAGAGACTCTGTCTCAAGGGAGTAAAGCAGACCAGCGTCCTCTGGACTCTTGTGCACTTGCACACATAAACAGGTGGTTTTTTTACTTTATTTTTTGTGTGTGTGTATTCATAGGCACATGCATACCATGGTATTTATGTGGAGCTATGGGAGTTGATTTGTTCTTGATATTATGGGGGTTTCAGGAAGCAAACTCAGGTCATCGGACTTGGCAGCAAGTGCCTTTATTAGTTGAGCCATCTCGCAGGTCCACCAAAAAGAAGAGGTGGGGTTTGTCTCAGATTCATTATTATAGCCAAGTATGACCTTGAACTCTGACTCTCAAATGCTGAGGTTAGAGGAGTGTACTACCACACCCAGGCTATGTGGTGCTGGGATCATGTTTGCTAGGCAAGCACTCTCAGTGGAACTACATCCCCAGTCCCCAGAACGTTTGTCTGTGTTCTTTAAGTAGTTTATGGTAAACTTGTTTATAAGTGCCACAGCTTTCTGCTTCTGTCTGCATTTCTGTCTTAAAATCCAGCTGTACTGTCTCCCAGCCACCTCCCAGCCACACCTCCCAGCCACCCCTCCCAGCCACACCTCCCAGCCACCTCCCAGCCACCTCCCAGCCACACCTCTCCACTCTTAAACTCTGCTGTCATCTCCTAGCTGTGGTCTCCCTCTTACATTTATTTGTTTGTTTTAAAGGTTTTTTAATTTAAATTTTTATGTATATGGGTGTTTTGCCTGCAAGTATGTCTGTGGACTACGTGTATCCAGTGCCTGAGGAGGCCAGAAAAGGGCATTGATCCCCTGGAACTGGAATTACAGATAGTTGTGAGCTGCCATGTGGGTGCTGGGAATTGAACTCAGGTCCTTTGGAAGAGCAGTAAGTGCTTGTAACCACTGAACCATCTCCCCAGCCCCCCTGCCCCTACTCTTCCATTTAATGGTGCCTTTACTTTGGGGGCATTTGGTAGGTTCACTGATGGAGAGATTTCTTCCATGTACAACATTCATGCCTGCCAAGGCACCTGTCTTGTTTTTCAGCTGGACCCTACTCTGCATTGGAGGCCTTCACTGCTGATCATAGGGCAGAACGGCCATTTCCTGAGGAAGACCCTGGGTCTGATGGCGATGTCTCCCTAAAACCAGGGCTGCCACCTGCTACTCAGTTCGAAGGCCTCAAGAATTTTTTACAGCAGGTAAGAGAAATTCTACCAAGATTTTTTTTTTTTCTTTTTTTAATCAACTGACTCGGTTCCTCTGGATTAGGATCCAGTACAAACTCTTGTTCCTCCTGCTTCAGCCTCCCAAGTGCTGGTATCACAAGCTTGTCACTATGCCAGACTGGCTTGCTTGCCTTTGTGTGCATGTGTGTGCATGTGCATCTTTGTGTGGTGCACGCCTGCACTTGTGTTTGTGTGCGTGTGTGAACCAGAAGTCAGTGTCAGTTGCTTTCTCAACTGTGTTTCTTTGAGACCGTGTCTCTGACTGAACCTAGAGTTTACTGATTGGTCGGAGTGGTTGGCCAGCAAGCCCCCTGGACGGTCCTGTCTCTCTCCACTACCCTTGTACCTTCCATTATGCCTGGCTTTTTTTTTTTTTTTTTTTAATGTAACCCTGGCTGGCCTGTGGTAAGTCACCAGACTGGCTCAGCAGAGATCTGCTTGCCTGCCCAGTGCTGGGACTAAGGGCTTACGCCACGGCTCCCAACTGCGCCTGGCTTTTATGTGGATGTCAGGTTGAGCGCGGGTCCCTGTGCTTGTTCGATAGGTACTTTAGTCACTAGCCATCTCCCAGCCCCTACCTCGCCTTTTTAGGACCAGTGACTGTCCCGGCTGTCCATTGTCTCTCTCATTCTTAGTCTGCAGTCCCTGGAACTCAGGCCATCTCTGTTCCCCTCAGCCCCTAGGTTTCTTTCTACCCATGTTTTAGAAGAACGTGCTGTCTTATTTCCCCAGCTGCTGGAGACAACACCTCAGAGCAATGAAAACCCTTCTGTTGACCTGTTGCTCCCTAAGTCTGGTGAGTCCCAACTCTGAAGAAGGTGGGGGCTGGGTCTCGAAGAGGTGCGAGTTGGCCATCTAGGATGAAGTAGGGGTGTGGAGGTAGGTCTTGACTGCCCTGTTAATTACTAAGGACTTTACTTGTCTTAACATAGAAAACAAATCTGGATTAGAAACAAGGTCACAGGAATTTTCTATAGAGAGAGTATGCATACTTATTTGAATTTGGATTCCATCTCTTTGTTGTTGTTTGTTTTTTGAGACAGGGTCTCATTCTGTGGTCCAGACCGGCCTCAGACTTGCTGCGTAAATCAGGTTGACCTTGAACTCACAGCAACTAGCCTGCCCTGAGTTTACAGGAGTGAGTCACAGTGCCTGGTTTGAATTTAGATTCCATTTCCAAATTTATCCATTATACCTGGCAGTATTAGAAACTTCTGGTACTTTGCAATATATTAATAACAGCTAAATTAATATAGCTAAATTTAAAAGTACTCATTTAAGTGCCAGGCTGTGGTGGTGCACACCTTTAATCCTAGCACTCGGAAGGCAGAGGCAGGTGGGTCTCTGAGTTCAAGACCAGCCTGGTCTACAGAGTGAGTTCCAGGACAGCCAGGGCTACACAGAGAAACCATAAAAAAAAAAAAGATAGTACTCATTTGAATGAGCAGACAATTTTGTTATAGTTCATAGGGATTATTGACCTATCATACTTATTATTATTTTATTTCACAATACTCATGACATAGGGAATTTTTATTGGAGGAGAGGATTGGCATTTTTATTTTTGAGACAGGATCTCATGTAGTCAGAGGTGACCTTGGACTCTGATCATCCTGCCTTTACTTCCCAAGTACTGAGAGTACTCATGTGTCCCACCACGCCTGGTTGTATTTGTGCTGGGCATTGAACCCAGGGCCTCTGAGCTACCCTCTGTCAGCTGAGCTATACCCAGCCTTGTTTGGGCTTTTGCTTACTCCATTTTCATTCTTGCTTCTCTTTCCTATTGCTAGGTTCTCGAACTGTCTCGTCTTGGGAGGAAGCCCCTCAAGTGCCACGCCTCCCACCTCCTGTCCATAAAACTAAAGTTCCCTTAGCCATGGCATCTAGTCTCTTCAGGGCCCACGAGCTTCCCTCATCCCATCTGCAAGGCAGTGGTCTCAGCACTGGCTCCCCAGAGAGAGGTAAGCAGGCCAGGGTTTGCCAGGGAAAGAAAAGGAAATGCCACGGACCATTCTAGATGGCTTGGCAAATGGGATCAAGGCTGGGTGAGGAGCCCTCGGGTAATGGCGTCAACTTGTCTCTCAGGTACAGATGGGCTCAGCAACCCGAGGCAGCTGATGGAGCTGTCTGAGCTGTTGCGCCTGTGCCAGGCTCGGGGTTGGGGTGCCTTACCTGCCGAGGACCTGCTGCTGTACCTGAAGAGGTTGGAGCATGACGGGTATGAGACTGGGAGGGAGGAGGAAGAGCCCCAAGGGTGGCATTTGGGTTAGCTGATGCTCAGGCCCAGTATGTCCACTGAGTGCAGTCTTGTCTTTTTAGGGAAAAGTGAGGATGAAATGTAGATTCACAACCCCCAACCCCCCATCACTGTTCCCATTTCTACTGCTCTTTCTTCCTCCCGTCCATCCTTCCTCCCTTCCCGCCTGCCTTCCATGCACCCTTCCTTCCTTTTTCTTTTCTTCTTTGGCTTTTTGAGACGGAGTTTCTCTGTTATGACTCAGGCTGTCCTGGAACTCATCCTGTAGACCAGGCTGGCCTCGAACTCACGGAGATCTGCCTGCCTCCTGAGTGCTGGGATTAAAGGCATGCACCACCACCACCCAGCCTGATTTTTCTTTTTAAACCCCCTCTTATGTCTCTGTTTCCCAGTTTTCTTCCTCTCTACCCCGAAGCTCAGAACTCAGAATCCCAGGATTTTTGCTTGTAAAATTTCCTGCACTTGAGGCTCTTTTTACCTGAGAACTTTTTTTTTTTTAAACAAATCAAACATTTATTCATAGGAAATCACAGGGAAATTTATTATTATTATTATTTTTTTTTTTTTGAGACAGGGTCTTATTTTATAACCCTGGCTAGCCTGGAACTCACTGTATAGATAAAGCTGGCATCAAACCCAGAGTCACCTGCCTCCGCTTCCAAGCGCTGGGATTAAAGGAACATGTGTGATTATACCCACCTTTTTTTTTTTTAAATGAAACTTGAAGTCAGCAACTCAAACAATTTTTCAAATCAAACATTTGAATACAATCCACAGATACACTAATTTGATACATCCTGAGGCATGATAGGGTTGGAGAGAAATCTCTAGAGTTCTTGCAATACAAGCATGAGGAGCTGAGCTTGATCCTAGAACTCACAGAGAAAAGCCAGGCATGGTAGCACACACTTGTAATCCCCTGGGGCTCACTGCCCTGCAGCCAGCATAGCCAATTGTCAAGCCTCAGGCCAAGAAAAGAGCCTGTCTCAAAAACTAAGGTAGCCAGGTATGGTGGCGCATGCCTTTAACCCCAGCACTTGGAAGGCAGAGGCAGATGGATCTCTGTGAGTTCGAGAACAGCCTGGTCTACAGAGTGAGACCCTATCTCAAAAAGACAAAAAAGATGAAGGTGGACAGTTCCTAAGGAACAGCGCTGGAAGCTGTCTCCTCTAACTTCCACATGCGTGCTCACACGTGTGCATATGCATCTGAATACACACACACAAACACGTCTCGCATGCATGCCCACATGTGTGCATATGCATCTGAATACAGACTCACAGAAACAGTCTGTTTTCTGTAGTTAAACTGTTGTTTCTGTGAAGCAGAAAACTTCGTGTGTACAGTCAAAACACTGTAGTAAGTTCACTGCAGCAGTACTGAGTTAGCGCGCGGTGTTCTGGCAGTGTTCTTTTGCACTGTGTAGCATGATGGCAGCACACTGTAAAGCACGTGTGTGCTCTGAACCAAGGCTGCAATGAAGTCTCACCAAGCAACACCTCCCAGAAACCCTTGGACTCATTTTGCACTTGACTTTGAATTCATTTTTGGTCCCTGTTTTCCAGTTTTTCACCTCCATATTTAGTTGTGCCACGCCTCCATCTAGAAGTTTGGATCCAGAGTAACTCATGAGATCCCACTAAATCCCCTCCGTGTCTCCAGTTCTGCTACACTCACAATCTCTTTTCCTTTTCTTTCTGCGGTGCTGGAGAGTGAGCCTGGGGCCGGTGTTTGCAGACAAGCGCTCTCCCTTCTGAGGCTCTCCCCAGACTCATTCTTAAGAGAAGAAATCGGGGACCATTTCACTTTCTGTACAGAGTTGTATGGAATTTGGGAATTATCCCCTCACCTGCCCCCTACACCCCCTCACCTGCCCCCCTACCCCCATCCTCACTCATACGTACCCTTGATTTGTGTGGCAGGACTGAAGGCCAAGGGGAGCTTGTCCCCAGAAGAAACACAGACTCCCGCTTGGGTGAGACTCTCCGGAAAGAGGTGAGGGCAAGTCATCAGGGACCAGGGAAGAGCGGGGCCCTTGGCTGACCAGTCCCTCAGCTCTCCACACTCACCCCACTCTGGATCCCCACTTGCTAGAGCACGCACTTCTGTCCCCTGCGCTGGTCCGGGCCTCTGCACACCTGTCCTTCCTCCGTGGGATGGGGAAGCGAGGGCGTGTGATGACGGCCTTTCCCTCCCCTCGATTCTCAGCTGCCCTCCCAGGCTGTCCCTCGTCGCGTCTCCTCAGCCCCTAAGACTGAAAAGCCTGCGCGGAAGAAAAGTGGGCACCATGCCCCCAGCAGCGTGAGGAGCCGGGGAGGCATCTGGAGATGAGCCCCCCCCTGCTTTGTTCTCCCTGCGTCCCGTGCGTGTCAATAAATGCCCTGTAGTCTTTGTCTGTATCAGAGGAATTTGAAAAATAGAGATTCTGTAGGAAGCTGCCTTGTAAAGAAACTTTAAAAATACTGTCTCAGTATTTTTTAAAAATGTATTTGTTATTTCCTCTGAGAAAATATGTAGACTCTTTGAGGCTGGTGTGTGAGTAGGAGTGGGCCACGGCTCGGTGTGTGCTCGGGTGGGTAACTGGTTGGAGTAGAATTATGAGTGACTCTTATTTTCTTTTTATACATTTTGTATTTTCTATATTTTCTGGAATACATATGTATTACTTTAGTGATCAAAAACTCCAAAACTTTTAATAAAAGTAAATTATTATATAAATGTTTGAGAAAAAATTTTGATGCTGGGGAGAAAGTTTTGTCTTTTAAAACATTTTTATTGTTTTTATGTGAAATTTATTGTTTTCCTTTTTTGAGACCAGGCCTACTCCAGCAAGGGCACACTTCCCAATAGTGCCACTCCCTGTGGGCCTGTGGAGACCATTTTCTCTCAAACCACCACACTAATGCTCATCACAGTTAACACAGAAGCAGTCTGAGGGGCTACTAAATGGTAGCTGGTTATGGTGTCATAAAACTCAGGAGGTCTAGTCAGGAGGACAGTTTGTGCCAGCCCGGGCTACCTGGGTCCAGGCCAATCTGGGCTACAGAATGACCCTCTCTCAAAAACAAACAGAATGAAACTTCTTAGTTTCGCCCAACTTTAAGGTGAACAGCCCAGAGTTTCAGTTAAACTGAGGACAAAACCATGAATTCAAACTGCAAGGATGCGGAAGGACCCACAGGCAGCACGGCTCTGGAGCACCAGGCAGCAGATCTGAAGGACCTGTGCGCGGAGGGCTCTTGGGGATGGTGCTGGTCTGAGGAGGGCAAGGCCCTTCTGTCTGGCCTTGAGTTATTTGATGCAGTTCACCATAGACACACTAGCATGCAGCGTCACACGGCAGTAATGCACCTTTACGTTTATTCGCTACCACCTGGGCTTCCTCAAGCTGATGACCAGTCATGTGTTCCTCTGCTCGTCACCACTTAGGGTACTGGGGCTTCAACTGGGCTCGGGAGGTAAAGGGCGGGCGCTGTAGGGATGGCACCAGGCTTTGGGGCTTTTCTTGAGGCCCACCTTTAGGAACGTTCGCATTTTTATTTCCAGTGCCATCAGTTAGTTTGATCTAACTGATCTGTGGCACACTGTCGTCATCGATACGAGTTTTACATTTTTAAAAAATATTGGTAAAATGAACCTTCAGTTCAAACCTCATTATCTCTGGATTCCAGCCTGTCGCCACCAGCCGACATGCCCTACATTTTCCTGAGGCACAGGCTGCAGAACGTCCCTAAAACAGCTCTCAGTGAGAAAGGGGCACAATGCTGACTTAACCACCCTGAGAAGGCCCTTCCAGCAGGACAGCTCTGATTTCTAAGTCTGCTCAGTCACTGAAGGAAGTTAGGAGGGAGGAGGAGGAAATCCAAGGCCTTCACCCACCCAACACCTCCATGGTTATCTTGGGAAAATTCTGAGACGGGAAACAGACAAAAAACAAAAGACAAAAAAAAAACCCTGAAGGATTTCAAGAAAACCTTCATGCTCAGGCGCTTAGTACAGATGGAGTGTTGATAACGGGATTTTTATGTCATGAGGACGGTCAGAGGCGTGCGTGGGAGGAGCCTGGGGGCCCTGGAGGTGGGGTCCACCAGTGTGGAAGCTGCAGCAATAAACTAGAGCTTTCCACTTATTTCTTCTGTGCGGGTTCAGCACAGTGGGGAGTCTGACTTCACCGTTCACCTGGCGCCTGTTGCCTGCCATCTTGCCGCTCGGCCCTGAGCACTGTCATTCACCCAGATGAAGCAAGATCATTATGACTCCTGACTGGAAAGTGGAAGACCTTTAGGAGTCCAGTGTCTTAAGACACATAGCTGGAAATACAATGCACCAATCTCGCTACTATTTCGTTGGCAAGGTGGTCACCATTTGGCTACATCAGGCTGCAGATGTCTCAGAGACATAGCCTAACTGGGTTGTTGTGTGTGCAGCCATCGCTGTGTGTAACAGTAGCGGGGGAAAGAAAAAGTGGATCTTGATGGACAGTCTAGCAGACTGCCTTACAGAAGACTGGGCCCTCAAAGAAATCAAAAATTAACCACCGTTGGTAGTAGTGCACACTTTTCATCCCCACATTTGGAAGGCAGAGGCAGACAGATCTCTGAGTTAGAGGCCAGCCTGGTCTACAGAGTGAGTTCCAGGACAGCCAGAGTTACAACAGAGAAACCCTGTCTCCAAAAACCAAAAATAAATAAAATTTTTAAAAAGGAAGTTGAAAACTATTCACTGGGAAGATGACTCCTTCCAGTAATTAGTGACTAACGGTGAGAGGAAGAGGAGAGCACATTAAGACACAGACCGGTCCAAGAGCAGAACGGACCTAGTCTCTTCCAATCACAATTAATGTTGGAAAGAACTTCTCTAAGCAGTGTTCTTTTTGAGAAGAGAAAGATGGTATTAAAAAGAAGGAGTCAAACAAGCAAGTAGAGAAGGAATGAACTCGGGGCTGGAGAGCTGGCTCAGTGCTTAAGAGCACTTGCTGCTCTTGCAGAGGACCCAGGTTTGGTTCCAGCAGCTCACACCCACTGTAACTCCAAGGGACCCGAAGCCCTGTTCTGACACCCTCCGCCCCCTGCCTGCACATGTTGCAATGCATACGCTCAGACATACACACATATACACAAAACAAATATGCATACATCTGAGTTAGTTCAGTTCTAGCACTTGGGAGGCAGAGACAAGCAGATCTTGTGCATTTGAGGCCAGCCTGGCCTACATAGTAAGTTCTAGGCAAGCCAATGCTACATAGAGAGACCCTGTCTTAGAAATAAATAGCGCATGCACACACACATTTTATTGAAAAACATACATATTCCTTAGAATAAAAGTTTTTTGAAATTTCCCATGTTCACAAAAAAGAAAAAAGTGCCAGAAATGGTGGTTCATGTCTGTAATCAGAAAGCTGAGAAAGGAAGATTGTCACAAGTTCAAGTCCTGTCTGGACTACAGAACAAGACCCTGAGACCATGTCTCAAATGACAACAATAAAAGTGTTGATGAACTGGCAAGAAAAAGAAAGCTTCAAATTAAGTCAGGAGCACAGACTATGGAACAGCAGAACCAGCGAAACTGGCTTTTCCCTTTAAGAATAACTAGAACTGTATCCTGCAGAGGTGGGGTCGGGTGGAGAGAGAGAAACTGAAAATGTGCATTGCTTTTATCCCAAGCACATGAGAGTGGTTTAGCCTTGGAAATCCAAAGATGCAAGCGTCATGTATTCGCATCCGTGACCACCAATGACCATGAAGACAAAAATGTCATAGGTTCTAGGAATCTCAACTTCTCTTCTTACATGTGGGGCAAGCCCTTTGTCCACTGTGTCCTCTCCACCACCCTGAAACATTCTGAATATGGAGTGTTAGAAATATTCTCTTTACAACATCCTCTTTAGTTAAGAGTGTTTGCTGCTCTTGCAGAGGACCTGGGTTCAATTTCCAGTGCCCACATGGTGGCTCAAAACTGTAAGTCCAGTTCCAAGGGACCTGATGGCCTCTTCTGGCCTCCTGGGGAATCAGGCACGCACATGGTGCACATACACACATAGCAAGCAAACATACAGACACACAAATCTTTTAAAAAATAATAAAACACCCTCTGGGAGTAAGGACACTCCTTACTGCCTGTTAACACTGGAGCACAGTCCTAGTGTCTCGAAGATCGGAAAGAGAAAACCAATATTTACAAAGTAAGCAATCGTCTTCATGACATACTAGTTTAAATGAGTATCAAATGATAAATTTAAAATAAACATTGTACTTTCACTAAGTGACATCAAATTGATACACTTTAAATGTTAACGCTATGCTGATAACATATTAAGATTTATAGTAAATTGTTAAATCTTTTAATTTTAATATAAAGGGCTTAGCTTAACAAAAGATTTTTAAAGTAGGGTCTAGAGAAATGGCTCAGCAGTTAAGAGCAATGACTGACTGCTCTTCCAGAGGACCGGGGCTCGATTGCCAGCACCACCGTGGTGGCTCAGAACTGTCCATATCCAGTTCCAGGGGATCCAAAGCCCTCTTCTGGCCTCTACAGGCACCAAGCAAGCACACGGTACACAGACATTCATACAGAAGAAAACCTCATACACACAATAATAAAAAAAAATTAAATTAAAAAAAAATTAAAGAGACATCAGCAGGCATTGCTTGGAAAAAGCAAGCCAAAACGCCGGTCAGCGCTGGGAGGGCTGCTCAGTCTCATGAGAAGGGTGGGCATCACAAACAAAATCAGAGTCAGCTCTTCTTTTGCCCCATCAGACAGGCAACACTTAAAAGGTCTAAATGTCCCATTACTGGGAATATGGGGTAACAAGCTGTTCTGCGGGTGAGAGAACCAGAGGGGACTGTTTTGGTGATGAGTGGTTTTGGGAAACATCTTGGCAGTGCCTGATGTGATGCAGCGAAGCCGTCCCTGGGGACATGCCCTAGAAAACTGCTCTGCGCCAGGAGACAAGTCCAGGGATGTCACAGAGGAGGAAATGCAGACAAGCAAATGCCCTTCCACTGTGGCAGCTTCACCCGTAAGTTCAGGTGGGCGAACTATAGTTACAGCATCTGTCTAGGTGGAGTTCACGAACATGGTGCTGAGTGGAGATGCAGATGGCAGGAGGAACGCGCCACATACTGCTTACATAATGTCAGAGTCAGCGCAGCACAGCCCGTCCCGCATGCGTTGTTAGAGGCAGAGCGACTGGGAGGGAACCCACTCAGGGCTCTCCTGGCTCAGGGTGTTGGGGATGAGGAGCATGTCTGTCTGGCAGCATAGACTGACATGGGGGTCGGAACATCGCAGTAGGACAGAGAGGCTGTGTAAGGGAGCATGAGAGGCAAACTGCTGCCCGTTGGATCAAATAATGGTCATGTCACAAATAAGGGGAGCTGAGATTGTGTTGTGGGAGAGAGGGTGTACAGACATGGAGAAAACGAGCCAGCTCTGCTACTGCGTTAGGTTGGATGCACCGTGGATTTAAATACATAGAGATAAACACGGATGCGCACATGAATGCAAGCTGTGTGCGTGTCTGCCTGTTGTTCCCTAATACCATAGCTTTCCTACGACCGCTACGGCGAATGACCACAAGCTGGGCGTGCTTAGGTGACAGACATTTATTCTCTTAGCATTCTGGAGGCTGAAGCTCTGAACTCAGGTGGGGACAGAGCCATGCTTTCTGAAGGCTATCGGAGGGTTTCTGGGGTTGCTTGGCTTCTGTCAGTGGTTGCCAATGGCCGCTGAAGCTCCTTGGCGCAGAAGCACCATTTTAGTTTACTTCATTGGGACATTCTCCCTGTATCCCTGTGCCCTCCTTGGCCTTCTTATAAGGACATTATACATTTGATTTAGGATCCATCTTAACCAATTATGACTTCATTTTAACATCTTCAAAACAATTTTCAAATACAGTAAACCCTTTAATAAGCAGTTTGGCTTTCTATAGTTTGGGGTCTGCTGGGAGCCCCAATACCCTGGTAACATGGATGAAGTCTGCATGACAAAGTTCCAGGCTCCCTGGCCGGGGAATTTCAGCTCACCAGCCATTTTGCCACCTTCTCCTCTTTGCTGTAATGGTGACAAAAAGCCTTTCATCAATAATAATAATGTCTGCATGGCCTAGTAATACCTGAGCTGGCTGTTGTTGGCTGAGAAGGGGACGTAGCCATTTTACTCAAAAGTAATTGTTATTGTAAAATACCTTGCTGGCTTCTAAGTCCTGGCATGTGTAGAGCTATCTATGCGTATTGACAGTACATTGTAAGGCTATTCCTGGGGTGGGCATTGGTCCTCCCAGGAAGAGACAGGCCTTTAACAGATAGAAGCAAAAAGAGCCTAGATAGAGAAAAAATAAATACTCACCAAAGAGCTAAAAACCATTAAAAAAAAAAACAAAAAAACCCTTTAGCACCTGCATGGCACCCTGCTCTGTTTGAAGATATTATCCAGCCAACAGCAACATTCAACCAATTACGGGTTATTGAGTCAAATGTTCTTTGATAGTAAACAAGATAACCTTGAAGTTTGTAAGTAGCAGGAGGAAGGATACCAGGATCCTCCCTGGGTGTGATTGACTTCTGCGAGCAACTACATCTGCATATCAAGCTGGCTCCTCCCTAGGCCTGACCAACTTCTGCATACCAAACTGCATTTGGCTTTTTTAAAGTTTTTGCCAGAGCAATTCGCTTTCTTTCTGGTGTGGTTCCCCCCTGGTAATGTACATTGTCAGTCTGTCCCTCTTTCTCCATTGATGTGGTTTTTCCACTAACAAGGCACATTGTCAGTCTCTCTCTTGCCCTTCTTTCTTCTTAATATATATACTGTTAATCCCCTATTAAAAACGCTCCTGCGTTTTACTTCTAACGCATGTTCTACCTGTCATTTCAAAGTATGACAGTGCATGCCATTTCTTTGGGTGTCACAGAAGAAAAAACTGCTCTGCTCGTTTCCCATTCCTCATTTTCCCACACTCGTATTCCCTCCTGTGTAGAGTTTTCGTGAACCCATTTGTGAAAAAGGCTGGACCCCTCCGCATGTGGCAGGGGTCCGGAGTCAACTTGAGTCTGATGATATGAAATGGAGGGTTCCAGAAATAAGCAGTGTGAGTACGGTGCTGTAGTCATCGCTGTTTACCTCACTGTGTTCCTCAGGCTGCTTCAAAGTCCCAGACACAAATGATGCTCCTGTCTCAGATTCCTGAGCAGCTGGGACCACAGCTCATGCCAACGCACCCAACTGCAAGCAGCCCATGCAGGCATGAGATGCATGGAGTCTCACGCAGCCATGTGATGCTGTACTGCCCCGCCAGCCTCGGGAACCTCAGCCTTGTCTCCGCACATAGGCACTGTGCCATCTGCTGTCACCACGAGAGGGGCGAATGCAGTGAGGTGGCATATAGCAAGGTCGTGGGCTCCTAGAAAATGTAAATTTAGGCTCTTAGTCAATGTGGGTGGGGGGAGATTCTTAGCCCAAGGCCATTAGTCAGCGGTCCATATCTTGTTTGTCTTAGAAATTGTTTTTCTTACTCTAGTTCTGGGAACTGTCCTGAGTCACCTTGCCCCTGATGGTGGGCCTACACAGTTCTGGTGCCTCTCGAAGCCTGACTAAAGTTTGGCTGCTTTGGTCTTGTCCTTTCACAAACTTGTCTATGAATAATATAACTTTTATTGCAGGAGGTCTGGGGAGATGGCTTGGTGGGTTAAAGTACTTAGTGATGTGGAATCTAATATTGGTAGGAGAGACCCCTATGACCCCAAAATGGCCTGATCTCATCATGTACAGTGTGGAGTGTGCACCCACTCCCACATGCACATACAAATAAATAAAATATAATTTCAATCTCTTAAAAAAGCCTAACTGTAGCATGTGACCTTGAATAGGACATTTTCTTATGGAGAACGCTAGTAGGGTACCTTGGGAAGGCTGAGAGTTGGCCTACAGTGAGGCACCAGTGCTTCCTGATTTTGATGGATGTACAAACCTTGTACTTTGACAGCTCGAGATGGCTGTCTCTATATCTACATGTGTTTTATCTTTCTGTGTGTATATACAGATGTTTCAAAACAGCATCTCACTGGGCATGGTGGCACACACCTTTGATCCCAGCACTCAGGAGGCAGAGGCAGGAGGGTCTCTGTGAGTTTGAGGCCAGCCTGGTCTACAGAGTGAGTTCCAGGACAGCCAGAACTATAACAGAGAAACCCTGTCTTGAAAAATCAAAAACAAAATGAAAAGAAAGAAAGAAAGAAAGAAAGAAAAGAAAAAAGCAGCATCTAATGTAGCCCAGGCTGGCTCAAACCCTCTATAAAGCTGAAACTGACCTTGAACTTGCGGTCTTGCCTCCACCTCCCAAGTGGTGGAATTATAGGTATGTACCATCATGTCGCAGTGAAATTGATCTCTCTCTTTTTTTTTTTTTATTGTTTGTTTTGAGACAGGGTTTCTCTGTTGTAACTCTGGCTTCTGGAACTCGCTCCATAGACCAAGCTGGCCTAGAACTCACAGAGACTCGCCTACCTCTGCCTCTGAGTGCTGGGATTAATGGCAAGCACCACCACCACCCAGATCTTTTTGCTTTTTTTTAATGAGACAGTGCTGGAGATTGAACCCAGGGCCTCATCCATGCTACCACTGAGCTACATCCACAAACCCTGACATTGATTTTTTTGTTTTAATTTTAGGGATTTTATTTTAACTAGGGGGATGGGGAGCATATGTCCACTTGTGTGCAGTGCCTGAAGAGGCCAGGAGATCCCTGGGTCCCCTGGAGCTACAGTTACAGGCTTTTGGTATGATACTCTTGATGTGGGAGCTGGGAACTGAACTTGAGTCCTCTGCAGAAGCCACTGCTCTTGACCCCTGAGCCGTCTAGCCCCTGAAGGTGACTTCTAAAAATCTTATTTTTGTTTATTTGCTTTTTGCTTTTTTGAGACAGGGTTTCTCCGATGTAACTCTTGGTGTCCTGAAACACTCCGTAGATCATGCTGGGCTCGAACTCACAGAGATCTACCTGTGTCTGCCTCCTGAGTGCTGGGATTAAAGATGTGTGACATCACTGCCCAGCAAAAATCCAATATTTTGAGCCAGGGATGTAACTGAGTGACAGAGAACTTGCCTTTGCCTTTCTTGTGTAAAGGCCTGGGTTCAGTCCCCAGTGTCTTTTTACTGGGGAATTGAAACCGTTGATATTGAGAGATATCAATGTGTAGTTGTTAGGCTGCTGTGGTGGCTCACCAAGAATGACAAGGAGGCATATTTCATAATTGCAAACCCTGCCAGACCTCAGTAGAGAGAACCACTCCCATGGCCAGTGCCATACTGCCAGTGGAACCCCGAGAGTCTGAGCTCAGGTGTTTCTATTGCTTCAGGACTTGTCAGGTATCCTACTGAGAGCACATGCAGATCATTACCAATCAACATCCCCCTTAGAAATCCAACACCTACAGACAATACAAATGCTAAGACCTAGGCAGACCCCCACTCAACAGTATGCAAAACAATATTTTAAACACAACTAAAAATAAACTCCCACAACATCAATGACCTAGATTGTTGATTCCTGTTATGTTGGTGATGGTGGTGGTTGTGTGTGTGTTTTTCTTCTTTTGACTTTGACTTTGCTGGGATTATTCAACCTGTGTTTTTGGATGTAGTTAGCCTCTTTTGGTTGGAGTTTACCTTCTAGCATCCTCCGTCCATAGGGCTGGATTTATAGATAGATATTGCTTAAATTTGGTTTTTATCATGGAATGTCTTGTTTTCTCCATCTATGGTGACTGAAAATGTTGCTGGGTATACTAGTCCGAGTGGGCACAACCTAGAGTCTCTTAGAGTCTGCAGCACATCTGCCCAGGCCCCTATGGCTTTTAGGTTCTCCCTTGAGAAGTCAGATACCATTCTAATAGGTCTGCCTTTATATGTTACTTGGCCTTTTTCCCTTTTCCCTTTTAATATTCTCTTTTTGTTCTGTACATTTGGTGTTTTGGTTATTATGTGCCAAGGGGGTTTCTCTCCTGGTCCACTCTATTTGGTGTTCTGTGTGCTTCTTGTTCTTTGATAGGCATCTCCTTCTTCAGGTTAGGGACATTTTCTTCTATGATTTTGTTGAAAACATTTTCTGTTCTGACTTGTGTTTCTTCTCCTTTCTCTATTCCTATTACTCTTAGACTTGGTCTTTTCGTACTGTCCCAGAATATTCTGGACGTTTTGTGCCATGAGTTTTTTAGATTTAACATTTTCTTTGACCGAGGTACCCATGTCTTCTAATGTGTCTTCAATACACGAATTCTCTCTTCTGTCTCTTGTATTCTGTTGGTGAGGCTTGCCTATAGAGTTCCTGTTTGAATTTCTAAATTTTTCACTTCCAGAATTCCCTCAATTTGGGCTTTCCTTATTGATTCCATTTCTACTTTCGGACCTTGGACCATTCTATTCATTTCCTTCCACTGTTTGTCTTTTTGTAGATTTGAGGGATTTGTTTCCTCTTTAAGGACCTCTATCATATTCAGAAAGGCTTTATGGTCTTTAACTTGTGCTTCAGCTATGTTGGAATATCCAGGGCCTGCTGGGGTCGGCTTGCTGGACTCTAGTGGAGGCCTTGCTATTACTAATTGTGATTTTACGCTGGCATCTAGGCAACTGGGGTTGGGGAGACTGTAATTCTAGGTGCTGATATCCGGTCTTGTCTTTGTTGGTGGGTGTTTTGTTCCTTGGTTTCTGTTTCCTCTCTGGTTCTTAGGAGAGTGTGGTGCCTGAAGGAAATCTTCTGGGATCCGATAGGTGTGGGCAATTGAAGTTCCAGGTAAAATGTGTTTCTTCGTATTGGGACCTGAGACTTATGAATGAGGATAAGCTGGGGTGGTGGAGGGGCCTCAGAAGAGGGAGGAAAGCAGGGTGTCCCACCAGGACCTGCTTAGTTCACTGGGAATGAAGAGAGTCCACAGCAGAAGGTCTGCCTCAGAGCTGCGGATGAGACTGTGGCTTCGTCTCGGAGGAATGGACGGAGAGGTGAAGGTCTGCAGGTGGCCTCCCTGCTTCCCTGATCAGGGTGGCCTGTGGGTTCCTGGAGAGGGTCTGCCAGAGATGGAGGCTGGGGCAAAGCAATGCGTGTGAGGAGGGGAAGTTTGGAGGGAGAGGTCTGTGTGATCTACTGGGACAGGTGTTCTGCTGCAGAGCTGGGGATGAGACTGGGGCATTAATTTGGAGGAGCAGAGGGAGAGCTGAAGATCCGCAATTAGCCTACCTGCTTCGTGGCCAGAGTGGCCCTCAAATCATTGTTTTAAAAGTATACAGATTTTCTATATATTTGCAGTAAGACATGCAAACTAAAGTAAATACGCAATCATTAAGTGTAAATTATTTTTCATGCTTTAGATATTATTTTTCTTCTAAAATATTTAAAGCCTTTATCATTCAAAATATTTTGAAAATTATTAGGATTTTTAAACAGAAGATGCAAGTAACATTTGGTATAAAAATACAAGTATCAAAATATCATTTATGAGCTGGAGTGACGGCTCCATGCGTAAGAGCACTTTCAGAGACCGGAGTTAAATTCCCAGCATTCATGTCAGGTGGCCCACAGCTGCCGCCTGACACTCCAGCCCCAAGGGATTGGACACTCTCTTCTGGCCTCAGTGGGTACCCACACATGTGTACACACTAATACACAGACATATACATAAATAAAAATTATTTTTAAAACTTTCTTATGACAAAAACTAAGTGTAAGTGAAATCAAATAAGACTTTCTAAAAACCCACCATCCTAAAAGTGACTAAACTTTAAAAAAGTTTTCATTTATTAAATTATATACTTGCAGCAGTATTTGTAGCTCTGGGTTTTGGTATCAACAGTTTGCCAGTGTAAGAACACAGCACCCTCTGTGTTGTACGGAGATGCTGTGAAGTGCTGCTGTTGCAAACTAGGCCCGGGCCACATGCTCTGTCTGTGAGGCACTCTCTTCTAGAGAGCCACGGTTGCGTTGTCCCACAGACATTTCAAAATCCAGTGTACCCTGCCTGACCTCACAAGATGCCTTTCTTAAAAGACTACTTTTCCCCCATATCTGCCACAATCCTCCTCTTATGGGATTCTGACCAAAGATGAAGCATATTCCTAAAGGAAAGTGCTCTGATGAACTACTGTTGAAAGAAAGAAAGAAAGAAAGGAAGGAAGGAAGGAAGGAAGGAAAGGAAGGAAGGAAGGAAGAGCCTTAAGTATGGTGAAACAGCTTTTTATATGATTTGTGTTTCTTTGTCTCCCGTGTGTGACAACTTATACTTTCGTTGGCCATTTTAGAATCTTAAGGCGGGGTCTAAAGACAGACAGGACGTGGGGGAAGGAAGGGAACTTGGCTGATGTAGTAAGTTCTCATCTTGGCAGAGACTGAACCACACGGTGGTTGTCCCGGTTTGTATCTATTCATCAGGAGAGGTGCCGTCAAGTTTGTATCTATTCAGGGACCTTGCCCTGCTGCATGGCTAGTATGTTTTTTAACTTGGCTCTCAGGGGTCCCTGTTACACCCTCAGCCCCTCTCTGTTACTGTTCCTATCCAGTCTGTCTCTGCATTTTTAACTTTCATCCTGTTACGCGGGGCCAATGGCCTATTTGGGCTCATGGCTTCAGTGCATTGGGTAGGGAGGGCAGGGCACGGGGGTGGGGTGGGGAGCAGCTCCTGCAGATGATTAGGGGCTTCTCTGAATGCACACCGGTAAGCAGAGGGCACAAGCTGGAGCAGGTGAGAGGGCACACCCTTTAGAGTCCTGCCTCTGTGAGCCCGCCCCAGCCATCTCCACAGCCTTCCAGACACTGCTGCGAGCTGGGATCAGCATTCTGAACACAGCCGTGTGGGTGGGTGGTGGTGGGGTGGTCTGGGGGGTTGGGAAGGAAACAGTCACCAGGTACTGTCAGTTGTCCCTTCGGAGCCTCCTTGGCCTGCTGGGCTGTCTGGCCCTCTGTCCCAGCTCTCACCATGCATTCTATTTGATAGGACTTTCTAAACCTATAGCCATATAATCTGCAGATCTGTGTCCCTACTCACCTTTGCAGAACCTGGGATTCCAGACCTTTGGGGCGCTGCTGTGGGCTGGGCTACCAGCACCCTTGGGGGCCGCCTCAGACTCCCAGAGCTGAGCATATCACCCAGCTCTTTCTGCTCTGGGATCTTTTGGAACTTCACCCCAACTATCTACAAACTTTTCTGGGATTTCTTATTCTGTCTCTGCCGTTGGGTGTTGACTTGAAGACAGTGCAGTCAGTCTCCTCCCTTTACTGGTCCTGTCTTCCGTCTGGGGGTTGGAGAGTCCTCTGTCACGTCTCATTGACCAGATATTTTCTGCAAGGCCTAGACTCTGAACCATCTCTTTCCATTCTTTTTTAGGCAGTGAGATGTGTCACCTTCTCCCTAGAGAGAGGTGTGACTCATGCACTCGGGAAGAGAAGCAAGAGGATCAGTTCAAGGTCATCCTCAGCTACACAGTGAGTCTGAGACAGCCTGGGTTACGTGAGATACTGTCTAAAAAATTAAACAAAACCCCAAACCAGCTTGAGTGAGGGGAGGTCCAGCAGGAACACTGGGCGGGTCGGGGAGAGGGATTCAAAATATTATCTTTCTATGTAAGTAAAAGGATACTACGAACTGTCATACAGTGGCAGAAAATGATTTTGAGCTGAAGATGTTTGAGAAGCAGCCATTAGCATTCGTGCAAAGGCTTTCTTTTGAAAGGCTCAGTTTATCCCTACTTGCTCTATCTAAGAGCAGAAACTTCTGGGGGTTGAAACAGCCATAAATCTTCTTCATGGAGGCCTCATATCCATGAAGGAGAGGTAGAGAACTCCTACCTCCCTCCAGACCACTAACCCCTGAGTAGACAAACCCACAACAAACTCTTATCTCCTGACTCCAGATTCCACAAGACTCTAATTGTTGTCAACAAAGAAATTCATCTGTTCATTCCATAGATACCTCCTGTTAAATTAGAACTGTAAAGATTTACTTATTTGTATTTTATGTATACCTGTGTTTTTCCTGAATGTATATATGTATACCACTTCGTATAGCACCCAAGGAGGTCAGAAGAGGGGGTCAGATCCCCAGGAACTGGAGTTATAGACAGCTGAGAGCTGCCTTGTGGATGCTGGGAATTGAACCCAGGTCCTCTGAAGTGGCAGCCAGTGCTCTTACCCGCTGAGCCTTCTCTCCAGCCCTTTAAGTCAGGCCTATAAATCCTTACCTGCAGCCAGAGACCCAAGTTCCCACACCCGTAAGTGAATAGCTTTGTCTTTTCTCTAGATATTCTGTCCTTTGTTGGCTTTGTTCACAAGCCCCAGGAAAGTGTGTAAGGGAGTTTTCCTCACTGACACAAGCACTAGTTTAAGCCTTCTTGATGTTTAAGGACCCTGTCCCTCCAGGGAGAGCCTAAGCCTAACCCACAGAGGTCAGGCAATTTCTATTAGACCTCCTGGTGAGCTTGTTGGCTTGAGCCCAAGAAAGAGGCATTGCAAGGGAGCCTGGGTTTCAGAAACGACCAGGCAGAGCTCATGTCTCACGCTTGGGAGGAACAGGAGTGGAAAACCTTTGCTCTAATGCCTTGCATTTGCTGCGCCAACAACACACAGGATTGCGTCTTGTTTTCCATATTAGTTTTTCTTCTTACTCTCATACATTTTTGTTTTCTACACAATTGGACTGACACCCGTGCGTAGGTTGTAACTTAAACCTTACCTTACCCTGTTTATTAGATATAAGTACACTATAAGAATTTATTTTGAGCCACGAAACAGTCACTTACGTATTTGCTTGCTTGCAGTAGCGGTACTGGGCTCACACCCCGCGCTTTGCCTGTGCTGGACAAGTGTTCTATGCCGAGTGACCCGAAGCCTGCGTCCTAAACTCCCATAGATGCAAGGTGTGTCACGTGATTATCTGCGAGCAGCTGAGTTTGCAAAGGTGTAACCAGGCCAGTTTTGTTTGATAAGATTTTTCTTTAATATTGTGAAAGACAGACTTTTAATACATTAAACTTCTTTGATGCTGGGTGCACGCCTTTATCCTAGTACTAGGGAGGCAGAGGCAGGCGGATCTCTGTGAGTTCCAGGCCAGTCTGGTCTACAGAGTGAGTTCCAGGACAGCCAGAGCTACAACAGAGAAACCTCTATCTTGAAAAACCACATAGACACACACACACACAGACACACACACACACACACACACACACAGACACACAGACACAGACACACAGACACAGACACACACACAGACACACACACACACACACACAGACACACACACACACACACACACACACACACACACAGACACAGACACACACACACACACACACACACACAGACACACAGACACAGACACACACACACACACACACAGACACACACACACACACACACACACAGAACACACACACACACACACACACACACACACACACACACACACAGACACACACACACACACAGACACACACAGACACACACACAGACACACAGACACAGACACACAGACACAGACACACACACAGACACACACACACACACACACACACACACACACACACACACACACACACACACACACACACACACACACACACACACACACACAGACACACAGACACAGACACACACACAGACACACAGACACACACACACACACACACACACACACACACACACACACACAGACACACACACACACACACACACACACACAGACACAGACACACAGACACACACAGACACACACACAGACACACAGACACAGACACACAGACACAGACACACACACAGACACACACACACACACACACACACACACACACACAGACACACACACAGACACACACACACACAGACACACACACACAGAGTCCTTGGACAGAACTATTTCAGCTAGGATTATTTCTCCAGCCTGATTTCCTGGAGGTAGAATTGCCTGATGAAAGAATATATACATTTAAATTTTTAATTTTGTTTTTGTTTTTGTTTTGTTTTGTTTTTCAATACAGAGTTTCTCCGTTGTAACTCTGGCTGTCCTAGAATTCACAGAGATCCACTGGCCTTTGCCTCCCAAGTGCTGGGATCAAAGACGTAAGCCATCACCACCTGGCAATTTTAAATCTTATTAAGAATGAGTCCCACGAAGTGCATACATCTTTAAAACTTTTTTTGAGTGTGTGGTTATGTTTGTGTGCGGCTGGTGTCGGGTGTCCTCCTCTGGTGCTCCACCTTATTCTTTGAGGCAGGGTCTCTCTCTGAACCAGGAGCTCAATGGGCCAAACCAGCTGGCCAATGAGCTCTAGAAGCTCTGTGTGGCTCTGCTTATCCCTTGGGTGCCGCACTTTTACACGGTGCTGGGGATCTGGTCCTCATGAATACATGGCAAGCACTTTAGTGACTGAGCCATTTCCTCAGGCCCCATAAATGTTTGTGTTTTTTTTTAATATTTTATTTCTGATTTTTTATGGGGGGGCAGGCCATTTTTTTTTAGAGGCTGGCGAGTGAGGAGGCACAGAAGAGGCCCATGCTATCTGATGCCCTAAGCAGAGCAGACAGATCTTCCTAGTCTTGTCACTAAAGGCTTTTATGTTATGATTGTATTTATTTCATGCGTATGAGTGTTTTGTTTGCATGTATATATGTACCACATGCATACAGTACCCAGAGAAGACATCTGACCCCTCTGGAACTGGAGTTACAGATGGTCGTGAGCCACCATCACCATGGTGCTAAGAACTGAACCTGGGTCCTCTCCAAGAGCAGCCAGAGCTCTTAACCATCTCTGCAGCCCCCAAAGCTTTTCCTTATGCGTATACATTTGTGTCTGTGTGGGTATGAACACAGGAGTGCGGGTGCCCACGAGGCCGGATGACAGGGTTGAATCCCCAAGAGCTAGCGGTACAGGCAGTTGTGAGCTGTCCAGTGTGGGCACTGGGAACCAAACCCTTCTCCAGGAACAGTACACACTGCTATGGGAAGTCCATAGACTCAATCCAATTATAATTAAAAGATTTATGGATTAGCTGCTAGCAGGAAGAACAATCTCTGAGCCAAATTTGAGATTGCCGTGAAGGAGGAGGAAGGGCTTTTAAAGGGAAAAAAAATACAAGAAGACCTTCAACGTCTACGCAAGCAAGCAAAAACTGGTCTGTCCTGCCAAGTAAAGTGACCCAAAACAACCTTTGGTATCTGCATAAGCAAGTTACAGAAGTCAAAAAAAGCAGTTAGTCATATCACAACAAGTAGATGTACATTTCTGTACACCTGTACATTTCTGGGTGGGGATCACTGAGTCAGGGTTACTGGGAACTTACTTATCTTCCTGGGCCTGGAGTCAGAGACAAATGGTTAACGGGCCCCAAGATGGATGTCTAGCATAAAATGGGGTTTCCTTAGCCATCACACCCTGCTAGGCCGTCTCCGCAGTCCTCACTGTTACTATTCTTGCCAGTGGTTATTTTATCTATCCATTCACGCTTCCCCCCTCTGACTCCTCCCAGGTCCTTCCCAGCCAACTTTAACTTCTTTTTCGCTTTCAAAACAAAATAAAACACAAAACCAGAAATCAAAACAAACCAAAAAACCAGTAAGACAAAAAAAATTTAAAAAATGCCAAAATAAAACAAAAAGCCCCCCAACACAAGCAATCATGGAGCTCCTGGGCATGGCTCACCCTGCGAGCCTCCGTTTGAGAAAACTTTTCCCTTCGCCAGCAGGTGTCAGTTGCAGACAGCTTCTTGGTTAGGGTTGGGACCCCATGTCCACTTCCCCTTCTCAGGGCAGGGACCCCATCTGGGCTCAGTCCTTATTTTTAGTTCTTGTTTTGTTTTGTTTAATGCTGGTGATTGAACCTACGGCCTCGTGTGTGCTGGACAAGCCCTGTACCACTGAGTCACGCACCCAGCACAAGGGCACAAATCCTAACTTTTTATATTTTTATATTTTTGTTTTTTCGAGACAGGGTGTCCTGGTCTGTAGTCCAGGCTGGCCTCGAACTCACAGAGATCTGCCTGCCTCTGCCTCCCAAGTGCTGGGATTAAAGGCGTGCGCCACCACTGCTGGGCCTTTTTTAAAGCTTGTTTTTTTCAAACCCTAATCTTGATGCCCAGGCTGCTTGCTGCTTTCCACACTAAAACACTCTATCACCTAGATAGCCCACTATTGCCCCCTGCTGGTTGAGGCGCATACACTCTTCAGGTAACCACGATTACCGTCAACAATAAGTGTTTTAAAAGTTAAATTCAGTGTGTGCACATTCGTGTCCACAAGCTCACTGTGATTCGCACGTGTCGGTCAGAGAACAACTTTCAGGGGTCGGTTTCCTCCTCTGTGGCCACTGGGGATTGAACTCGGGCTGCGGAGCTCACCACACAAGCTCTTCACCTACCAGCAGATATGTTTGCCTGTTACTAAACTTTGCACAGATAGAATCCTCAGAATGTAGCATCATGTCTGGCTTCTTTGTCACAGCAGCGTCCGTGAGATTCCTTTATACTGTTCCATACACGGTTAATCCGCCCTTCTTGTTTATAGTCTGTTGTTAATGCACCAAAATGGCCTGATCTCCTTGAATAGGCATTTGAGCTATGTCTAGTTTGGGAATATTCTCAATAAAGCTGTGATAAGGAATGTTAAATTCCTGTGCCAGTTTTTTGGTGGGTGTGTGCACTTATTTTCTATTTCAGTCGGGTGTACAGCTGGAAATGAAGTTGCTGGTGAATCTAGGTTAGCTTTAGTTACTGTCAAACCTTCCAAAGTGGGTGACCTAACTCCTACGTCTTCCAGTCGTGTGCTAGGTACCAGTTGCACCCGTCCTAATTCACAGTCGGCACCGCTGTGTCTTTTCATTTTGGCTACTCTGGTTTCCCGGATCCCTCCCTGGGGCAGCCAAGCAGCTTCAGAGAGGAAGCAGCTTAGTCAGGAACCATCAGAGGTGAGAAGGTGAGAGCCTTCCGGAAACAGACTTCCTGAGAGGCAATGTCAGTGTGAACAGCTCAATTTATTGAATCGAGGGGTGACATATGTAGGGTAGAGAGGAAGGGGGTGCCTTATGTGGTGATGTCATTGGCTACGGCAGTGACTCCAGGAGAGCTCTGTTTGCACGTGGGGGGCTCACAACCAGATATGAGTGTGACTGGCCTGGGCTAAAACTCTTGAGGAAGCTTCCTTTGCATAAGCAGAGGTCTCACCAGGGTCAGGGGAAGAGACCTTATAAAGTCACACAGGGAGAGAAGTCCAACCCAGGGTCCTCCAGCCGCTGTAGTCAGATAAACAGTAACCAGGCCACACGCCTTGGAGACACAGGATCTTATCAGTGACTAGTGACCTAAGGCATGTCAGCACCTGAGGGAGCTGTTAAAGTAAGGAAAGGGGAAGCAGCTGAATGCCTTCTGCTCTCAGGGTGAAGAAGATCCAGGGTTTAAATCAACCCCCTCTTAGCTCTAGGCCAGCCCCACACTCTGGTAGATATATAGTGTTAATCATTTTAATTAAAAAATTTAAATGATGAAAATAATGTATTTTTATAGACATAGAAATTTAAAAGCACAAGAAAGATGAAACTAGGGGCTGGAGAGATGGCTCAGTGGTTAAGAGCACCCACTGCTCTTGCAGAGGACCTGGGTTCGGTTCCCAGCACCCACATGGTGGCTCACAGTCACATATACCTCCAGTTCCAGGGATCCGTGCCCTCTTCTGGTTTTCTCAGACACTGACAGGTATTCACATATAAAATATAATAAATAAATCTAAAAGAAATTAAAAAAAGAAAGACGAAACTAAAACTGTTCTTACGTTACTGCCTCCCAACTTTTTTGATTGTGAGCCTTAACCATTAACAGCTGGGCCCTCTCTCCAGCTCCCAGCGCTATTGGATTCGAGATTCGGATAGACGATTTTAAAGTTGTACTGGTTTACTCTCCCGCTATGCAAGAAAAAAATACCTATTTTTTTCTGAACTGAGATTATTTTGAAACTTGTCAATTTTGGTATCTCATTATGATTTTACTTAACATTTTCCCTCCTAGGGAGGGTAAATTAAAACAATCTTTACTGTCCATATTGCATTTTATAAGTTGTTTCATTTCTTTTTATAAATCAGATTTTCCTTTTTTGAGAAAGTGTCTCCTACAGCCTACGCTAACCTTGATTTTGTAGCCAAGGATAACCCTGATCTCCTGATCTCCACCTCCTGAGGGCTCGGATTGCAGTGTGACTGTCACGCTTGCTGTATGCATTTCTAGGGACTGGACCCAGGGCTTCGTGGATGTTAGGCAAACAGGCTACCGACCAAGCCACAGCCCAGCTCCCATCATGAAGTACACTTTGATCATCACACTTAACAAAAGAAGTATGTCTGGCCGTAGCACAATCTGGAATCCCAGCACCCGGGAGGCAGAGGCAGGAGGATTACTTTAGCGTCTGACTTCAAGGCCAGCCTGGTGTATACAGTCAGTTCCTGTTAACCAGAACTATATATGACCTTGAGCCAAGAAAGCTAAAACAAAGACACGTACGTGGTAATCTTGTGAATAGACAGATATGCAAAAAGAGGTTTATATAAAATTGTAGCAATCACGATACGATGCAACTTTTTCCTTCTTTATTAGCTCTTTGAGAATGTCACCCCTCTGCCACTCTGCTGCCCACATTCTCTTGGGTGTGCGCCTTCCACTGGCATGTGGTCAACCTGGCAGGGGCCTTGCCCTTAAAGAAAACTGACTCCTGGGTCTCCCCACAGGCATCAGTTGCCAACAGCTCCTTAGCTAGGAGTGGGACTCAGTGGCCACCTCCCTCACGCTCCATGCTGGAGTTTCCCCTGGCTCGAGCACGTGCAGATCTTGTGCACGCTGTCCCAATGCTTTGGAGTTCATATGTGCAGCTGCCCAGCTGTGAGGGGAAAATGCCGTTTCTTTATATCCACCCACCACCTCTGGCTCTCATACTCTTTCCGCCCCTTCTTCCACAATACCCCTGAGCTGTGGGAGGAGGGGTGTGCGACAGAGGTGTCCCACTTAGGGACAAGCATTCTGTGGTCTCTGTGTCTTGACCAGTTGTGGGTCTCTGATTAGTTTCCATCTGCTGCATGAGGGGGCTTCTCTAATGAGGTTGTTAGGGTACAACGACAAGTTATTAGGGGTCGGTTTAATACTGTGTTCATTTATCAAGTAATGATAGTAAGGTTCTCCCCGAGGGCCTCGGACCTAGTCACAGATTTTTGGCCCTGATATCAATGTCAGATATGAGGATCAGACTATAAATCAAATCAAAAAGTGGTTGATTACTTCCATGACAGTTGAAGGGTTCCCAGCTGGGTGAGACCGGTGATAACTCTTCCCTCCTGGTGATGTGTGTAGAAGCTTCCGGCACTATGAAAGCTAACTAGGAGAAATGAAGTTTCCAGGTGAGTACCAGCTTGATTTCTCTGTGTTCTATGAATCAGGTACATGGTGTCTTCAGTAATAGGGTCTTACTGTCAAGTAACCAAAAGCCTTGTAATTCTTGGGACCTCACTAGCCAACAACTCCAAAAGCAGTAAGGTATTCCTGGCACTGAGCTTTTTGTTAGCTATGGTGTCTGGTGGGGGCATTGCCACCCTGCTGTAAGGGAGCTCCATTTAAATTCTCTTATATATGTGTATGTACATATTTTAGAAAGCTTCTATAATAATAGGTTTCCATGTGGCTTTTTAAAAGGCATGAGTGTTAGTTACCCCTCCCCTGTTCCCCCTCTACCCTGCCCTCCCACTTCCCACCCCATTTAACCCTTCCTGTTCCATTATTCCCCTTTAACCCTTTATACCACTGCATTCTACCTCAGCTCCCTTTAACATAACTTTAAAAGAAACATACTTTTTACTATTTCTAGTTTTTTTTGCTACTAAAATCTCAAGTGTTAGCATAACCAATAATACTCCTGGAAAATATATACAGTTATTTCCATAAATACCCAAAGGGAATTCTTCATCGAAATGCTCCCTAGAAGCAATAAAAGGTTGTCTCTTTTACATGACAAAAAGACTATTTAAAACCAAAAGTCAAAATTACACTTAATGGGGAAACGCGAATTATTTCTTTTTAAAGCAGGGGCTAGATGAGGACAATGCCCCCTATTTAATTTGGGTCTAAAAATTCTAATAAGGCTCCTAGAGGAAGAAAGAAAGAAAGAACTAAAGAAAGGGAAGGAAGCAAGCTATCATGTTTTGCATTTACTAGAGGCAGCCCGAGCCTGAGAGAACTGGGTGCAGCACAAATGAGCCTCACCTCCCAGCGCCTCTCATGGCTGCCCCTCTCCCGGTTATCCTTTAGGAGAGCACCATGATTTTATTGCTAAGTTCTATACAATCTTCTTTTTAATGTGTGAGTGTTTATCTGCACACGCATGTGTGCACCGCGTGGGAACCTGGTGCCTGTGCAGGACCAAAGAGGGTGTCATATCTCCTGGGACTGAAGTTGTGAGCCAGCGTGTAGGTGCTGGGAATCGAACACAGGTCCTCTGTGAAGAGCACAAGTGCTCTCCACCACTAAGACATCTCTCCAGCCCCATACATTCTTTTTTTTTTTTTTATTAAAGATTTCATACAATGTATCTGACCAGTAGGGCCTTGCTGTCATGTTTTGGACTGAGTAAATGAGAATATTGGCAATAGTTTGTAATTCTTGGAGGTCTGTGGGATGGCAGTGGCCAGCAGCTCAAAAAGAGGTAGGCATTCCTGCTAATGGGGACGTCATCGGCCAGCCTGTGGTGTCTGGTTGGGCTGTTGCCCCTCTCTCCCTGCAAGGCCCACACGTTTCTTATGAACATATATCATAACATTTGAACTTACCTAGAATTGTTTTTCCCCCTCATTAGCACCAGTTAGTCACAGTCATTAACTACAGGGACCACACGGCCGTCAAGTCCTGTTAAGAAAGGTAGGGATGTGTTTTCTGGTCTGCGTGGTGTTAGGCTAGTCCTGTTTCCTACTGTACTTTTATCTCTTCCTTTGTTTTTCTTTTTTGTCTCCTCCTCCTTCCTCTCCTTCTCCCCCCACTTCCTTCTTTGACAGAATCTCCTCAGGAAAGTCAGGCTGGCCTCAAATTTGCAATGCCCCGTGTGAACGTCTCTGGTATTAGAGTTCCAGACATGTGCCAGTGCACTCAGCTTCTCTGCTTGCTTTATGTCCAAAGCCAGGTCTGCCTGGGAGGTCCAGCAAGTGGTTTTAGATCTTGGTAAGGAAACAGACGCCCAGTTCCTGGTATACGGCATTAGACCAGTTACCATCCAGACACAGGGTCTTTAGCGCATCATACCTTCTGACTTCCAGTGAGCAGCTACAGGGTAATGCATTGCTGTAGTCAGATACTGCTGTATTTTAAACTGCGCAAAATAATATGGCTTAAGCAAAATGATACCATTGTTGCTTATGATTCTGTGAGGAGTGGGCCTTTATATAAGTGCTTCTCACGGGGCGGGGGGCGGGGAGGAGATAGGCAGTGGACCTGCTTCTCACGGGGGGGGGGGGGGGGGGAGATAGACCTGCTTCTCACGGGGCGGAGGGGGATAGGCAGTGGACCTGCTTCTCACGGGGGGGGGGGAGATAGACCTGCTTCTCACGGGGCGGAGGGGGATAGGCAGTGGACCTGCTTCTCACGGGGCGGGGGGGGGGGGATAGGCAGTGGACCTGCTTCTCACGGGGCGGGGGGGGGGGGAGGATAGGCAGTGGACCTGCTTCTCACGGGGCAGGGGGGCAGGGGGGAGGATAGGCAGTGGACCTGAAACCTCAGTTATGTTGTACAGTGGGTGGGCTAGTTTGTGGGATTGAGCCCTTAGCCTGTGGGATCTGATACTCTCCTCGGGCAAAACCGGACTGAATTAGAGAGCACCCAGGTGGTCCGTTGGAGATGTGATTTATCAGGTAAAGGAAACCTGCTCCTCCTGGTGTTCAAGGTGTCTGAAGTGTTCCTCTTTCCCCTCTGAGACTGTCACCATCTTTGGAGATGATTGCTTTCATTCACGTTGTGGACCTGGGCTGGCAGCAGCTTGGAGCTGAGTGTATAGGGACCCTTTGCTCTTAGCATTACAACTCTGGGCTTTAAGTGTCAGTGGTCCAGCACCCAGCAGCCAGTGCTGTAGCTCTAGCTTTGTTGGGAGGCCTGGCCCTTGGCCCCTGGTGTTACAGCTCTGGAAAACTTCTCAGCAAAGAGGACCCATGAATGCCTCCAGGGCCAGGGCTTGCCGCTGGCCCTGGGTACCACTGGTCATCAGTAGTCTCTCATCTTCAGCCTCGGTCTTTTACAGCCTTTCTTCTTCTGAAGTCTCTGCTCACCCAACTCAGCTCTCCCAGCACCCTTCATAGCTTCAAAGTCTGCGCACGGCTATTCACTGGACTCTTCTGTTCCCTTCTAGGTGCTGCTGGCATGCCTGGGACTAGCAGCCCCTGGAATCGCCTATTCTTCAAGAAACTAGTTTTGGCCTACTCTACCCACGATAAGAGACAAAAGATGGCTAGATAAAACTCCACCAGTGATAAAATTAGGCAGTTTATAGGAAGGAGGGCTCCTGGACTTCTAGAGGAGCACCTTCATCCAGGTTTGCACTAGCTGTCATGGGAGCTTCTTCCTCGCTGGGTTAAGGCTGTCGCAGTGAGGGCTGGAGCACTTGTGGCAAGAGTATCTGAAGATGCACTGGTCCTGGTCCTGAGACTCACCTGAAGTTGTCATGGCCTAGGTAGAAAGCTCCCAAATACCTCCAGTACTAGGACTGTGGCCGAGACGGCTGTGTCAGTTCCCCTTCCCCAGAAGGGAGTTTCTTTGGGCTGTCTGCAACTGGTCTGCAGCCTCCTCCTAGGTCATTGGCCAGATATGAATCTGCTTCAGGCAGCTACAACAAAGGTTTTAAAACTGTCAGTGATTGCCCCATCTCGCTGGTTAAATGACTGAGGTGACTTGATTGACAGCTCCCAGTGCCTCCGCTGAAATCGCTGCAGGTGCTTCAGCAGCAGTGGCAATGCTGCTCACAGCATCGGGGGCTCGGGAACTGTGGGGAAGGCAGGAGTGGTTCTGATCCGAGTCATCTCTGTGGGTCCTGGGTCAGGTGCCTGATTTGTCTTTGGAGCAAACTGTTGCTTCAGCTGAACACTGGAAAAGGTCCGGCTTCTGTCAATCAAATCTCCCACTTACCCGGCCAAAGAGGTCCCATCTTTTGAAAGGAAAAAATGCATAAGGGGTACTTGTGACAAAGATTTGCCACACTGTTAAGGATTTTTTTTCAACATTTTTTTTTCTGATAATTTTTAGCCTTTAGCCAAATAGCCTGAGGGAGGGGCGGGGTTCTTTGTGGCGCCACTCACTCTCCATCCGTGCTGAAAACACTCCGCTCCTTTGAGATATATGGAATATGTACTGTGCCACTGCCTGTGGCCACCCTGCCACCTAACAGCTCACCACAGCATCTCACGTCTAGCCGGAGCTTAGTGCCCAGCGATGAACCACCCCCTCCGCTCCCCGTACTTCTCTTGTTATTACTGAGTCGTATCAGGAACATTGAAGAAAAAAAGTCCGAGTTGCCGACTTCTGGGAACCCAGCAGACTTTGTACTCATCTCCAAACTTGCTTTTGAATAAGGCTGGGTGGACTTCTGTTGTTTTTTTTCTTTCTTTCTTTCTTGTTTGTTTTTAACTTAGAATTGCACTTAACAAGAACGCAAAGCAAATTTAAAAACAGACATTTCCTCTGTGGTCTGCTCACAGGCCCCCCTATCTCTACCTTCCCTCTCCAAACGTCTGTAGGAAGATTTAAAGTAAGAGGTTCTTGACTACTGAAATAAACACTGTGAGAGTCTGGGGGCCTCAGCCCAGAGAGCCCCAGGCTAACAAGGACAGATTGAAGTGAATGGCACCCAGAGTCCATCTTTGACTCAATTAGGCGGGATCAATCTTGTCACTGAGTTTCCAAGGAAATTCAATTACAGGTCAAGTGTAGGAAGCCAGCTAACTGTGGTTTAAGCAGCAGACATGACAGGCGGTCAATAGCTGCCTGGGGATGAGTCTGACTTCAAAGACCCTGAATCTGCAGTGAGAAAAGACAAACGTGTCCAGAGAAAGAGGCTCGCAGAGGTGAAAGCTGACCGCGGAGAGTCCGCCAAGAAGCAGACAGGGACTGCGAAGGACCTTACCGCCTCTAGTAGCTTAGTTACCGGTTATGATGGGTGACTCACGGGACTCAGGGGAAGAACCACCAGGCCCAGGAGGGACCTCGAGCACTAGTGTGCAGTTTGTATGTGCCTAACCACAGACAGAGGTGCTCCAAGAGAAGTCTTAACACTTCTAAGGGAAGGGCGCGGTTGGGAGATTGTTTTTCTCTGTTAAACTCGGAGTCGTGCCCCCTCTAGTGGTCACACAGATTTTTTGCAAAGGAGTGTTGTTTGTAAGGAAAAAAAAAAAATCCACATTTTAAAAAAAATCTTTTGAGCTGGGCGGTGGTGGCACACACCTTTAATGCCAGCACTCTGGAGGCAGAGGCGGGTGGCTCTCTGAGTTTGAGATCAGCATGATTTACACAGAGAGTTCCAAACCAGGGCTACATATACCCTGTCAATGATAATGGCAAACAACAACAACAACAATAGAAGCCAGGGAGATGGCTCAGTGGGTAGGGACGTGCCTGACGACCTGGCTCAGATCCCTAGGACCCACTCTGTGGAAGAAGAGCACCAATGTTTGAAAGTTCCCCTCTGACCTCCATCCTCCCCCCCTACACGTGGTGGTGGTAGTAGTGGTGGAGGTAGATAAATAAATGTTAAAAGTCTTCTAAACACATGAACAAAGATAAAATACAAACCAAAGAGAGATGTAAGCTTTTAGTAGAGTGAGGCCATTTTTCCCCTGCATAATAGACTGGTAAGCATCCCGAGATCCAAAGCTAGACAACACACCCTGATGGAGGGTTTTAGAGAAGCCAACAACCGTGCATTTCCATTGGACAGCACAAGGACACACTGTAAGTGCGTGTCATTGCAGACGTGACAGAAAACATTCACTGAGATTCACAGCAAAAGAGCAGAAGCAACCCAAGTGACTGATACTGGGAGACCGCGATGTGTAAGTCACATGACTAAATACAATACCAAGTGCCGGGAAGGAGGAGGAGGAGTCTAGCTCCGATCTGAGCTCCTGGTCTGCCATTACTAAGTGAAGCAGGTGCAGGAGGAGAGGGTGTATGCTGCCTCTTGGAAAGAAAGGAGAAAGTGGAACACATTTAGGGGAAATGCCCCCTTTACTGAAAGTCGAGAGAGGGGAGAAGGCACAGGGGGAACTGTTTTTCCATGATGCCATTTTACACCATTGTGATTCTTAAAGATATACATCTAGTTTTTATTTGTAAAATTTCCCAAGACAGAGAGATGATCTACAGGGCAGAACAGAGTTTGAACTTGTCCTTTGGGAAGTGGGAAAGAGCTAAGGAAGTACCAAGGCAGGTGGCAGCTCTGGAAACCCCATCCTGGTAGCTGGAAGCACCGGACTTGGCAATCAGCTAACTGTATTTGTGTTTACTTTGTGGATGCTAGGGTGGCGTCTAAGACTTCTTACATGCTAGGCAGTGCTCTGCCACTAACACACAGGAGCCCATAGTTCTGTATTGAAATTCTTTTAAATTGTGCATGTGTTCTTTGCCTGTATGTATATGTGTGCACCATGTATGCGCCCGGCGCCCAGGAAGACCAGAAGATAGTTACAGATGGTTGTGAGCCACTATGTGAGTGTTGGGAACTGAACCCTTGTCCTCTAGAAGAGCAGCCAGTGCTCCTAACCACTGAGCCAGCTCTCCAGCTGTTCTGTGGTTTTAAAATCATTTATTTTTCACACACTTCCAGAGAGTAAGACATGAGAGAGAATACACGAACTCACTTACCTGAGGACTCACAGTATACAGTGTGAAAATTACCTCTGGAGCCAGAGTGCAGCTTCATCGTGTGAGGAAAACTGATCTCTCTTTTAGATGAAGCCAGAGCATGGCGTCTCTAGATGGTTGATCACCCCACAGCTACAAGAGAACTGGCCATTCAGTGCCGGTATGGCCAGAGGGTGGCCCTTATTAAACGGCTGTGCCCCAAGGTGATGGAATGTGGACTAATTCTCCCAGTCCTAGTCAGACCGAGAAGGTTCGTGGAGCCAGAGGAGATGGTTCATCTGCTCAGGTGTAAGGCAGAGGGCAAGAGAGACGGTCTGCTACATGACGGAGAATTCCACATTTACACATTTAAACCACTTTTTGAGAATTTGATGTTGTTTGTTTCAAAAGCCCACCCTCACTAGGCAGGGTAGTGCATGGGTTTAATCCCAGCACTTGACTTCCCAAAGGAAGAGGCAGGTGGATATCTGTGAGTTTGAGGCCAGCCTGGTTTACATAGTGAGTTTCAGGACAGCAAGGGTTGTGTAGACAGACTGTGTCTCAACTCCTTCCCAAAAGAAAACCTTTCAGTGACCTACTTTTGCCAGCTGGGCCCCACCTCCTAAAGTTGGTCTACAGCCTTCAAAACATCACCTCCAGCTGGTACACAAGGGTCCAAAATGTGAGCCGGGAGGGGACTTTCAAATTCAAAGGATACAGGCTTTTAAAATTCCACAGTTAGGCAAGTCACATTAATTCATCCAAACATGTGGTTCGGGAAGATGAGAGATGAAACGGCTGATAACCCACTGCCTAGTCACCTGCTCTGGCTAATTTTACCACCATGACACAAGCTAGAGTCATCCGAGTGGAAGAACCTCAGTTGGGAAAATGCCTCCATCAGATAGCCTGCAGGCAAGTCTGCAGGGCGTTAATGATAGATGCTGGAGGGCCCAGCTCACTGTGGGTGGTGCCACCCCTGGGCAAGTGGTATACCCCTGGGTGGTATAAGAAAACAGGCTGTAAAAGCCATGAGAGAAACCAGTATACAGAGTTCCTTCATGGCCTCTGCTTCAGTTCCTGTCCCCAGGTTCCTGCCCTGACTTCCCTCCATGATGGACTACAAAGCCAAAATAGACCCCTTCCTCCTCAAGTTGCTTTTGGGTATAGTGTTTACCAAAGTATTAGGAAGCAAACTAAGACACACCCATGGCATGAAACATCTCCACTGTGATCCGCAGCTGGAGGCAAAGGTAACAGATGCAGTTTAGAAATGATGTCTCAGATTCCCCAGTAGCCAGTTCTTTGGGTGTATGTGGAATGCAAAGCAAAAAGAAACAAACTAAACATATAATCTCTTGGTAGTTGTTTTCTTTTTTGCTTGTTTTGTTTTTGTTTCAAGACAGTTTCTCTGTGTAGCCCTTGCTGTCCTACAACTTGATCTGTAGGCCAGGCTGGCCCCAAACTCAGAGATCTTTCTGCTTCTGCCTTCTGAGTGCTGGGATTAAAGGTGTGCACCACCACCCAGCAGTAGTTGTTTTCTGTAGTAGATAAAGTCACCCAAGAGTGTTGGGGTCAATCTTACTAGCCAAGGCTATACTTGGGCCAGTCCGAGTTACAGTTACCAAGCTCAGTGCTGCAGAAAGTAATGTGTATGAGCAAATCCAGATGTCAAAGGAAAGTAGGCTGATTTGTTAAGAATGGGCGAATAGAAAGTGTGAGGTGTGTGCCAAAGGCTCATTATTTGGTTATTGGGAAACAGTCCAAACACAGAACTCCACAGGCTGATGCAGGAGGATCACAAATTTGAGGCTAGCTTAGGCTACATAATGAATTTCAGACCAGCCTTGGCTATATACAAAGACTGTTTCAACAACAACAACCATCCTCTAAATGGCATGTATTTGTGGGATCATAAAGTTTTGTTATTATTAAATTTTAGTTATTTGTGTGTGTGTGTGTATATGGGGTGTGTGTGTGTGCAGTGTGTACCATGGTGTGTGTGTGTGTGTGTGTGTGTGTGTGTGTTCAGTGTGTACCATGGTATGTGTGTGTGTGTGTGAGTGTGTGTGTGTGTATGTGTGTGTGTGTCGTAGATTAGAGGACAACTTGTGGAGTTGACTCTTTCCTTTCATCCCACCTTGGATTGCAAGGATCTTACTCAGGTTGTCAGGCTTGACAGCAGTACCTGTACTTGCTGAGCCGTCCCTGTGGTATATTCTTAATGACACATACTTTGAAGCTAGGAGGACCAATGGGAATTCTTGTTGGTCCCCCAACTTCAAGGTTCCCCCCACAAAACATGTTTAATATGTTTGCTTTTTAAGGCATCCCCTCTCCACCCCGGTACAATAATAATCTTAAGGGATTTTAAGAAATGTTGAAAGACAGAGGTAAACATACTGAAAAACTCAACCTTGAATTGTCTGAGCCATGACCCCACATTCTAAGAAAGATTGAAATTTTTGAAAGAACCTCAAAGTCCCTCTGGCTGAGGTCCAAGGACATGCAATGGATGGCTGACGTGGTCAAGGGATGGAGAAAAGACATTGCCTTAGCGGAGAAACATGCTCACGATGTTTCCAAAGCCTGCTGAGTTCGAGTCATGTGAATTCAGCTTGCAGGATGTGGCGTTTGTCATGTTTGGACAGACATTACATGAAGTAGCGTTGTCTCCCTTGCCAGTGAGTTCTAGGGACGATGTCCCGACTGGGAAGATGTCCCCAGCCTTGCATGCACATCTTCCAATACTGATGTCACATCAAGCAGCATCGGTATAGGTTGTGAAGCTGAAACAGTACCGAATGATGGATGGATGAGAAGGGACCAACCCTTTAGTTAATGCTGTCAGAAGTGTACTGAGGCAGACGGTCTCTGTTTGGCTACTCCAGCTGTGGTAAAAATCACCTTCCGCAATGGCCACTGGGGTTTTGGAACAGAAACTCTATATTTTTGAGACAAAGATGGAAAATCTTGGACATACATGGAGGAGAAGAGATGATATCACAGAAAAGAGGACACATGAGGGTCATCAACTATTCCACCGAGGACTCAAGAGGGCTCAGAGTAAGGGATAATAACATTTATTGTGTTTGCCCCCCACATACATGCCTAGTGTCTGCAGAGCCCAGACAAAGATGTCCGATTCCCTGGAACTTGCGTTCCAGATGATTATAACCGTGTGAGTGTTAGGACCCGAATCCTGGTCCTCTGGAAGAGCATCAAGTGCTCTTAACCACTGAGCCATCTCTCCTTCTCCGCAAGGATGAAGTTAAAAGCTGCTGAAATCATTCCATTGGGGGATGGAGGATGCAGGGGTTAACAAAGGGTCTTATGCATCCCAGCCTAGCCTCCAATCAATCGTTCTCCTGCCTCTACCTTCCGAGTACTGGGATGTGTGCACGCCATGCCTGGTTTATGTGATGCTGAGAGACGAGGCTGCACGCCTGCTTCCAACTGAGCAGCACCCCCAGATGCCGCGGCTTTTGTAATCTGGCAAAGCCAAACAGAGGACCTCAAATTTGAGTGGCACCGCTCTGTCAGACATTCTGGTCATGGGCTATAATTGGTCCAGATGGGTTCATTGTTAGTGACTGAGTAGGAGCCTAGTGACAAGCCAATGTCTTTTGACAATGATTTTGAAACCACGCCATGAGACAGCAACTTCCCTTTTGCTAAAAGCTGTCTAAGCCAGGTTTCAGGGTACATCCTCAGAGTTGTGACTGGGAAGCAAGTGGGACCACAAGTCTCCACAATGAATAGAACTTGAGAAATAAGTTGCTAGGTTGGCAATGAGACCTGCCAGCAGTTGCATGATGGACCAGGGCTATATACAAGCTTCACCTGATCTAGCAAACTGGACACAGATAGTTCCACCTAGACTCTTGATTATTGGTAGAAAAGTCTCGTTTCGCTGGGGCCACTTCAATCCTTCGATACTGGCTAGTCAACCAACAGGGAGATTGACTTCAGCGTGGCCCCTGCCTCCTTGTCCGTCAACCTACACTGAAGGCCTTTCTTCCTGCAAAATCCACGGTTACACTGTTGTTTCTTTGCACCTCAGGCAGAGAACTTTTGCTTGGGAACAATTTTCTGGATTATGTCTTCTGCCATATTTCAACATGGTATATTTGGGCCATGCTTCTAACATTCAGTATCGTATGTAAGCAGGCCTTGTGTGAGAGTCAAATGTATTAGGGAAAGAACATGCTTGGGGAAAGAACCAGAATTGGCTCATTTCTGTTTTACCCATCTTTACAAAGCCCAAGGCCTGAGGAGACACTACACAGAGAAGTACAGAGCATGACATGCTCGCCAGCATGACATGCCCAGGTTAGCCCACTGCATTTACAGAGTCATTAAATGATAAATGGCTACTGCTCGAAGCCACCAAATATCAGGGTCTTATGTTTCCTAGAAACAAACAGAAAATTTCCCTGATGTTTTTAGTTCTTGATGCTTCTGGGATCCTGCAGGATTTGATGTCTACCCCACCCCACCCCCTGCAAGGTCAGTCATCCCTCACCCACTCCCCTGACTTCTAGAACGTTCACTCCTCTCGTGTGTCTCACTTCTGTTCTTGATCCTGTGGGTTTACGCCTTTTAAGTTTTCACTTATTATTTATTTACTTTATGCATAAGGGTGTTTTGCCAGTGTGTATGTATGTGCACCACTTATGTTCCTGGTGCCTGCAGAGAACAGAAGAAGTTATTGGGTCCCCGGGGACTGGAGTTACAGATAGTTATGAGCTTCCATCTAGATGCTATGAAGTAATATCCTCTGGAAGAAAAGCCAGTGCTGTTAATGGCTGAGTCATCTCTCTGGCTCTTGGTTTATGCCTTAAAAAATCATTTTGTTGTAAGGATTTTTGAGTGGGGGTTGAGAGACATTTTTGTCTGTTTAATCTGCTTGTTTAATATGAAGTCTCCCCTTCTCTTTCTCCTCACCCCCACCTCCCATATGGTCTCACTGTGTAGCTCAAGCTGTCCTGGAACTCACAAAGATCCTCCTTCCTCTGCCTCCAAAGTGCTGGAATTAAAGGCGTGCGCCACCCCTAGGCTATCTTCTGCGTTCTCAATCTTTTCACAGAATATTCCCCTCCTAGGCTCTGTAAAGCCCAGAGTTGGGAGTCTGGGGTCAGCCCTTCCTTACTTTGAGTAAGGAAAGAAAAAAGGATAGAAAGAAAGAAAAAAAATTTCATTGCCCTTGTTGGTGGCCTAGAAAGAGAGAAAGAAAGAAGGGAAGAAATATTCACAGCACTTATTGGCTGTCTGAAGCTTGGAGAGCAGGAGCTGGTAGTGAGCTGGACTAAAGTTGAAGCACAATATTCCTGAACTTAATTCCTCCAACCAAAGCAATAAGTAACCAACTACAAACCAATCAACAACCCACTAACCAACCAACCAACCAACCACCCCAACTCTCTGGGTCTCAACCAATATATACTCTGAGCAAAGTTCCCAGAAGTCCAAGCGGCAAGCAATCATAAGGACAAGCTGCACTGACAAAACAGAGGCTCTCAAACGGATCATAGCCACTGGCAATGGATAGTCTAAATCAAATTCACTACCGTCCACGACCCCTGGGATGGGGACAAAAACATATTCCAAAAGCCATGTTGTGTGTTTAAAAGAAACCCAAATCACAGAACTCTTCAAAGCATCTCGCTACAGGAGCTGGAAAGAGCATAAGAGCCAGAGGCTGGGGCGGACACTGCGAAGGCTGTAATCTGGGCACGAGATGGCCATTGCACTTGTGAACTCACAGCCTTGCGCATGGGCTGCACAAGACTGGACCTGCCAGAGTTCAGCCTCGGACCGGGAAGAGACTACCCTAATGGCTGCTGGGGGAAGGGAAGTCATTGCCTTTGGTGAGGAAGCCTCTAGTGAGGTATTCGTGTTCATGCAGGCAGCCCTGGCCAAACTCAGTGGGTAACAGAACAAATTCATTAAACCGAAAGAGACAACGGGAGGGGGACTTGTGGGGAGGAAGAACGGGGTTACTGGGAGTGGGAGGGGGCTAAGGAAGAGTATGTGTATGACCAGAATGCTTTATATACACGTATGAAATTGTCAACAAACTAAATTTTAAGAAGAAAAGAAAGGAAAGCCTCGCGGTCAACAAAGCTAGTCACGGGAAAAAGCCAAACCTGATAACCCTGAAGCTGTCTACCTGGAACCAGACCTGCAGCTCAGGCTTCCTACATTACCCGGGACGCTCTTGTGGCCTCACTACACCGGCTGTCTGGAGAGTCATGCTCTAAACTGGCTCAAGAAAGATGCAAAACAACACTTTTCCGAAAACAAAACCACCGCACCAAAACCAAAACCAAAACCAAAAGCAAATAACAAAAAATTCAAACATGAGTCTCCAGCGCCCCCTGGTGGCACTTTGTCAGCGTCTGGATCCTGGGCCTTACTTTGCTCTACCCTGGGTCCCCGTAGGTGCATCTAGGTCAATTTGAAACATCTTTCCTAATTCAAAAAGCGTGTAATTGCTGCTATTTATAGTCCTAATCACATTCCCACAATACTTTGTAGGTCAAAAGTACAATCCCAAAGAAAGCATGTCTCCAAATTGTGCAGTTGATTTAGAATGGGCTAGAACATCAGGATTCAATTGTCATTTCTATTAAAAAAGAGAAAAATACGATGGAAGAGAGATGACCCTGATAAATTTTAAGGCAGTCGAATTTTATAAGCCTTCATTGACTTCATTGACTTCAGGTTTTCCGCTGAGAGCAAGCTGAGCTGTCCTGGGCTGATCTCAAAGGAGGCCTGGGGAAATCCGGTGGAAGGTCTCCACTGAGCAGCAGGCTCACACTGGGTTCCCAGGTGGAGATCCCGAGCTGTGCTGGGTCCTAGGAGGCAGGTCTATTATCGCACTGTTCCCCTTTCACTTAGTCAGAGAAGGATGCTTGCTGAGAAGCCTGAAGAGACAGGTGCAACCCTCAGCAAATCCCAGATGCCACTCCAACCCAGTCCCTGCATCTGCTGCCCTCCCACTAGGAGCTGAGCCCGGGAGAGAGCGGTACTCCCTCACCGTGGCCTCCACGGAACAGTGGGCAAAGGAGCCCTAGATACACAAGGGTCCTTATGGATTGCTCAGGCCGAGGGGTGCTCCCTTATCCCTGGGGATGTCCAGTCTCTGGTGCCTGATGGCAAAGGGCCTGCTGCTCAGGTGCTCTCTTAGAGAGCCTGTGCCCTCCTCTGTACTGAGAGGTCCTGGGGGTGGGTGGGTGGAGGGAATGGACAAAGCAGGAAGGAAAAGATGATCTGTGCACATGTGAGGGAGTCCACAGCACATCAGCCAACACCTCTGCTCCTAAGTGAAGGGCCAGGAGGAGCTCCTCAGAACCATCAGTGTCCTTGGAAAGGTGGGAAGGGAGAGCAGTGGGTGGAGAACAGCCCCAGCTGTGTACTTAAATATGCAAAGTGATTCCCCCACCCCCATGGCATTAATGACGGAAATTTGGATCGAAATAAACAGCTTGCAGCACTAAATGTGTATCGGCACGATGCAGCGTCGGCGGGAAGAGGAATGGGATTCAGTGTATGGGACAACAGGACAGAGGTTCCTCTTACACGAGGGGCCCCGAATAGGGGTGCCTAGAAGAGCGAGCAGCCGGATAGTATGGAAGGAGTAGCCATGGCTGGATAGGTACAGAGCTCTTCTTGGAAATGAGAAAAACACTTTTTTTTTTTTGGGGGGGGGTATCTACAGTAATGGTGGTCACACAAATTGTCACTTACTTAACTGCCACCGAACTGTACATTTATAAATGGCTAAAATGGAAAAAAAATTACTTGTATTATATTTAAAAACTAACAAAAATATTTTTTGGAGAAAAAGAAGCAACTGGAGAATAAAGAATTCTTGGAAATTTAGAGCATAATGACAAAAATGGAAAACTAAACAGGAGCAGGGAATCATGGGATAGCGTGCTTTCAAATCAGTGTGACTCAGAAAGGCAGCCAAAACAAAACAAAAACCCGAGGACCCTATTTGGATTTATAATTATTTCCATCTTTAGTCAGTTCCATTTCCAAACAAGTCTGTGGTTTCAATCTTAAAAAAAAAAAAAATCAGCCATAAACTCAAAAGTACAGTTTGTTCCACAATGTAAAAAACTGTCCTTGGGCTGTTGACATGGTTCAATGGACAAAGGCACTCGTCACGCAAGCCTGTCGCCCCGCGTCCCACCTGCGTTTGATCCAAAGGATGCTCGTAAAGGCAGCAGAGCGCTGACCCCGCAAGGCTGTCCTCTGACCTCCGCGTGTGCATGCACACCACAACAATACAACGTCTCTGTTGTCACTCCTCAAGCTGAAGGCAAGCACGCAGACCTTAACAGGAGCAGAGGTAACTTAGGAAGACGTGGCAGAGAGGACGGGCTGGACTTTTTTTTAAAATTGGGGGTGGGGACCATGAGTGCAGATAAAAGAGAGGTCAGATTCCCTGCAGCCGGGCGCCAGGTGGTTGTAAGCACTTTCTATGGGTGCTGGGAACCACTCCTGTCCTGTGTAAGAGCAGGTGCTGAGCCACCTCTAGCGTTTCCCGCACCCCCAACCATTCATCACACCGGAGCTCAGGCCCGCCCATTAGTCACCACATCCTTCTGCCTCAGCTTCCCAAATTCTGGCATTGCAGGCATGAGCCTCCATACGCAACAAGAGCACAACTTTTTTTGAAGCAGAATTGGCATTATTTTTTAATGAAGCAGAGTTAGAGTTTAATAAAGATACTGTAATACATACGTTGCTAAAATTCCTTCCCAGAAGGAGACATACATGTTATCTACCCCTCTTCCCAAGGTCCCAATGACAGACTGAGGCCTGATTCCACTAAAGTTCACTCTGGGGAACCAGTGAATTTACTGGGCTTCCTTACAGAGCCGAGGCGAGGGGTTACCTACAGGGGTGTGGGTGCTCCTCCCCCAACAGCACCTGGGAAGCCTTTGCCTAGCGTGGACAGGACTTCCCCATAGCTGTGCAAATGGAGTCCCTCTTCTGTACTCCCATATGTGCAAACCCATTCCTAAGGCCACATGCGATTAAGGTATGTTGCATACAACAGGCGGTCAGGAGAAGCTGGCTGCCCAGGAGGGTCTGAGACCCTCCCCATCCCTTCATGTGGGGTTATAAACAGTCAACAAGCCCAGGCGGGGTAATCATTTTGCAATGGGACACAGCTGAACACACTCAGGATAGTAGTACTTTGCTCTGAGGACAGTCACAACCCTAGGCTTGAAGCATGAAGGTTAAGAGAGAACAGGGTGCTCGAGAGCTGGCTGAGCAGTTAAGAGCACTGGCTGCTCTTTCTAAAGGACCCAGGTTCAATTCCCAGCACTCACAAGGCAACTCACAATTGTCTAACTTCAGGGCCAAAGTCTCTGATATCCTTTTCTGGTCTCTATGGGTACCAGGCACCTGGTACATAGACAAACATGCAGGCAAAACATCCATACCTATAAAAAATAATGTTTTATTTGTTTTTTGAGACAGCGCTCTATTATGTAGCTCTGACTGTCCTCGTACTCACTATGTAGACTAAAAATGAGGAGAAAGAAGTTATCAGAAAGGCATGGCTGATGGTGTGGGTATGGGCTTCTCAGAGAAAAGTCTCCAAGAGCCTTACTTTTTATTATTATTATTATTATTATTATTATTATTATTATTATTAATTTGATTTTTCAAGATAGGGTTTCCTTGTTGTAATTCTGGCTGTCCTGGGACTCACTCTGTAGACCAGGCTGGTCTTAAACTCACAGAGATCCTCCTGCCTCTACCTCCTGAGTGCTGGGATTAAAGGTGTGTGCCACCACTACCAGGCTTTAGTTTTACTATTTTAAATGTGTGGGTGTGTGTGTGCACACTCGTCCAGATGCCTATGGATTCCAGAAGAGGGTGTCAGATCTCCTGAAGCGGGAGTTAGAGGTGGTTGTGAGCTACCAGACATGGATCCTGGAAACCAATTTCAAGTTCTCTGCAAAAGTAGTTCATGCTCTAACTCTGGCCTTAAGGGAGTGAAGCCTACAGCTCAGGCCCTGGAGGGTCCAGGAAGGAGGGTATTATGGTCTGGATCTCTTTTGAGTGGGAGAGGGGCTCTTTTCAGTTTATTGCACAGAGGAGTTAAAAGTGGACCCTAAATACCCGAATGATGCACACTGTGCGGCTTTAATTTTGTGATGAAGGACAGAGGGGATCCTGCTCTTAAGGGAATCCTGACTTAAGTGCTATGGTTGGATCTTAAGTCTTCCCAAAGGCCGAGTGTTGTCAAGCAGCAGCACAGTTGGGAGTCTGCGGAACCTTAGAAGGTGGAGCCTAATGAAAAGAAGTTGGGTCACTGAGGGCCGGCACTGGAAGGGGATCCCTTCCTGTCCCTTTCCTCTGGCGCCCTGGTCACCGTGATTCAACATCCTTCTCTACCAGAAAAGCATGCCATGGGTCAGGCAGCCATGATGTAGTGCTACACCACAGGTCCCAAAGGGACAAATCTTTCTTCCTTTGGTTGTCTTAAGCATTTTGTCACTGATAGAAAGCTGTCATGGGGGAGAGAAAGAGACAGAGGGGAGAGACATTGGGCATGTGGTATTTTCCTTGTTTGCTTTGGAACTGGGGATTTTGTATGGTGAGGCATCCAGATGTGTATGTCGGTGCTGTGGACATAAGTAAAAGGGGCTTCAAAATGGAACTGCATCCAACTCAGCTTTAAGTGAGGGCATAAAGCAGAGGCCTGATGGGAGAGGATAGGTATGCCCCGTCTCAGCTCCCAGAACATGAGAACTGGGAAGAGTCCGGACTATGTAGCAATCTGGCTGTCTATTGTCTGAAGGGAATGTGTGTCCACAGTGCTGGTGTCCGAGTCCGATTAGGACAAGAACAGAGGAGAGGGAGGAGGGGCCGTCTTCCACTTCAGGTCAGGGACCAGATGAGGTTAACACAGGCACCGCTGCCCCCTGCTGTGCTCAGACGGTACTGCGGGGGGAAAGCAATGGGAAGATAAAGGTACACATGCAGGGCTAGAGAGATGAAGTTTAAAACGAGGGTATGTTTACCCCAAAGATGCTTTCTCACCCAGAGGAGCCAGGGCCTCCAATAACTCTCAGGTTAATGTCCTTCCTCACACTGCAAACAGGAAGAAGGAAGAAAGAGAAGACTGGTCACAGATGTAAAGCGTCTCCAGGGCAGGCATATCTGGGTGTGTTGTACATGTATAACTCTGCAGCATTAAGCAGGAATCTGAGGGAAAGACACAGCAGAGAGTAAAATGAGGAACAACGGTGGGAAAGGAGCCAGTGGAGCGTGGGGTTGAGTCTTAATTGCTGCCTGTGAATGTTGGGAAACTTAACGCAAAGGTAAGAGAGGGTCATGGAAAAAAGAAAAAACAATAGAAAAATAGAATAAAAAAAAGAAAAAAGAATATTTAAATTCCGGAGCTCAGCAGCCAGCATGGTGGCTCAGAGGGTAAAGGTTGGCTGCCAGGCCTGAGGACCTCCCCCAGGACCCACACGTGGAAGGAGAGAACTGACTTCTGCAGGTTGTCCTCTGACCTCCACTTCATGCAATCACACGTACATACAAATGAATGTAAAAATAAAAATTTAAAAATTCTGGAATTATTTGAGCATGGTGGCTTATGCCTGTGCTGCTCAACGCTCAGGCGGCTGAGGCAGGAGAGGTCAAAGTTTGAGACTAGCCTGGGCTACATAGTGAATTCTAGTCTAGCCTGGGCTGCAGAGGGAGACCTAGTCTCCAGTTTTAAAAACTAAAATAAACATTAAAAAAAAAAAAGACAGGGGCTGGAAAGATAGCTCAGTGGTTAAGAACATTGACTGCTCTTCCAGAGGTCTTGAGTTCAATTCCTGGCAACCACATGGTGGCTTGCAACCGTTATATTGGGATCTGATGCCCTCTTCTGGCAAGCAGGTGTACATGCAGATAGAGCACTCATACATTAAATAAATAAATAAATAAATAAATAAATAAATAAATAAAAAATAATTCCTAAGAGTGAAAATAAAATCTTAACCGTTCTCTAAAAAAAAAAAAAAAAAAAAAAGAATAAGACAAAATATTCTGGCTAAAATACTAGAACTGAGACTCTTTCAACTAACCTGGATGTATTTATGGCTTATAAATTATACCCTGATAATTTTTATTAAAAAGAAAAAAACTCTGTAGTGTGTGCTCTTCCCCCCTCACCCCTTTTTCTCCCCATCACCTCTCATCTCTCGGGTGAGCTGTGCATGTCGAGATTTATGGTCTAGCCTGTGAAGTCACATAACATCATTTCCGGCATTACCAGAAGCCCACCTAGACTCAAAAGGAGGGCACGCGGGTACTCAAGAAGCGCCAGAATCACACTGCGGGACATGTGTGGGGCACCAGGAACGCTGTTGCGGCCATCTTTAGAAATCCAGCCTTCCGCAGCCCTTCCTCTGGCCGCAACAGTTCACGTTCCTCCCGCATGAAAATACACGTCTCATCCCACCACCGCATCAACTCGGAGTCTAGGGTTTCAGCAACCAAATCGGGCCCAGATGATGAAGAGGCTTCACACATGTGGTTCACCAACTTTCCAAACCCCTGGAGTGCCTGGTCTCAATTAAAAATGAGATGGAGGGCTGGCAAGACGACCCAGCGGGTAGAAAAACAATAGCCACCGACTCCGGTCACCAGCAGGAGAGAACCAGCTCTTGCAAGTTGTCCTCTGGCTTCCACGAGCATGCCGTGCCATCTCTCCAGACAGATACAGTATGCAAGAAAATAACTTTAAGTGAGATCTGCCCAGCCCCGCGGAGTGGCGAAGAGCTCCCTCTGATAACATCGCTGCAGCCTGCCGCATGCCTGGAATAACTTCTGCATTCCTGGGATCATATGGGTATGGAAAAGCTGAACAACTGAAAAAAAGCAGACTCTGTCAACAGAAGCCTTTGGTGCAGGCTTGTCCTCTGGCTGCCACTGAATGAGCTGTTCCCAGGACGTGGACATCATCTCCAAAGGTGGAGCCTCCTCTTCCTGGCTCCTTAACTTTAGAACATTCACTCACTTTTCAGATCCCATGACTATATTCCCTGCTGTCTGTAGAAGGGTTTTTTTGGTTGGTGGTATTTCTGGTTTTTGTTTGTTTGTTTTGAGACAGGGACTCACTACAGAGCTCTAGCTGTTGTGTAAGCCATTATGCACACCAGGCTGATATCTAACCCATTGATGTCAGCCTGCCTCTGCCTCCTGAGTGCTGGGGTTAAAGGCTTGCACCACCACAACCTTTGACTTTAGAGTTTTCAACATCAGCCAATACACTCTTGGAGGGCTTACCCACTGGCCCTGCACCAACTTTCCACTTTAGAAAGTATACAGCATTGCTTGTTTTATCATTATTTAAGCTATTTGTGTTATAGGAAACTGAAGTGTTGAGAGCAAAATTCTCTTGAACAGGATACAATTGAGAAAAGGGTAAAAAATATTGCCAGGAGTGGTGGGACATGCCTTTAGTCCCAGAGCCTGGGAGGCAGAGGCAGAGGCAGAGGCAGGGACAGGGGCAGGGGCAGGGGCAGGGGCAGGGGCAGGGGCAGGGGCAGGGGCAGGGGCAGGGGCAGAGGCAGGGGCAGAGAGGCAGGGGCAGGGGCAGGCAGATCTCTGTGAGTTTGAAGCCAGCTTGTCTACCAAGTGAGTTCTTGACTGAGATCCTGCTTAAAACAAACAAAAAAGGGTGCTGGACAGATGGCTCAGTAGCTAAGAGTACTGGCTGCTCTTCCAGAAGATCCAGGTTTGATTCCCAGCCTTCTTCTGGTCTGCAGGTGCACCTGCACAGATTGTACCAACACACATAACCATAAACAGATAAAAACTACAGTAGTGTTCTAGTTGCATTCTGCTGTTGTGAAACAAACACTCCAACTAAGACAACTTGGGGAGAAAAGGTTTATTGTGCTTACATTTCCAGGTCACAGTAGGGAAGCCAGGTAGGAACCTTGGAGGAAGGCCACTTGCTGGCTCAGTCTCTGGGCCATGCTTAGCTGGCTTTCTTACACAGCCTAGGACCACTTACCCAGGAAGTGGCACTGCCATAGGCCTGGGCCCTCCTAAATTAATTAGCACAATCAAGATAATCGCTCACAAGTCCACAGACCAACCTGATAGATAATTACTCAATTGAATTGCCCTTTTCAGGTGATACAGCTGCTTTGGGCTGGATTCCAGGTCTGCTCAATAGGAGGGAATCCCTGCTTGGCACTGAATGCATGGTCAATAGCCCGAGGCAGAGGTCGCATTTCTTAGGGGGAACTTTCACTAATGTTTTGCCGAGTGCTCATGTTGTCAAGTGTTTCCCGTAGATCCATAAATGATTTGTGCTGCTCTCAGCCTTGGCCAGGGAGGTTTCTTTGCATGGACATCAGTTAGTACAGAGTCTCAGAACTGGTCAAAGAGCTGATAATGAGTGATTATTGAGTTCTCAGTCCTCAATGGGACATCTGTATCACCTCTCGGGCCCCGAAGCTCAGGGAACATCTCAAAAGAAGGAACAGGAAGAAGGCGAGGATGTGGGAAGTGCTTTGAAATGCTCCCTTCTAGACGTGACATGGCCATCATATGGTCACCTGAACAAAATCAAGTCCGCCAAAATTCCAGCAAGGGGGTGGGCCTCCAAGATCCACAGCTGATGGCTGCGGGAGGAAGATTCAATTGTCTTTGGGGGTGTGGTCCCTGGCAGGTTGCCAGTGTTCCATGGGATAGCCCTGCACCCGTGCACTAAATAGAATCAGTGAATTATTAAAAAAGAAAAAGAACATGAAGGTGGGCTTGGGAGGGATCAGGATATGTGGTACAAGTACAAAGCTGCCAGTAATAAAAAATGTTAATTAAAAAGAATACTCAAAACTATTTGGAAAAGAGATAGAATGAGACGGGGGGGGGGGGCCAACTGTACTAGTCAACTAAAACATTCCTATCTCAGTGATAAAAACAGTATGTTACTGTCTTTTATTAGACAGAATAACCAACGGAACAGAAGAAATATCCAGAAAGGCATGCCAATGCATCCAGGGATGTTCTCCATGATAAACTGAGGGGAAAGTGAGTTATTCAGTAGGATGGCCAGGCCCGCCAGAGGGAAACAGCTGGGAACTCACTGAGCCTCACATCAAGATGACCGAAGGGCCATCATTTGACTGTGAAGGTGTAAGTACAAATCCGTGAAGGAGATTTGCTTGTAATATCAGTTCCTCTAATCATGACTCAAAATCCAAAAGTCATTTAAGAATATTAAAAGACCGTGTCTAGTGCTGGGCATAGTGGTGCAGGCCTTTAATCCTAGCACTTGGGAGACAGAGGCAGGTGCTTTGTGTGTTCAAGGCCAGCCTGCTCTACATAGTGAATTCTGGGATAGCCAGAGTTACAAAGTTACATAAATATACTCCCCTGCCAAAAAAAAAAAAAAAAAGATTGCATCTAACAAAACGGTTAGCAAACAGGAAGCAAACTGACTGCTTTTCCTAAATCCTATTGTTACTCAGGGTCAAAATATGGATGGACTCTGGTGTCCAAACGGGCTAGGGTCAGGCACTATCCTCACGGTACCAATTCATGAGACAAGTAACAGGCGAAAGCAGAGAAAGATTTATTTTATTCAATCTTGGCTACAGAGTGAGGAGACCCTATGCCCAAGAGACAAAGGTTGAGGTGCAGAGAAGCCTTGGTGGCTTACAGTGCTTGCAGTGTGGAACTATGAGGAACAAAGTGTGGACCTCAGCACCACCAAACCAGCTGGATGTGTAGGGAACATGCCTGTAATTCCACGTTGGAACGATCTCACACGCACATAAACAAATTAAAAATGTTTACTTTTTTCTTATTTACTTGTGTATATAGAAGGACCTGCAGAGGTGGTATAGACTCTTTTTACCTAGCTAGGATGACAGGGGGTAGGTCAGGGAGGAAAGCTTTTCACAATATACTTTTTTGTTTATTTTGTTTTCATAACCCCCCCCCTCCCACAAGGTCCTGGGACTGAACACAAGCCTATGTATGCTAACTGTAACAGGGCCCCAGACCTTAGGCCCTGAGACCTTGGCACAACTGACTCCATGATGGAAGTGCCATTCAGGCTGTATGACTTAGCACATAGAAAGCCCCACCTGCCAAAACTAAAACAAAGGCCTAATCCATCAAAGTCCATAAGGTTCTGAGAAAGTCTCAAAATGTACTAACCTTGCTTTTTAGCTCCTATAGTTCTGCTTCTGGCTAACTGTTCTTGTTAACTGAGATATGTCAATGCAGAACATGGTTTTTGTGCTTAAAAGTTCATCCCGAGAAAGGCTCAAGGCTGCATTGGGATCTTGAATACCCAGTGTAGTCACTAGCTGTCTGATAAAGACTCTCTATTGGCTTAAACCAATGTTGGGTAGTCTTCTTTGGTGAATACCGCACAACACTAGCAAGAGCTGTGCCCCTGAGCTGCATTCTAGCCCTGGTTTGAATTTCTGGAACCACACACAGAACAGAACATAAAAAGTATCTTTTTCATGTATACATTTAATAGTTATAAACAGTGCTGGGGTGACAGCACCCTGAGGGTTTAGAAAAGAATGAATGAGAACAAAAAGTTGAGTGGGCATGGAATGGGGGTGAATCTAGGAACGAATGGAGGAGAGGAGTGATTATGATCAAAATGCAATGTATATAAAATCTCAAAGAATTAGTAATATATATACACATACATATATATACACACATATTTATGTGTGTTTTCAAGACAGACTTACACACTCACAAATTTTTGTGTGTGTGTGTGTGTGTGTGTGTGTGTGTGTGTGTGTTTTAAGATACGGTTTCCCTATGCATCTCTGGATGTCCTGCAACTTGATCTGTAGACCAGGCTGGCCTTGAACTCAGAGATCTGCCTGCTTCTGCCTCCCAAGAGCTGTGATTAAAGGTGTAGTGATAAGACACTGGGGAAAGGGCTGCTTTCTAGAATGTGAAAGGGTAGTGCACTTGGTTTTGGGAAAAACCTGTAAATTCAATAACTGTTAATGACTGCTTCCTGAGATGTCAGGAAAGTCCTGGCTGAGGCAATTGATGTGAGAAGTACCTTGCCCCTAATTTTTTACATGCTAAAGGTCGTTTGTTTATGATATTGCTAATGAAGAGACCTTATCATCTTTGCAGCCAATCAGCAACAAGAAACTTCAGGAACACTTGAAGACCTCGATTGCCTGAAGTGCCATAATGGCACCAGGCAATTGGCTGAAACTGCAGGAGGCATTGTCCTCTTCATTAAGTAAGGAAGACCGTGGAATCAGGGGAGCGAAGGTCTATATAAAACACTTAAGTGAAGTGAGCTTTGGGTCCAGTCCCTTGTGGCTGTCCCTTCTGCTTTTGAGTTTGAAGTTTGCATCCTGGAGGTGGCTTTCTGTCCTTTATCATACCTGCTCATGACACAGAACATCCACATTTGGTGCCCAACCTCAGGACAAGAAAGAACAGAGAGAATCAGACACTCCAGGACGCTCAAAGGGTTACCGAGACTTCAGGATTTGGCAGGGCATGGGGAAAATTCCAGTCTCCGAAGTAATAATTACTAAACTGAAAAGGCTTCAGTTTAAAATTGTTATTTTCAGGTTTATTTATTTATTATTTTACAGGTTAACAGTCAGTCACCTTATAAGTGATGAAATTTTTATTTTGCTCAAAACTATGCCTTTATGTTTTCAAAATTAAACCTAAAACAAGTAATTAAAAAACAATAAGGATTGTTTAAAATCAGATATATTTAATAGATAATTTTCAAACTCCTCAAAGATCTGCTAAATATGACAATTTAGTAAAAAATGATCTTCTGTGTTATTTGACATATACTTTTTGCTCTAATTTATCCTTCTTAGCTTTCTGATGATTTTAATGACTAACTTCAACAAAATTTTGTCTTGTCTTTTATTACTGAGACTTCATTTTTTTAATTTATATTTTTATACAACAATTTTTTTTTTCTAGAAGGACAGTAAAAATAAACTTAAGGTACATTTTTTTAAATGATAATGGTTTTCTGAAGTCAACTCAAGCCCAACAAAGCTGAGGTCGACCTCCTACTTTCCAGCTTGGTGCTATGACCCAGCGAGGGTGGTTTTTAGGTGGTTTTTTTCTAAATATAATGGCCAAAAGGTACAGATCAAAAGAGATCAGTTACAAACTCTTAATGATTTTCAAAAATTATTGGGAGATATTAACTGGCTATGGCCTACCATCAGATTAACTACTCAAGAGCTAAGTAATTTGCTTCAAACTTTAAATGGTGATTCAGATTTAAACAGTCAGACAATTAACAGCTAAAACAGAGAGAGTTGGCTTAGGTAGAACAGAGATTGCAAGATGCCTATGTAAACGGTTAGATCCTAAACTTGACTGTATTTTAGATATTTTACCTTCTACTCATTCCCTACCCAAACTGTTATGCTTTGGTATTGTTAACAATTTTGTTTCATTTACAGTTTGTCCTAAATTTTAAAGATCTCAAATTTTGTTACTTTAAATTTAAATTTTAAAAGCTTGGTAACCATTGTTAATTTAATGGGTTTTGTCTGATTTGTAATTTTATGCTTTCCCTCAGTCTGATAAAAGATCAGACTCTGGCAAGAAAAAAAATTTAAAGGAGGCTCATGAGAGCTTATCCACTATTAAGGACATTGTTTTATAGACCATAAGGACAAACTTTATTCAATATTCCAAATTCCTATACATAATTAATAGTAAATAAGCATCAACTTAAATTTAAAGAGGGGGTTATAGGTATACTATTAGTAACTGTTAATGAGTGCTTCCTGAGAGTTAACCTGTACCTGATGTAAACTCCTCGTGGAGGCAATTGATGTTAGAAGTACCTTGCCACTAATTTCTTACATGTTAAAGGCCGTTTGTTTAATTTTTTACATGCTAAAGGCCACAACAAGTTACTTTAGGAACAACCTCAGATTTCCCGGAGCGCTATAATGGCACCAGGTAGTTGGCTGAAATTGTGGGCAGTATTGTCCTCTTTGATAAACAAGGAAGGCCTTTGTATAGGTGGGGAAGGGCAAGTAGCATGGTCTTACAACAGTAAAACACTTCAGCAAGTGTGCTCTGGGTCCCGCCCATTGAGGCGGTCCCTTCTGCTTTTGAGTTCGAAGTTTGCATTCTGGAAATGGCTTTCTGTTCTTTATTGTACCCATGCATGACCAGAACACCCACAAAAGGAGTGTGCCATCACCATCCAGAGCCAAAAGATTTTTTTTAAAGAAAGAAGATATATATACTGCATCCAAGGAACGAAACTAGAGGTTGACTTCTGGCTTCCGCGCAGACACCCGGAACGCATGCGCGAGTACACACGCAAGCTGCTAATGGTAGTTATCTGGGAAAGGCTTTTGTTTTTACTTGCAATTTATTTGTATTCTTTGATTTGCATGAGAAATACAAATTGTTTCTGTAATCAGAAAACGATGAGTTAATTTTAAATTACTTACTGATTCATTGGTGGGTTGGTGCTGAGGCCTTGACCCTGTAAGACGCAGAGGAACTCCTGGGTGAATGTGTTTTATTGACAAGGACCCCAGTGCCTGACCCATGGGAACTGACAAAACCTCTCCTGGATTGGGCTCAAGAATCGGCATATTCTTCCTTTGACCCACGTCGGAAAGCTGACAGAACATACGTACAGCACCCCTCGCAGCTTCCTCTTCCCACATGTCTGCAGTCTCAGACCGCTCCTCTGCAGAGGCTCTTGCCTGGACTGTACATGATAAACTCACCCAGGCTGTTTCGTAGTGAGTCTCCTCCCTCAGAGTGAGCACAGCCTATCTAGTCCCAGCTTTTCTGTAAGGTGTCTGGTTCTTCATTCCCTCCAGTCAGGTTCGACCAAGCTGCGCAGGACATGACAGAGCCGAGGCCCCCACACGTGTGAGTTTCTTCTATTGAGCTATATCCCATGCTTCTTCTTCCCCTTCTCCATCCCCTTCCCCTTCCTCTTCTTCTTCTCCTCCTCCTCCTCTTCCTCCTTCTCCTTCTCCTCCTTTTTTCTTCTTCTCCTCCTCCTCCTCGTTTTTCTTCTTTTTCATCTAAAGATACCTGATACATTGCTATATATTGCTATAAAGGTACTTGATATATTGTTTTCCCACTATTCTGCAGCCATTATAAACTGTAGCGTAATGGAATCCTGGTTTCTTCTCTTCTCTCTTTTAGCACCAGTGGTTGTTGTTGTTGTTTTTTGCCTGACTTAATTTAAATCATTTATTTAGATTTTAGAATCAGATCTCATCACTTCCGTCTCCCAGGTCTGCTGCTCTGAAATTCAAGCCGAGTTTTTTCTTTCAAAAGTTGTTTTGGTTTGGGAGTTATAATTCACTACCTGAGTACTTGCATGCTAAGCCCTGAGCTTAATATCCAACACACGCACACTCACACACTCACACAGTTGATTTGCCTCTTTTAAAGACTAATTTCTTTTCTTATCTGGTGTGGCAGTGATTCCACAAATAGAAACAATTCCTTTGTGAACTCCTTTGTGACTATGGAAGTCAGGGGAGGGACTGAGAACCAGGGAGAAAGACCTTTTCCCCTTCCTTCTATAGAAAGAGAAACCCAGACCTTCTTATGTGCTTCCTTGGGCAGCTAAGGCTATTTATAGTCTTTGGATTTAATTATAATTCTGCCCTCTGGTAACTTGGCTGGCTGCTACTTTAAGCTTGGCCCCACCCTTCCCATAAGAGGACTGGCTTTGTTTCTGTACATTACAGATTGAATACAAATTAGCAGACACTAGATAAGGAACATAAACAAGGTGGGTCGTTGTGGTGGCTGCACAGCTGGCTGGGTCACCTGGAATGAGGACCAGGAGAGATTTAAAATATTCTACCCCTAAAATATAAAATAGTGCAGCAACAGTAAATAAAATTAAACATAAAGCCTAGTGTGTCATCTCTTCAAACAATTAAAAATAGAATCACTATATGATCTGGAAATTTTGCTTCTTGTTATAAGCTCAAAAGAATGAATTTTTTGTTAAGTTCACAGTGGTTTTACTCTCTATAGCAATGAGGTAGAAGCAGCTCAAGGGTGGATGGAAAAATGGACAGATACCTGAAGTATGGTATGTATGCATAGTGGGATGCTATTCAACCTTAAAAAGATGAGAAACCCCTACCTGAAGCTGATGGCTTCTGGGTGGAGGGAGTTTTCTCCAAGGATGATGTGGTCCTTGCTAGGTCCATCACCCTCCAGGGCATGGGGACACACCCAAGAGTATGTGACCAGCAGAAATTAAACTCTGTGAAAAAAATAAAGGAAGGAAGGAAGAAAGAAAGAAAAAGAAAGGAAGAAAGGAAGGAAGAAAAGGAAAAGAAAAGAAAGCATGAAGTTGAAGTTGGGAGGGAGATGGGGTGAGAATGGATCTGGAAGTATTTAGTGGGAGGATTGAGAATTGACTATGATCAAAATAAATTTTATGCATGTATGAAAGTCTTAAAGAATTAATAAACACATTTTTAAAGAAATGAAACTGATACATGCTACAATGTGGAATGACCATGTGAAAAGTATGACAAGTGAAATACTTCGTATTAAAAAAAGGACAGGCTCAGTGGGTAAAGACACTTGCTCCCAAGCCTGGTGCTTGATCCCTGAGTCCCACAAAGTGGGAAGTGAGAACCTCCAGCAAGTTGTCCTCTGACTGCTACATGTATGCCATGGCACATGCACACACATATAAATAAGTAAGCATTTACTCATATAGGATATCTCAAATGACCAAATTCCTGAAATGAATGACAGAAAGGAGAATGGCAATGGCCAAAATGGAGGGACAGGAATTGGGGAGTAGTGTTTGGTGGGTCCACAGCTCCAGCCGAGGAAGTGAAGCTCTGGAGATGGATCTTGGTGGTGGTTGCACAACAATGTGGATGTTCTTGATGTCACTGGACTGCACGCTTAAAATGGCTAAGATGGAAAACTTTTTGTTAACTATATTTTACTACAAAAAGCTTTTAAAAACATATTCCCTTCACACTTACCTACATCATCTGTCACTGCATGAACTCTTTTAGTAAAGGATAATTGGGAAATTATCAATTAATCCAAATGAATCTCTATACCTCATTCTCATGAAAGCGATGGAAGGATTGGGTGGAATTCCCATGACTCCTGGGGACTGTGTCAGACAAGGGAGATGTGAGCAGACTACCCTTGCAGAAGGTAAGAATTGTAAGGGCTGTTGAGATGGATGGGCAGGGGAAGGTGCTTGCCACCAAGCCTGGTGACCTGAGTTCAGTCTCCCAGTCCCGCATGGTAGAAGGAAAGAACCAACTTGTGCATGCTGTCCCCTGTCCTCTGATCTCCATACGCATGCTGCAGCATCTGCACTCATATATGTATGCACAAATCAATAAATTAATGTAAAGATTTGAAAATAGTAATGCTAATTTTAAGGACCAATAAGAAAGCTTGCTGCAAATACCTGATAACCTGAGTTCAGTCACCAGAACCAGAAGGACAAAACTGAAGTCCAAAAGTTGTTCTCTGACCTCTACCCCTGCTCCATGGCATGCGTGTACCCCCACACATATATCATGAACACACAAACACACACACACACACACACACACACACAGAGTAATAATAATAGAATAATAAAAAAAACGAGTTTTAGTAACATTTCAGACCTACAGAGTAATCTCCGAATAAGTGTAGGGAGCAGAGGAAGCCCCGATGAATGTGTAAAGAGTGTGAAGCCCTATGTGAACGTGTCTTGTTGATAAGGGTAATTGTGAAGGACTGCAGAGCCTCAGACCCTCAGGGATGGAAGCCTTCTCCATCAGACTCAGGGATATCAAGCCTCCCTCTGGTCAGTGTCCTAATGTTGACAGTACGCAAAGCCTCCACCCCAGCTTCCTCCTCCCGGTGTTTACAGTGTTTACAACCTTCGCTGTTCCCTACAGAGACTTCATACCAAGGGTAGCCGGGCCATCCCCTTTTCCAGCTGTAGATCAAAAACCTGCATCCTTATTCAAGCTGTATGCAAAAAAACCGCCCTTCATGGATTCAGATGCACACAGTGAACACGCCAAATTCCCAGGTGTGTACGAGGTGCTTCCCATCAGACCGAGCACAGCCCTCCCTCTCCCAGCCTTTTTCTCTGTGTGTCTATCTTTTCTGCATTCCTGAGTCGCCCACTCAGGTTTCCAGGACCAACTCATGCAGGACACAGCACAGAAGAGCAGTAACTGTTTTCCACCAAAATGGAACAGATTTGCACATTTTTCTGTACATGTGTACTGTACGTTCTACTCTTTGAACTTATTGTCTTCTACCCTCACTAGAATGTAAGCCCCCAAAGGACAGGGACTTTAAAGTCTTAATTCACAGCTGTGTTTTGCTGTGTTTCCAGAGCCTAGAATAGTGCTTAACACACGGAAGAAATCCAGTAACTATTTTTTTTAAGCAGTTTTATTTCGAAGTATGTATATGTGTGTGCTTCTGTGTGAGGGTACGTGCATACAACTTCAGGTACCCAAGGGTTCCAGTAGGTAGCGCTGGATCCCCTGGAACTGGAGTTACAGACAGTTACTAGCTGCCAGGTGGGTACTGGGAATTGAACCTGGGTCCTCTGGGCGCACAGCCAATGCTCTTAACCACTGAGCCATTTCTAGAGCTTTAGTAACTTTTTTTTTTAATGAATAAATGAATGACTCCTTATACAAGGCTGTCATTCACTAACTTTTCCTGATTAACAACTGGTTTCTTTTCTCATTGCGTGACAGAATACCTTAAGGGCTGCTGTGGCTCACAGTTCAAGTCACAGTCCATCCTGGGGGGGAAGGCGTGGCAGCAGGAGCACCCTCCTTGCTCTCTTTCAAATTCATGGCCTTTTTCTTTGTTTAATTAAATTGTTTAATATCTTCATATATATATACACACACAGACACAGACACATACATACATAATTCATAAATACAACCTTCTCAGTCCATATAATCTTACCTGTATGTATATGACCTCAGGGCTGACTACTTGGTATTAAATACCCAATTGGAAGACTCTTCCCTGGGAAAGAATGTTGTGGAAGTTTATTTTTAGTTGTGTTTAAAATAATTGTTTTGTGGACTTCTGGGAAAAGGGATGCATAGGTCTTGGCATTTTGAATTGTCTGCAGGTGTTGGATTTCTGTGAAGAATGTTTGATTGCTTATGATCTACACCTGAGGAGTTCTGAATCAATAAAAACACCTGAGCTCAGATGCTCAGGGTTCCCCAGTGGCCAGGACAGTGCTTTTCTCTGCTGAGGTCTGGCAGAGTTTGCACATATGAAATTGCCTCCTTGTCGTCTTGGCTGAGCCACCACAGTAGCCCTATCTACTATAAAAGACCATTTCTCCTGTTCTTAGGATTCCCTTGTTGACCATAATGCTTTGTGTAAGGATGAGACCCTTCAGCTTGACCCCTGCCATGTTAGAATGCCCATTGGTGTCATTGTTCAGAACTTGTTTAAGTAGCCATATTGATGAGGCTTGACAGGTGTAGCCTCTGACGTTTCTAGGAGGCAAAATTGTGGAAACCTCATAAGTGCGTGTGTGTGAGATCCCTGCACAGAGGCTGTGCTAATCCTCTCTGTAGTGTTCCAATTTTAGTATATGTGTTGAAGCACATATACTAAATTATGTATATATAATATATATAGTATATATACTACATATATACCCACTGAACTACATTTATGTGTATAATATGTTATATAACTAAACATAGCTTAGTATATATAATATATAATATATTATTATATATTAATGTCATATAATATATAATAAAATATTTTTAAAAGAATTACAGAATAAAAAATAATATCTATAATAACTGTTATTTTTTTCTTTTTGGTTTTTCTAGACAGGGTTTTCCTGTTGTAATTCTGGCTGTCCTGGAACTCAGTCTGAAAACCAGGCTGGCCTTGAACTCCCAGAGATTCACCTGCCTCTGCCTCCCAAGTGCTGGGATTAAAGGCCTGTGCCACACTGTCTGGCCACTGTGTTATTTTTCAATCTTATGTGCACCTGCCTGTGGAGGCCAGAAGAGGGCATCAGATCCCCTGGAACTAGAGTAGCAGAAAGTTGTGAGCTGCCATGTGGGAGCTAGAAATCAAACCTGGGTCCTCTGGAAGGCAGTATGTGTTCTATGCCATCTCTCTAACCCCTTAATAGTTATTTTTATTCCATCTATTTATTGATTTTGTGAGTGTGAGTATACTACTGTGTGTGTGTGTGTGTGTGTGTGTGTGTGTAGGTCAGAGGATAACTTTCTGTAATCAGTTCTCTCCTTCTGTCGTGTGGGTCCCAGGAATCAAATTCTGTTGGTCAGGTTTGGCTGACAGCACCTTAACCTGCTAATCTGTCTCTAGAGTCTCTCACTGAACCTGGAGCTCACTGCTTCGGCTGGGCTGACAGGCCAGTGAGCCCAGAATCTGTCTCTGCTCCCTCAGCACCGGGTTATAAATGTATGATGCTGTGCCTAGCTTTTTTCAATATGTGAAATGTAGTGAAATATTTAAATGTATTCTCAAATATTATAAAGTTACATGCACTTCTGGGCTGTCTCTGGCAGTTAGAGCTGCTGCCAGAAGGTCACCTTCCTCAGCTGTTGGAATCAGGTTCCTGGGTGTGGACTCTCTGAATGCAGAAAGAATGCTAGTTTGGAGCACCAACAACTGTCTACTCAGTGGCCCATGGACTTGGCTCACTGAGATCTTTGGGTTCAAAGCATCCGATTCTATTAGTACTAATGGGGGAACTTTATGGGCTTCTCCCTCAGCCTAAGCACTGGCCAAGGAATACTTTGCAGGGTCTTGACTGGGCTGTAAAAAGGCATTGTGTCAGCCAGCTGAAGTTGGGGGTTGGTGCACTATGGAAGTTCTATTCATTAAGCAATAAGGCCTTTGTATTGGTGTGCAGTGCTTCCCCTCAATAAAGTACCTAGAGACCAGTCCATGAGAGAGACTCAGCCCCACTGCCGTGGCTCAGGCTCACACACTGTGACTGTCTCCTGTTCCCTGAATGGACCTGCACGAGGTATGAATATTTCCGTCTACAGTGAAATCCAAACTCACATTTGCATAGCAAGCATCATATCCACTGAGCCGTCTCCCTGCCCCCAGATTTACCCATTATTATCGTTTTCTTTATTATTTAAAATATCTAATATCTGCAACATACTATATGTCATGTATCATCGATTGCGAAATATCTGAGGGTAAGATCACACTTTGTCACTAAATAATGTGTACTTCTCATGACTTGAGAGTTTTGTTCTTGTTTGAGACAGGGTCTCATTTTTGTAGCTTGACTGGCCAGGGACTTACTGTGTAGACCAGCCTGGCCTCGAACTCACAGAGACCTGCCTGCCTCTTCTTTTCAAGTGCTGGAATTAAAGGCGTGTGCCACCATGCCCAGCAGGGAGTATTCTTCAGTATAGCTGCTGTACAGTTATTAACTTCACAAATCTACAGTGGTAACTTATCAAATTGCATACTTATATGCCAATTTTGTCACTAGCCGGTGCCCCCTCCCCTCTCTCACTCTCTCTTCTCTCTGTATGAGTATGTGTTCCTGTATATGCATGTGCGTGTGGAAGCCGGAGGGTTACCATGTGTGTCATTCTTCAGGAGCCATCCTGAGGGTGTTCTTTTGTTTGTTCCATGACTTCACTATATAGCCAGACTGGCCTCAAAGTCACCATCCTCCTGCCTCCACCTTCTAAGTGCTGGGCACCCGCTGTGCCCGGTTGATGCTGATATTCCTATAGCATTTTTGTGGGGTGTTTTTTTTTTTTTTGAGACAGGGTTTCTCTGTGTGGCCCTACCTGTCCTGTTCTGTTTTGTTTTTTGACGCACGGTTTCTCTGTGTAGCCCTGGCTGTCCTGGACTTGCTTTGTAGACCAGGCTGGTCTCAAACTCAGAGATCCACCTGCCTCTGCCTCCCCAGTGCTGGGATTAAAGTTATGAGCCACTACACCCTTCCTTAATTATTTTTTTGCAATTAAAATTGTAGCAATTATACAGTGTTTGCTCTCTTCCAACCTATAAGCAAAAGATGGAATGACAGTTTATAAATAATCATGAAAAACAAAACACCCTGCTGTTCTTCAAATTTTCCACCCAGATTTCTTCTTCCAAATTGCCATGTATGATTCTTATCGGATTCAATTTTCGCAGACAGCTGAACAAAAGTCTTGACTTTCGTGTGTAGGTGTAAAACCTGACACTGAATTTGTGCGCGGTATGAGGTACAGACCCCATTCTGTTACTTTTCCTCCCTGTGTGATTAACTAAGCAGCTCTGGCCGACTGGGAGCAGCACAGACCCCATCCTACAGGAGAGCTGGAGGGGCTCTCATCCTCCATGAGCCTGCCCTCTCTGCTTGATTAAAAGATCCTAATCGGCTTGGGGAGATTAGGGCCGCCCGGGGCTGCTCCCACACCCCCGCCCTGGGCTGGGCAGCCAGGGGAGATCGAAGGGGCATCGACCCTGTGACCCCTTAGCCAAGCCTCAGCCCGGACTTCCCGGTAAGTAGTAAGGGACCCACTCGGTAGATTCACGCCCTGTGTGAGGGCGAGGGAGTGTCCTCACCGAACCCCGAGGCTGCCAACCAGGGAGGGAGGGTAAACAATCCGGGGACAAGCAGACATGGCCAAAGAGGCCGTGGGGCGGTGCGCTGGGCCCCCATCTAGGGCCCAAGTGTGTGGAAGCCGAGACATCTTGTGGTTGGGTGGGATCTGAGAACCCCTTGGCTTGAGCGGAAAGCCCCAAGGGAGTCTTGGGGTCGGGGTGGGGACCTCTGCGTTCACAGAAGCGGGCGATGACCGTGTGGCTCCTGCCAGCGGGTTGGCTTCCCGACGCTGGATTTTGCGACCCTGCGTGGCAGTCCCGGTCCAGCCTCCCGAGGGTCCCGCGCTGGCCAGGGCCTCAGCTGCCGGGACTGCTGCTCCTGCTGCTGCTCCCGCAGCCTGCTGCCGTCTTGGCTGTGTTCAAAGTGGGCGTGCTAGGTCCCTGGACTTGCGACCCCATCTTCTCCCGGGCTCGCCCGGATCTGGCTGCGCGTCTGGCCGCCGACCGCTTGAATCGTGACCTTGCCCTGGACGGCGGCCCCCGGTTCGAGGTCGCATTGCTCCCGGAACCCTGCCTGACCCCAGGCTCTCTAGGGGCTGTGTCTTCTGCGCTAGCTCGAGTCTCCGGCCTGGTGGGTCCGGTGAACTCCGCCGCCTGCCGGCCAGCTGAGCTCTTGGCCCAAGCGGCTGGAGTAGCGCTGGTGCCCTGGGGCTGCCCGGGCGCGCGGGCGGCGGGTACCACAGCCCCGGCGGTGACCCCCGCTGCCGAGGCTCTCTACGTCCTCCTTAAAGCGTTCCGCTGGGCGCGCGTGGCCCTGATCACCGCGCCCCAGGACCTATGGGTGGAGGCGGGACGCGCTCTGTCCGCAGCGCTCAGGGCCCGGGGCTTGCCAGTTGCCCTAGTGACCTCCATGGAGCCCTCAGACCTGTCTGGAGCCCGGGAGGCCCTCAAGAGGATCCAGGAGGGGCCTAGAGTTAGAGGTAGGCTCCTCTGCAGAGTGTGGGGAGGCGGGTAGGTCCTGCGGGCAGCGCAGCGAGCCAGCCTCTGTGTCCGCAGTGGTGATCATGGTTATGCACTCGGTGCTGCTGGGCGGCGAGGAGCAGCGCTACCTACTGGAAGCTGCGGAAGAGTTAGGCCTGGCTGACGGCTCCCTGGTCTTCCTACCCTTCGACACGCTTCACTATGCGGTGTCTCCAGGCCCGGAGGCTCTGGCCGCGCTTGTCAACAGCTCCAAGCTTCGCAGGGCTCATGATGCGGTGCTCACACTCACGCGCCACTGTCCTCCGGGAGGCAGCGTGCAGGACAGCCTGCGCAGGGCCCAGGAGCACCAGGAGCTGCCCCCTGACCTCAACCTACAGCAGGTAGATGGACTAAGGAATAGAGAAGAGGGAAGAGAGCCAGGGAAGCGAGCAGAGGACGAGGAGAGTAGGATGGAACCGGTGGGAAGAGGAGGGTGGAGCTAATGTGAAGGGGGAAGGGGAGGGTGGAGCCAAAGGGGAGTGAATAGTAGCTGCCCCTAATCTAGGAGTTTCCTGGAGTTTTGCTTGGGGATCCTCATTACTTTCGTTTACCCCGCTGAGAGAGGGAAAAAGACCTCTCAAACCCAGCTCCAAGAAATAAATACTAAATTGCCACGTCATTTTTAGTATGCTACAAAGCAGACCTATCCCAGCACCTTAAGAACATGTAATCCACAACCAGCAGCTGGTATTCTGGGAAAGTGAGGATGCAAACTCAACCACACCTAGGTCAGAGAAATTTCCTCTGGGGCCTCGACTTTGTTCTCTGGTCACAGCGGTATTCTTAACTTTGTGAGGGCCTTGACATGAGAGAAAGGTCCCCAGGTGGAGGTAGGAGCTTCCATAATCAAATCCAAAGATAATTTCCAACATCCAAGCAGTAATCAGAATTCTTTGAGTCTCCAGGATCCCAATTCAGACCATCTAATTCCATCCCTGTCACAAAGGGAACAGAAGGTACCGGGGTAGAAGGGAAAGCTGGGTATCAACAGGAAGAAAACTAGCAACCAAGAAGGTGATGCTCAGTCAGGCCTGGTGACATGGGCTTGTAATCCCAGAAACTCAGAAGGCTGAGGCAGGAGGATAGAATGTTCAGGGCCTTCCTGAGCTACAGAATAAATTCAAGGTAAGCCTGGTTAACTTAGGGAACCCCATCTGAAAAAAATGAGAGATGGCTACATAGCACTTGCCAGGCTTGTGAAAGGCTTAGGTTCAGTTTCCCAAAATAAGTAAATAAACAGCCATACACTACTCAAAAGGGACCCCCTGAAAGGCTAAGGTGGAAGATGGAGGTGGGGATATGAGGAGCTATTCCCCACCAACCCCTCTTGCCTTCTACAAGAAGAAATTTAGGGTATCAAGGAAGAGAGAAGGGGAGTAATCAATAAAGTGATTGGAGTGAGGTGGGGTGAGGATCTGTCAGTCAGCGGAGAAAGAGGGAAAGGGAAGAGCAAAGGTACTTTCATTCACTCTCAGTGAGTACACAGCCCGCTGTCCACACTGGAGACCTGATTCTCCTCTTTGTCCCCCACAAACCCAGGCATGAAGCCCCATTATTTTTGCTTCTTAAGGTCATCAGAATCCATTCATACTCTCCTTCCTCGTTGACACTGCCCTGGTTCAGGCCACAGCATTTCTGGGCCCAGGTCTAGTATATAATCTCCCGACTCTCACCTGACTCAGGCTTCTGTCCACCAACAACTTGGTGAAGGTTCAGAAATGGGGTGTGTTCTACAATTTCAAGACCTGGTTCAAGGTCTCCTGGTAGCTTCTGGAGTGCTTCCTGCATCCTGAGTTGGAGATCCCGGTTGTCCTGTCTCTTCACATGGCTTAGCAGGACTAGAGTCTTCCTTTCTCGGCTTCCATGAACTTCAGCCAGACTAAGCCACTTTAGGCTCCCTAAGTGTGTCCTTCCCTTTTGTCTCTCTCTTCCCCCAAACTCCCCTAGAGAGATAATCCCGATACATGGGCTGGGGGGAGGGGGAGCCTCATTACTCCTGGAACCTTCCACCTCTTCCTCCTTCCTTCTAATCCCCAAAGCTCCCCTCTGCCTTCAGTTACTGTGCTCCTTTAATATTCTTTTTCCTAAACTAAAGGAAAGCTTGCTCACAGCGGAGGACTGTCTCACACACCATTGTGTCAGTGTAGCAGGACGTTTTGAAGTCTGTCCTGTGCAGCCTTCCTTATGATTGGATGCCCGTTGGACTTCTGGGAACAGCTTAGGGATAAAAAAGGCAGAGGCAGTTGGCTTTGACAGGATGGGAGGCAGGCAGGCTCCAGTTCATGTCAGAGGCGAGGATAAAGCCATCGAGATGTCAGAAGACTTCGACGGGAAAATGCATGATTTCCAGCTGGAACAAGAAGAAGACGACGAGACATCTGAGAGTGAGGCTGGAGATCTGGATAAACAGATGGAGATGAACGATCTCAACGGGGAGGACGCCGGCAAGCTAGAAGAGAGGCTCTGAGGAACTGAGGAGGAAGAAGCCTGCAGAGTTCAGTTAAAGCGGCACTCTAGTTATGTTAGGGACCCGTCTCAGTAGCAGCTGGGGGGAGAGAACGAGAACCTGTTACAGCAACATTCAGTTACGAGTGGAGCCGGAGAACCGGGAGTCAAGATTTCAGTTGCAAAATAAAAAGCAAGAGTTCAGTTACAAGTGCAAAAGATCAGTTATAAGTGTCCCATGGTGTCTGCCACTCCAAGAAATCGGAGTTGGGAGCAGTAGAGAGGAGCGGTAACAACGTACCCTTGTGGGTTGGGTGTGGAGGAAATACTGAAAGCCAGTAGAGGCCTGGTAATGCGGGCCAGTAATCCCAGTGCTTAAAGGCTGAAGCAGTACGATCAAAAATTCAGTCTGCATTGTACCCACCTAGAAACAGAAGGATCAGAAGATCAAGGTCCTAAGTCCCAGGCTTGTCTGGATTACATGACACAAAGAATAAAAGAGGGTCTGTGTGTGTGTGTGGAAGAGACAGAAAGAGAAAGAGGGTGGAAAAGAGAGGGAGGAGGAAGGCAGGATGGAAGATAGAGCCAACATCTGCCTAGGCAAGTTTAAGTTAACCTGAGCAGTTTAGACCATGACTCAATAAATTAAATAAACAACAAAAAGATACCAAAGGATGGGAAAGTAAGCATTCCGATGAGTGGTAAATGATAAGATTAAAAGTATAAACCGGGCAGACAATTGGCTGAAGGTTTCTAGACGATGGAAAGCTAGAGTCAATAAGAAAAGAACCTAACTCCTGAAAGATGGTACCATCACCGCCAACAGAGAAGCGATCCCTGATGGGAAGGGATGGAGGGCCAGCACCCAGGAGACAGGAACGCTCAGGCCTGCAGGGGCACAAAGAGAGAACAGTCGAGTCAGTGAATTCTCATCCATTTATGGTTCTAAGTCCTGGCCCTGAGTACTTCTCTATCCTCTAGATCTCTCCGCTCTTCGGGACCATCTACGATGCCGTCTTCCTGTTGGCTGGGGGCGTGGCAAGAGCGAGAGCAGCAGAGGGTGGCAGCTGGGTGGCAGCCGCATCTGTGGCCCGCCAAGTGCGGGAAGCTCAAGTCTCTGGCTTTTGCGGGGTCCTGGGAAGAACCGAGGAACCCTCTTTTGTGCTGCTGGACACAGATGCGTCAGGAGACCGGCTGTTCGCCACACACCTACTGGATCCCACCCTGGGCTCTATGCGCTCTGCCGGGACTCCGGTGCACTTCCCTCGAGGTGGCCCTGCGCCTGGGCCTGATCCCTCCTGCTGGTTTGATCCAGAGGTGATCTGCAACGGAGGTGAGGGGAGCCCCTTCGGGTTCTCACTGGGACAGTCAGCAAGCACAACTCACAAAGTTTGAGAGAGGGAATTCCTATTATTCCTCCAGCCACCGATTTCTCAAGACCCCTCTCTCGCAGACTCCCAAAGCCCCCGAGGACCCTTGTAAATTTCCCTTTGAGGAATCTGTGACCTTTCACCCAGCTCCAAAGCCCATGTCTTAGATTTGGCATGGCTGATTGAACACCTGCCTCCCTCAGGCTGTCCTTCTGCCAAGGTCAAGAGCGTCTCTCTCTTTGTCCCTTCAGGAGTGGAGCCAGGCCTGGTCTTTGTTGGTTCCCTCTTGGTGATAGGGATGGGGTTGACTGGAGCCTTCCTGGCTCATTACTTGAGGTGAGTAGGGGAGGTAAAATGTGTCACAAAGACAGCAGGTGAGGTCCCTGGGTGGGCCAGGGCATACTTTGGGGATAGCTGTATTCCAGTACCCTTCCTTGCACTAATGTCACCCCTCTGATCCATCCTCTTCTGGCCTCTTATGGAATTTGTGGGGATGCCCACCTCCCCCAAACAGGCACAGGCTGCTTCACATGCAAATGATCTCTGGCCCCAACAAGATCATCCTGACTCTAGAAGATGTTACCTTCCTCCACCCACAGGGAGGCAGCTCTCGAAAGGTCAGGACAGCAGGGAAGCCTGGAGCCACCTGTTTCTCCCTGTGTATTTGGTCCCTTACTTAAGCCAGTTGGCACCCCCTCCTCCCATATGAGAAACAGCTTTTGAGTCAACTTTCTCCTGGGAATCAGGGACCCTGTCTATATAGTAGGAGTGACAGTTCCATCCTGGGGTAATGCAAGGGTCCAACTAGAAAACGAGTATTTGTTTTGTAAACTGTGAAGTGTGGTGTGGGTACCATTTCTACCCTTCCTGCAGATTCCTTCTCCTTCTCTCACCTACAGAACTCAGCTTGGCACCAGCCCAGGACTCTGGCCCCAGAATATATTTTGATACCTTGTGTTGACCTCTGTCCTCAGGTAGCCCAGGGAAGTAGATCGAGTCTGGCGACCAGGAGCACATCAGACATTCGTAGTGTCCCCAGCCAGCCCCCGGACAGCACCAACATTGCCCTCTATGAGGTGAGTCTAATCTCCAGTTAGACTGACCTGTACTACTGGATGGGAAGAAAAGGAAGGATGCTCAGACCAGAGGAGCTAAGAAGAAAAACCTCCCAAGGGAGAGATGCACAGACAAGTCAAATCCTGCAGGCTCCAGGCAGGAAGATGAGGCTGGGTAGGATCTAGGGAAAAGTTGTGGATTTCACAATCCTAACCTGATTCTCCAGTCTGGAAATCCTTTCTGCTGCAAGATCCAGGGAAGGCTTCCCAACACCCAAAAGTTGGGGGTGGAGGAGCCATGGAGCATGCTGGGAGTAGCATGGAAGCTGGTGTAGCCAAGGAGGCCAATTCCTTCTCTCTTGGGAGCCCCTGACCCAACTCCCTCAACATTTCCACCCAGTTCCTATCAGACTCATGAACACAAGTCCTACATCAGGAAAAGAACGTCAGAGAGGACACTAACAGCTGGGCACATATGAATGGAGCAGAGTGGGTGAAAGACACTGAGATCAGGTTTGCAGAACTCAGCTCATCTTGGGAAGTTGGGGAGCTCCCAAGCTCAAGGTCTTGGAGAGAATGCAAAAGTTCTGACTGTCACCTGAGACCATCATGACTGGTTCTCCAGAGATACATTATTTTTATTTTAAGCAGGTTGTTCTTCGCTGCACAAGATCACCCTCTCTGCCTATGCAGTCTTTCTTCTCTCTGGCCCTGTCCACTAAATACAACCCACAGGCTTTATGATATAAAATATCTCCAGCCAGGTAGTGGCAGTGCACGCCTTTAATCCCAGTACTCAGGAGGTAGGCAGATCTCTGTGAGTTTGAGGCCAGCCTGGTCTACAGAATGAGTTCCAGGACAACCAGAGTTACAACAGAGAAACCGTGTCTCGAAAAAAAAAAAAAAAAAAAAAAAAAAAACCTCCATATTTACTTCCAAACACTCATTAGGAGTCAGTACCAAATCTTCATGATTCTATTCTAGTTCTTATCTCCTAGCAACAGGCAGGACCACTACTCTGATCTGCAAGGCCCAGAGCAAAATAAGAATAAAGTACTCTTTGTTTACCCAGAAGACAGCAGCAGATCACTGTGAATCTAGGGCTTCACCATGGCATACCATGCAAACAGCTGTGGACCCAGAGGGAAGTTACCTCCCTTCATAGCTAGTAATCCCTGCTGACTCTCAGCACAGTGCTCTCTCATGACAAGGTGTAGTGATAAGGGCTGTGTATATAACAGATCGCTTGTTTGAATGTTGATAGGTTTATCTGGAGAGGTGAAGGACTATCATACATGGCTTCTCGTCTTCCTCACCTGGACTCTGACCCAGCTACCTAAGAAACACATGGGCATACATGGAGCCGCTTACATCTAGTGTTCTCTGTGTCATGACAGATGTGTTCTGGGGCACTGGGCCAGTGGAATTGTGGGAGTCCTAGAGCACCTTGCAACTTGGGCCTGCAAAGACTAAATTCCTTAACCTTCTGCTGCAGGGAGACTGGGTTTGGCTGAAGAAATTCCCAGGGGATCATCATATGGCCATCAGGCCAGCAACCAGGACAGCCTTCTCCAAGGTGAGAGCTGGATCCACGATGGGACCTTGGATGGCCATTAGTTTGCCCATTTTTGGCTTCTTTTTGCAGTGGGCTACAGAGGTAGCTCTCAGGATTTCTTCCCACTCTAGAGAAGACTTTCCATCATTCTGTCTCATGGTATTAGCTTTTTTCTTTGATTTTCTTATCACAACTTATATGTGATGAGAGACGTGTTAACTTACCATGTAAGTTGTATGTTCGTTCGTTTGTGGTTTGGCTTATCTGCCTCCATCATGGACTGAAAGCTGAGCGAGAGTGTTACCATCTTTCCAGCACCCAGCACAGGGTCTGGATAGCCAGTGGATTGGTGTTGAGTGAAATGTAAAAACGTAAAAACGAGGGCCTGGAAGATGGCCCAGAGGACAAAGGTGCCTGCCGACAAGCTTGGTTAGCTGGATTTGAACCCCAGAACCCACATTAGGGGGAGGACAGAACTGACTCCTGCAAGTTGCCTCTGATCTTGACAAGTGCACACACACATACACAGATGCAGATATGCACACACATACAAATAAATAAACCAAACATGTTTTTTAAAGAAAAGAACAAAATGTAAATGAGTTTCCACTTCACTGAGGACACTTGCCCAGGACGGCCCCAGCTGCGCTGATGCACTGAATGAAGTAGGAAGTTGGCAAGGAGGCAGTAGACTAGCTTATTCTGGTCCTTTCGACTCTAATATCCCTCTTCCCCAACACCAAGATTCTTTGGTTTGGCCTCTTTCCAAGCAGCCGCTGCAGGGCTTTGATCTCAGATGTGAGTGACTAAGTGGGTAGCCTTTGTGGACACAGACAAAGTCACCATTTGACACCAGGTGTTTAAAATGAAAAGCAGCCCCTCAACTGGGCACGTGGCCCCAGAGAAAGCTGGAAAGGCAGCCTTTGGTCTGGTCCTTCATCAAAGACTGCCATATTAGAAAGAGCAGGTGCTCAGGCTTCTTCATGGGACGCTTTCCCTTGCAACTTCACTTCAGAGTTAATTCAGTCCTTCAGCTTTATGGTTAACAAGACAGAACTCGACTGGGTCCTAACCCCCAGAGTGAGGTTGTCTTCATTCATATTTAAGCTTAACCATAATCTGAACAATGCCCTTTGACTACATTGTGATGTCCAAAAACTGTGTAGAGAAGAAAGTCCCCCCACCCTATTTCACTTATTGTTTTCAATCCCATATTCCCAGTCTAGTTGCTCCCAAACAGGCACTGAATAAAATAATAATAGTAGCTGAGTGGTGGTGGCACACCTTTAATCCCAGCACTCAGGAGGCAGAGGCAGGAGGATCTCTGTGAGTTTAAGGCCAGCTTGGTCTACAGAGTGAGTTCCAGGACAGCCAAAGTTACAACAGAGAAATTCTGTGTCAAAAAACCCCCAAAATTTTAAAATAAATAAATAAATAAATAGATAAATAAAATGCCTGTCACTTTCTGCCTTTCAGCTGCGTGAGCTCCGGCATGAGAATGTGGCTCTCTACCTAGGGCTCTTCCTGGCTGGGACAGCAGCAGACAGCCCTGCCGCCCCTGGGGAGGGCTTCTTGGCTGTGGTCTCAGAGCACTGTGCTCGGGGTTCCCTCCATGATCTCCTGGCCCAGAGAGACATAAAGCTGGACTGGATGTTCAAGTCTTCCCTTCTGCTGGACCTCATCAAGGTGTGTGCATGTGTGTGCGCGCCCGACTGTGTGTGTGTTTGCACGAGGTAGAGATGTCCCGGTGTGGGAGGGGTCTGGGAAACTAAGGTTGCCTCTCCTTCCAAGGGAATGAGATATCTGCACCATCGAGGTGTGGCCCACGGGAGGCTTAAGTCACGGAATTGTGTGGTGGATGGGAGGTTCGTGCTCAAGGTGACAGACCACGGCCATGGGCGACTGCTGGAAGCACAGAGGGTGTTACCTGAGCCTCCTAGTGCGGAGGGTAGGAGATCCCAGCTGTGTCCCGGCTCCGGATCGTCCCCTAGGATCCGCATAGCTGCAAGTGCTTTTCCCTCTATCCCTTCCTGGCATGCTTCCCATTCCAGAAGCTCTGTGGCAGGGGATGTGGGGGCTTGCTAGGGAGTGTCCAAGCTCTGGGTCTGCAGTTAAGTGGTGCTTTGCAGAAGGCTGATGTTCCAGAGATGGAGTCTTCTCTAGGCACCACCTTCGTGGGCAGGGTTTTCTCTGAGAGGCTTTGAATCTCAAGTAGACTCTGGGCTGAGATATTTGAGGGCTGTGGGGTTGATGAGTATCAGTGGCATGAGCTTAGGCTTTCTGGTGGGGATGGAGGTCTGGTCCTCGGGGCCACGAAAACCTCTCTGCATGCTTATGCTCCTCTTCCCTGTTCTTAGATCAGCTATGGACAGCCCCAGAACTGCTTCGGGACCCTGCCCTGGAGCGTCGGGGAACTCTAGCTGGTGACGTCTTTAGCCTGGGCATCGTCATGCAGGAGGTCGTGTGCCGCAGCGCCCCCTACGCCATGCTGGAGCTGACCCCAGAGGGTAAGGTAGCTCGGGCCAGGTAGGCACCCTGCAGTTAAAGCAGCCAGGCCAGACCCAACCTCGCTCTTAAATAAAGTCAAGCCCAGTGATGAGACTTAATTTTGTGATGGCGTTTGTAAAGCTGGGGCCTGAAGGTGGGGCAGCAATCCTAAGGAGACAGAGGGAAACAAACCGGGTTGGAGGACAGCCCATTCCATTCAAATCCAAACTCATCATCTACAGGATTCTCACCCCAGCCATTGCTTTTCTTGCGTTCAGCAAACAGTTTGCTGTGTGGCCTCTTACTGACACTCAGTTCAGCCCCTCTGGTTACTCCTAGAGAGGCCCATCCACCTTACACTCCCTCACCAACCAAAGCACTTGTGTATCTATCTATCTATCTATCTATCTATCTATCTATCTATCTATCTATTTATGCGTATGTATGCAAATGGAGGCCAAAGGCCACTGTCTAGCATCTTCCTCAATCCTTCTCTACTGAGCCCAGAACTCATCGTAGGTAGACCAGTTAGCCAGCGAGCTCCAGGGAGCCACCTGTGTCTGCCTTCCCAGTGCTAGGATTATAAGTGCACAAAGTCCTGGGTTCAATTCCTAGCACCTCATAATCTGGACATGATAGTCAAGTACTGTGGTCCTAGCACTTGTTTGGGAAGTGAAAACAGATGGCTCAGAAGTTCAGGGTCATCCTTGGCTACATAGCGAGTTGGAGACCAGCTTGGAATCATAAGACCCTCTTTCAATGCTCCATCTTAGGCTAGGGTCGGAGGAGGTTTTGGTTTGAGGATGTCCACTTCTCACGGTTTCTTCTTCCTCTAGAAGTGATACAGCGGGTGCAGAGCCCCCCTCCGCTGTGTCGGCCGTTGGTGTCAGTGGACCAGGCACCCATAGAGTGCATCCAGCTGATGACACAGTGCTGGGCAGAGCAGCCAGAACTTCGGCCCTCCATGGACCGCACCTTTGACCTGGTCAGGGGCTGGGATTGGGCAAGGACTGGGCTGGCCCCTGCGATCCCAGATTCTTGTCAGCATCCTGTTCCCAGGCTGGCAAGCTCCCAGGATCTTTAACCTTCTAGGCTCTCACCTGAGGGTTAACTTAAGGACTGAGAATTTGGTAGGGGGGTTTAGAATACAGATGAAGACTTGTGGAGGCCCTTGGAATTAGAGAGAGAACTCTGGGTGGAAGAAATGTTTAATTCAAATCTATCAACATTAAATGAGAACCAGATACGTGCTGGATTTACCGCGACAGAAAGACCCTTGGCCTGAGTCCGGTGCCTTTTCAATGCCAACTCAGAGCAACTGTCTCTGGGAACCCTCATTTCCCCAGACACCTCCTAATGACATCTGAAAACACAGTGGCCAGGAGTCTAGGGGTGCTTCATGAACAGAAGGTAAATACAGGCCCATGAGAGGGTGCAGGAGAGGCCATGGCAGCCGAAGACTTAGCTAGTTTGTTTTGTTTTGTTTTTTTTCAACTAACTTTCTCCTCTCCTAGTTCAAGAGCATCAACAAGGGCCGGAAGACGAACATCATTGATTCCATGCTCCGGATGCTGGAGCAGTACTCGAGTAACCTGGAGGACCTGATCCGAGAACGCACAGAGGAGTTGGAGCAGGAGAAGCAGAAGACAGACAGGCTGCTCACGCAGATGCTGCCTCCGTGGGTGTCTATACGGAGAGGGGTGCTGGGAGAGGGTGGCCAGACTGGAGCAGCCTCCAGGTGACCCCGCTGCTCATACCTAGATCTGTGGCTGAGGCCCTGAAGACGGGGACGTCTGTGGAGCCTGAGTACTTTGAAGAAGTGACACTGTACTTCAGTGACATTGTGGGCTTCACCACCATTTCGGCCATGAGTGAGCCCATTGAGGTGGTGGACCTGCTTAATGACCTCTACACACTGTTCGATGCCATCATCGGCGCTCACGATGTCTATAAGGTGGAGCGTGCAGGGGATAAAGCCTGCTGTCCTTCAGTTCTGTTTTGTTTCTATGAGTACCTGGCTGTATAGACTGAGCTAGCCTCAGACTTGCAGTAAACCTCCTGCCTCTGCCTTCTGAGTCCCGGGGTCATGGGCATGTCCCGGCACTCCTGGCTCTGGCTTTCACTTTAAATGAAGCAGTTCCACCTACCTCAGGACACTAGCCTCATTTTTCTCAGCCCTCCGGTTGTTAATCTCTTCCCTCAGGCCCAACTCCCAGTACGGCTTCCCCTAACCCCTTTAGACTCCTAACAAGGGACACCGAGTTGAGTCTTGAAGGAGGGGTGCTCAGAACTGAACGGACACAACGCCTTCCCGCAGGTGGAAACAATTGGAGATGCATATATGGTGGCCTCCGGGCTGCCACAGAGAAATGGGCAGCGGCATGCTGCAGAGATTGCCAACATGTCACTGGACATCCTCAGTGCGGTGGGTTCTTTCCGCATGCGCCATATGCCTGAGGTACCAGTGCGCATCCGCATTGGCCTGCACTCAGGTAACTAATCAGCCCCTCCCACTTTTGGGCTCCAGGTTTCAGTTATAGGAGGTAGACTCTGGGGGGGGGGCAGAGGAGGGGGACCCTCGCCCTAAGAAAATACACTTAAGGGTGTTTTCATTGGGAGAGCTGGTGGAGAGCGTTAGTGCTAAGGTGTCTCAAGGCTCTTCATGCCGCTAAGCTGCTGAGCACCGCCAGCTTCAACGCGGTCTCCGCCAGCCCTCTGACCTGGCATATCTCCCCAGGCCCGTGTGTGGCTGGCGTGGTGGGCCTCACCATGCCTCGGTACTGCCTGTTTGGGGACACAGTTAACACTGCCTCACGAATGGAGTCCACTGGGCTGCGTGAGTATAATTGGCAAAGAGAACTGGAGGAGGTGGGGAGAGGCTGGACAGGGAAAATGGCCCAGGAGGGGAACACTGAGCTCATGGTCCTCCGCCCCCATCTTTCCCCACCCCCCTTCACTGCCTCAGCTTACCGCATCCACGTGAACGTGAGCACTGTTCGGATTCTTTCTGCTTTGAACCAGGGCTTCCAGATGGAGCCTCGAGGTCGCACGGAGCTGAAGGTGAGTCTTGGCTACACCCTGCAATTTTGTGGGGGTCCTTATAGGGATAGCGTCTCCCAGATTCACCTCACCCTGCTCTGCCTAAGTCTCCCCTCTTTTGTGTTTCTCTAGGGCAAGGGTGTTGAGGACACGTACTGGCTTGTGGGCAGACTTGGCTTCAACAAGCCCATTCCCAAACCGCCTGATCTGCAACCAGGGTGAGTGGTTGGCTTGAACTTGCCGGGTAAAAGCCAGATGACTGGCGCCTCAGTGGCGCCCATGGGCCCTTTGTGCCTTTGTCCTTTCTTCCTGCCTCCCACATCAAATCTCATCTTCATACCAAGCAGCAGTGACAGGAACCCTGACCTCCCTCACCCCTGTTTCCCTTCCCTGAGGCTGCAATCTCTTCCCGGCAGGTCCAGCAACCACGGCATCAGCTTGCAGGACATTCCTCCAGAGAGGCGCAAGAAGCTGGAGAAAGCCAGGCCGGGCCGGTTCTCTGGGAAGTAAAGCTCCACTGGGAACAGGTGCTGAGCCTTCCCTCATCCTCAAGGACTATTCGCTTCTGGGGGTGAGGTACTCCCTAGGGATCAGGCGTCTCCTCACCAACTTAAGATGATGTAAGAACTGCCTGCAGGATGTCCCACCTGAGCCAAGTGTCCTAATTCCTCTCTGGTTTAGGGGACAAGGGTTGGTTCCTCAGCCCAGGAAAGGGATTTTCCTTAGAGGTAGCATCAGTACCAGGCATACTGGTTTGGTAGGTCTGGAGTAATTCCAGAATCCAGGTTTAGAATACTCCCTAGACTTTTCACCTGACTCATCCCTCCCCTGAATGTGAACCAGGCTTCTCAGAGAGGCCCCCTCAGGCTGTGTACTGCACAAAAGACAGAATTCTCAGAGATAGCATTTACAAGAGGTCAGTGTGAGGTTGTGTCTGCATGTCTGTCAGCGCAGAAGGTCTCTCCATGGCCTTCACCAAGGATCTCTGGCCCACCCTGGCCTCCCTCTCTGAGATAGCTGTTACTCCCTCAGGATTATTCAACAAGGTCCTTCCTGAAGCTGATGCTATTCGCTGGGCTAATGCTCTTGGCCTCTGTCTGGTTCTGCCTCCAAGGATACTGTGCCAGGAGTCAGCTGTAAAGCAGCTATGTGACCTTGGGAAGATCTGAAGTGCTGTCCAGGCTCCCCTCAGTGGCAGAATGAGGGGGGCTAAGTGGTTCCCACTACCCCATGGCCCTGACACTGAAGCTTTAGAAGAGCGGCCTCAGGGTTCAGGACACCGTGGCGTATGGCCCGCAGCTCCAAGGACTCTGAGCTCAGCAGGGGGTTGCAGAGGTGGAGGGTGCTCCACTCTCTAGGTCCTGTGAGACCCCAGAAGTAAGGACCTGGGACTAGAAACCCCAGGGGAGGTGGAGGCCTCATGTCCTACCAGGGCAGGGGTCATCATGTGATCTGGAAAGACCAGGGCCTCTGTTTATCTCCATCCTGTTCCCATCTCCATTGCTCATTGGTCAGAAACTGGTTCCTTCTCCAATGGGCAGATGTGGGACCACCATGGGGCTGAGGACTGGGTTGAAGCAGCTGGGAAGTGCCTCGCCCTCCCAGAAGGTCAGAGAGTTGGACATTCAGCAGCTTCTTTGGAGTCATTGGCTCTGGCCAGATCCCAGCTAAATATTAAATATTGCCTGTTTCACAGAAGCAAAAGGAAAGTAACTTGGTAGGTGTTTGTCTGCCCACCTCCCTCTTTGTCTCCGTGAGACCACTAGACAGGTGCCCGCCTCGAATGCAAATAAGACTCCCCACCCTGAGCACCCAGAACCCTCCCCCACTGGGGAAGATATAGGTAGGGGAGATGCGGCATTAAAGAGTGTACTACTTCCACCAGAAGAGGCTCCGGGGACTGATTCATTGAGTCTTGTTAGATCATTCCCAGCGGGGGTCAGGGGGTCAGAGTCTATGACCGGTCCCAGAAACCCATGTCTCCTCCTTCCTGCGCTTTCCTGCCCGCTCCCTCAGCGTGGGTTTCCTGCTCCTGGCCTGGGCAGGAAACCAGGCCGAAACGCAGCCGGCTGCAGGCTGGAACAGAGCAGCAACAGCACAGGAGGATGTAGCAACAGGCAGAACCAAATCACTTGCCCAAGTGTAGAGAAAAGCTTGCTTTGATGCTCTGGGGGAGGGGGAGCCGCCACACCAAAACTTTGCTAACCAGAACGGCCGATGAGTAGTTTACTCTCTGCTTAGCTAGGTGTTGGTGAATTAACAGTCGAAGAAAATCATTTCTGTTGAGATCTTTGCAACAAATGTCCACACCTAGACCTGGCAAATCCCCAGCTGAAATTTCCTTTGTGGAAGTCTGAGGTGCCAGAGCCTGGGCTGTGGCATGTTTGACTCTTGCTGCCATCTGCCACTGACACAGACTCTGGAAGATGTCAGCAGCAGTCACCCTGTAGGTAGTGAGTGTCCAGGACCTGGGGATCTGCAAACAGACCTGGAGATGGTCTGACAGAACCTGAAAGAGATTACATGAAGCCCTCACTCCAGAACTGCACCTGGTAGACCAGCAGCACCAGCAGCACCTGGAAGCCCCCCTCCATACACACAAAATCAAGTCTGCATTTGAAGGAGCCCCTCAAAGCATTACAGGCCCACAATAACTTCTGAATCAGAGAATGCCCAGGACAGAAACTAGCCAGTATACTTGTTTGATTTGGCTTATGGGATGTTTTATTTGGAGCTAACATTTGAAAATCAATTTAAAAGTGGTACACCATTCATACACACACACACACACACACACACACACACACACACACACACACACAAAGGCAAGAGAGATAGCTCAGAGCATAAGAGCATTTGTTGATTTTCCAGAAGATCCAGGTTTGAATCCCAAGACCTACACAGAGGCTAACAATGGTCTGTAACTCCGGTTCTGGGGGATCTGACACCCTCTTCTGGCCTCTGTAGGCAGCAGGCATATATGTGGTACACAGACACACATGCATGCAAAACACTCATACACATAAAATGAATAATTTTAAAAATATAAAAATCTTTAAACTTTATTTAAAAAATATAAAGCATATGTAGTCACCCCTAAGTACCTATAAGGTACCAATTCTAGGACTCTGGTAGATACCCAAATCCTTGGATCTCAAGTCCCTCATAGAAGATATAACACTTATATGGCGCCTATGCACTTTATCCTGTGTACTTTAAGTAATCTTTAGATTATTTATAATGTACATGCTACAGAATAATAGAAAAAAATGTCAATACATGTTCAGTATAGATGTATCTTCCTAGGACTAACACATCCATGGTTGGCTGTGTCAACATAAAAACCCCAGCTCTCATCTCAAAGAGAATAGGAGATAGTTTATCCTGGAGCCATTTTGAGTGACTGTGGCCTGGGGACAAAGATTTAGGTTACCCCAAACTCTGTGTTCTAATGTGGAAGCAGTTTCACAGGGTTTTCCTTCACAGAAAGAAGAAAGTCACATATCAAGGCAACTTTAAGATCCATTGGTGGGTACACCGGAGAGCTAGGGACGAGATGGGGAAGCTGCTCTTTAGGCCCAGGGTGCTGTCTGATGGCATTCTTGGCTCTGGGATTGGTGGAAGCGAGTGTTCTGCTAACAGTTTCTAAGAAGGTTTTATGATCACAAGATGTTAGTCTGAGTTAATAGTTCCTAAGAGGTTTTTATTTATTATCACGAGGTGTTAGTTCCTCGTGACACAGACGAGGGCAAGGAATGGCTGTTCCAGAGGCTAAACCGAGCCCAAGATAAAGTAATTAGCCTCGGAACCTGCAAAATTCCAGTCTCTCCACTGTAATGAAGTTCCAATTAGTCCATCAGTGTCCACAGGCACGGAAGTTCTTTCCAGGACTGCCCACAGCCTCTTGTCAGTTTCTGGTCACAGCTGAATCTGTGGGTTCATCGGAAAATAAAAAGGGCTGACCCTACTAGATTCGTCCTTTTCCTGAATCGGAAAGTACCACAGTGGCTTTAATCCAGGGCATCACCCTCCAGGTCATGGTCTTCACCCCCTCCCCCTCACACACACAAACATTGTGAGCACCAAGATTTCTTTTGAGAACAGCCCTGCCTGGCATCTGTAGACATTAGGTCTTGGATGTTAAGATCACAGGTGCTTCTAGAGCTTGCTTTTCTCCTCCTCCTCCTTCTCCTCCTTCCCCACCCCCCTTTAGTAATGATTGATAGCTTTCCCCTCTTCCTAATGGCAAAATTAAAAAAAAAAAAAAATTAAACGCAGTACGTTCAGTTCTGGTTACCAAGTGGTGCTGCTGCAGGCTATTTTGTACAATTTAAATCTTTAGTGATGTTCATTGATGACGACGTAAAGCTGAATACAAAACAAAAAGATCTAACGTACACACTCACACAAACATTTCCAAATTTATTTAGTTTGTTAAACATCTGTCATAAAATTTTTCTTTGTACTTGGGTCCCAGGGTTGAAGGGCAGATTCCACATTGCTGGCCTGAGACCTGACTGGAATCCTGTCCTTCATTCCCTGCTGTTCTCCCTCATCCCTCCCTCCCCTTCTTGCCCAGAGCCAGGAGTAGCTACTTCAGGAAGTCTCAAGGAAAGAGTCACCTGGGTCAGGTTCTGGAGGACTAGCCTGGGCAGGCTGGGGAAGGGCAACCCAGAGGAAGAGAGAAATGAGCTGCCGTCCATACTACCTTGAGGCTAGAGGGGGAGTGGGCCAGGCTTGGCAGGTCCACTGATACCTCTGGCTCAGCACCATTTCCAGGCCAGTTGGCCATGGTGCCAGATGCGATGTGAGGGACTGAAGGGTGGCCCTTGCTCCAGAACCCACAGAGGCAGTGGGAGGAGGGGAAGAAAGGCTGAAAGGCTCACAGACCTACTTCTTACTCTCCTCTGTCCACACTCCCTCTCCGCCGCGCTCTTCTCCTCTTCTCTACCCTAAAGTCCCCTTTCCCTGTCCTTCCCGCCTTTCCCCATTTCTGAGGAACCATTTCCTAACTGCCAATCTTAGAGCCCCGACTCAAATACTCCCTGCCTCCACTCTGTTGTCCCCAGACTCCGGCAACTCCCAGCCCATGAAAGCACCTGACGTGGTCACTGGGCACTCCACGTTTTCAGATGTGCTTATGCTACCTCAGCCAGCAGGCCTGCCCCCAGAGCCCTCACCGGGGTGTGTTCTTGCCTTTGGGATGGGTCAGTAGCTGGGACCCACCATAGCCAAAGTAGGGATGCCCCCTGCTGCTGCTGCATGCTCCAGGGCTCACTGGCTCCCTTTGTGCTGCGGTTTCAGTCTGGGCCCTGCCCTATCTCCTTTTCTGGGGTGGACCCCAGGCACTCCTCTCTGGGGAAGTGGGGCAAGCTGCTCCTTGGCAAGGGTTTGTGACTCTGCACTGTGGAGATCTTCTGGACTGTGCACCCAGCAAACCAGGTGGTGTATCCTGGTGTTTGGGTCCTGGGACGGTGGAGGCTCAAATAAAGGCATGCTTTCTTCCATGGCATGGTGTGTGGTCCTGTTAATCCCACCGGATGAGAACAAGACCACTACCACAATTCTGGGCCAAAATGAAGCAAGCTTTATCCTATTTGGGCGCACCAGAGAACTGGCCAGTGGCTGCCCCCTAGGTCAGGTTAGAGAGAACAGTGCTGACTCCATTTCTCAGGGCCCTTTTAAGGAGTAAAATCACAAGTAGTTGCAAAGCAGGTTTACAGAAACGAGACAGTGAGCTGTTAGAAAAGTACAGAAAAATCTCAAAAAAACAAAACTCAAACACCTCCAAATAGCAAACCAAAATAAAACAATCATTGTGTGGAAAACATCATCATATAGTCACTGTATTGAGAGGGTCAGGGTGTTCTCAAAAAAAAAGTCATTGTGGTCATGGGTTGGAGCAGGGTGTTCTTACCAATAAGTCAGTCAGTCCAGGACACAGAAACTCAGTTCTTACACTAATGGAAGCTTAGCACTTTCAGCAAGCCCAGGTATCCAAAGATGGCAATATTGAACAGCTTCAGGAACTCCCTAACTTCTTGATGGTTGGAGCTGGGGTTTGCATTATAGCCACTATGTGGGCCTTGGACAACAGTCTTTTCCCTTCTCTCAGTTCATATCCCAAGTAGGTAACTTGGAACAAGCAAATGTGGGCTTTCTTTTTAGAAATTCTGAGGCCTAATTGGGCCAGGGTTTCCAAATGGCCTCAGGTGGTTCTCCAATAGTCCTCCTCATCTTTAGCTGCAAACAATAAATCATCCACATATCGAAGCAAGGTTACCTGAGGGTACTTACTGTGGAAGAGACTTAAATCTCAGTTGAGTGTCTCACTGAAGCTGGTGGGAGAGTGTTTACCCCTGAGGCAGTCTAGTCCAGGTTAGTTGTCCTGATATTCCCATTTCAGGACCAGCCCGTTAGAATGCAAAGATGGACTAACTTCATTTTGACAAAGGGATTGAGAAGAAGGAGTCATTTTTTAAGTCCAATACAGTTGAAATTTTATGTTCTGGTGGTAATAGATTGAGCAAGATGTAGGGATTTTTAACAATTGCTCGACTGGTTTCTACCTGTTTGTTCAGTTCCTTCAAGTCTTTTCTGGTCCATAGTCTTGTGTTACAGACTCTTAAAGAGGCAACAAGGAGTGTTTCCTACTGACTGGCATGGAGTCAGTATGCCTGCTTCAAGGAAGCACCTGATGTGAGCCTTGATCCCTTCCCTGGCTTCTGAGCTGATGGGGCATTGCCTGACTCGAATGGGCATAGCTCCAGATGTTAATTGCGCTATGAGTGGTACGTGTCTGGCCAGGCCAGGAGGGTTGTCCCCTGCCCAAACTGCAGGAATTTCCTGGATCAACGACCTTTTCTATTCTCCATCCAGGGAATGAGCTGGATTTTGGAGGAGCAGATATCCCTTGCTTGTTGAGCAAGTTATAGTTAAAGCCTTAGCAGGGCCTCCCACTTGCAATCTGGAAGTGTCTCCTGAGAACGATATTGCTGCTTGGAGCTTATTCAAGAGGTACTGTAAGTAAAGGGTAGGGACATTAAGGAATAACAATAATGACACAGTTCTTCATCCTTAGTTAACAGTCCTGTCAGGGGTCCATTTATATTATTTAATATCTCCTGTTGCACCCTGTATTTACAATATTTGGTTGGTCAGAGCTTCTAAAGACTCCTATAATACCAAATGGTACCCTCCTTGTCCACCAGAACTTACAGGTTGGCCACCAATGGTGAAAGTTACCATAGGCTCCTAGGGCCCAGTTAAAAGGGGCCTTGCTAATCCTCCATAGTTAGGATTGGCTTGGGATTGTGTGTCAGGGGGTTACCTGTTTTCATTGCAGGCATTCATTCTTCCAATGACCCATTTCTTTGCAGCAGGCATACTGGTCCTTTTGTAAAAGTTTCCTCTTTTTATCACGGGATACATGGGCAGAATTGAAAATGGCTGGAGCTTGTAGTGCAGCCATGGTAGCCCACCTCATCTTCTTTACCAAAAAGATCTTTGCTATCTCTGCTGTCAGAAAACTTCTGGGCTATTTCCAATAGTTCTGACCTGTTCTTTCCTGAAAACCCATCCATCTTTTGTATCTTTTCTACATAAGCCAGGGACCTACTGAGTAACAAAGGCCAGGTTAAATCATCTTGAGATTTGCCAGGTCTTCTGGGTCTGTCGGGGTGTGTAACTGATCCAGGAGACATTCCAGAAAAGCTGAAGGCCATTGTCTGGGCCCTGTTCACATCTGCTACCTTACATAGGTTAGTGGGCTTTCGGGCTGCCTGTTTTATGCCTTCTAACAGAACCTGGTGGTACTCACTAAGTAGCCTCCTACCTCCCTGTGTTGTAGTCCCACTGGGGTCTCCGTCTTGGCAGAGCACGGTCAGTTGCCTCTACCCTCTGGTTATCAGTTACTGAAGCTATCCCAGGGAGTGCTTTGGCTGCTCTTGTGAGAATATGTTCCCTCCCTTCAGTAGTAAAGAGGGTACAGAGAATCTGCTGACACCATCCCATGTTGGGAGGCGGTTATAAAAGATAAGGAATTGGAGTTAGTGCTGAATGGGGGATCTGGTCCTTCCAGATGTAGATATATGTAGTAAAGAAAGGGACGTGCAGGTAGGGTTTGTCAGGAAACCACCACAGGGGAGCAAGGACGTAAGGAGGTGCCTTCCCAGAATCAGGATCAGAGGAGGAGTCTGAAGGGCCACATAGGACCCTGTGACTGCGTGTGGAGAGGGGAAATGATGGTGGGGTAGAGAAGAGCTGGTAGGGGGAGAAAAGTAGGGAAGAACTAGGTGGCAGGGTAGGGGTTGAAGCAGATGGAGGGCAGAGGGGGGAGGGTTGAAGTGGATGGAGGGCAGAGGGGGGAGGGGTTGAAGTGGATGGAGGGGCAGAGTGAGACCATGGTGGTGGGGGCTGGGGTGGCAAAAGTGGGGATTGAGGTGAGGAAGGCAGTGGGGGTAAAGATGGTTATGTGGAGGGAGGTGGGATTCTTCCTCCTGAACCCTACAGAATGGGTTTCAGAGGGGCCTCCCGGGTCTCTGCTGCAGACTCTTAAAGGGACAATCAGGGCTTGGCTACCTTGCCCGTTGTGGACCATACAAACTTCATCTAGGAGGGTGGGCTGGAGGTTGCTTCTGCCCAGGGTAAGAGGTATCAAATCTGATCTGGGTGGTTGGGCTTGCTCTGGGTGTAACATTCACTACCATCTAGGCTATCTGAGAATCAAAAGTGCCCTCAGGGGTCGGTCAGCCCCAAACATGGGCCATTCAGTTTCACAGAATGTTCAGAGGTGACTCTTGGTGATGGGATAACCATAATCCTTCTTGACTACAGGGGTTAAAGTTTGTCAAAATTCTTTAGAACATAAGCTAGAGGGCTGTTCAGTTTGCTAGTCTTATTACCCATACTGTCTGTCGGTTAAGCCGCCTGAATCCAGGATAAGCTGAAAGGATTTATGAAATATAACATGAATACATCCAGGCCTCATCACCAGAGTGCTAACAGTCACGTATCAGGGAGATGACCATTACATCTATCAGCAGGAATGCCCCCTCCCCAGACATCCCAAGCACCTCCCTGTCTCCCGGGCCACCATTCCCGCAAGCGAATTCCTAACCAATTAGTTTGAGAGCCGCAGGACTTGAGGAGCTCTGAGCCAATTGGAACTGCATCGCAGCTGCACAAGCCTTGTCCCCAGACCCCTTCCCCAGCACCCCATAAAAGGCCTAGGGACAAAGGGATCAGGGTCTGCCTTCCCTGTTCCTTGCGCGGGAACTTGCTGAGGGGAGAACCTGGCGCGTCGGACAATAAAAGCCTCTTGCGTTTGCATCAGTCTGACTGTCTCTCGGTTCCTTGGGAGTCGAGCCCGATCAGCCCTTTCAAAGCCAATTAACACAGAACACAGATGTACAGGAGACAGAGACAGCAAAAATGAAACCAAAGACAAGATGTACAAAGACAAGACAAACAAGACACAAAACAAGATGAAGAACCCTAGGTGGGCAGTGTGACATCTCCGTATTGCCCTGGGTGGGAGAGAATTTGATCTCATTAGCCCCCTTCTTATCCCAGATCTTCCTTCTTCTTTTTTAAATTTTATTCATTTTATTTATTTTTCTCTTACACAAAAATCCTAACCAGAGTTTCCCCTCCCTCCACTCCCCCCCAGTTCCCTCCCCACTTCCCCTCTCCTCCAGTTGCACTGCCCCTGTGCTTCCCTTCAGAAAAGAGCAGGCCTCCCAGGGATATCAGCCAATCAATGGAGAAACAAGATACAATAAGACTAGGCACAAACCCTCATAGCAAGGCTGGGCAAAGCAACCCAGTAAGGAAAAAAAGGGTCCCAAGAGCAGGCAAAAGAGTCAGAATCACACCGACTCCTACTGTTGGGGTCCCACAGAAACACTAAGCCAACAACTCTAACATATATGCAGAGGACCTATGTGTAGACCTGTGTAGGCTCCACGATTGCTGCCTTTGTCTTTGAGCCTCTAGGAGTCCTGCTGTTGGACCCCGAAGGCCCAAACCGGGACGCCGCACCCCACAGAGACACGCAAGAGGATTTAATGAACCAGCGCGCTGGGGCCACCCTCACATAAGTGAAAATGGCGACCCCCAAGAACAAACTTCCATCAATTGTATCCAGCACAGAGGCAGTATCCCAGATGCAGGTTGAGTGGGTACATTCCGATAGGCTCTGAAGTCGCCCTTCACCCTGATTGATCTCTTCAGATTGCCTAACAAGTTTTGACACATAGTCACCGTATAGTGGTGAGCTAGTTCCTGGAACAGGGGGGTCTGGAAAGTCCCAACTAACTGATATTTATTACTTCCTGGTTCCTGGTTCCTGGTGTTGACTGCCAGGCACAGGAAACTTAGGCCTGGTAAAAGCTGACTCACTTTCTCTCACATTCTTTCGCATTCCTTCACACAGCCATTTGAATCTATTCCTTGGACTCAAGAACAGGGTGGGGGGGCACACGGGGGACACACATTCCCCCCTTTTCTTATGGCGGATCCCAATCTTGGGATCAAGGGTCCTCAGGGGAGACAGCCTGATACTGTTGTCTAAGCATTGGTACTTGTACGGTGCTAATGTGTTCCCTAATAAAAGTAACTCTACCTAACCAGTTGGGCTAGGGGAAGGGCCAAGCTCCAAACCCAGAGTACCTTGAGGATTATCTGGCTCATGTTTGGGTGGAACCCGAATGCTTTCGAATCTTGATCTTGAGTGAGTTTTGAGTACGTTGGACTGTCCAATCAGCAGTCTAAGGTGAAGAGATCTTTGGTGCAGGTTTGACCTGGGATGAGTGGATCCTTCGACCGCCCGCCTCTCTTTCACCTGTATTCTTTCCTTCCCTAACTGCAGTGGCCAATATTCTGGTTAGGCTTCTTTCCTGTCTTTTTTCTTTCTATAACTCTCTAGCATCTTGCTCTTTTTGCTTGCTTTCTTCCTTCTCTTCCTCTGTCTCCCTATTGTAAAACACTTTCTCAGCCACCTGAACTCCATCTCTCAGCGACTTATCCCGAAAACCATCTAACTTTTGTAGTTTTCTCTTAATGTCTCTGGCTGAGTGATCAATAAAAGCTACCACAACTGTCGCCCTGTGCTCTTTGGAGATAGGATCGAAGGGCGTGAACTGACGGTAGGCCTCAGTCAGTCGCTCAAGAAAGGCTAAAGGCGGCTCTGTGGGTCCCGGTTACTTCTCTTACCTTTGCCAAATTTGTGGGGCGTCTTGCAGCCCCTCGGAGACCCGCCATTAGAGTCTGGCGCTACAGGCGTAGGTGCTCCCTACCTTCTGCCGTATTGAAGTCCCATTGTGGATGGGTCAAAGGGAATGCCGCGTCAATCTTATTTGGAAGCTGGGTGGGTCTCCAGTCTGGGCCGAGAACATTTTTCCTGGCCTCCAGAAGGACCCGCTGCCTCTCCTCCGTGGGGAGGAGAGTCTGCAAGAGCTGCTGACAATCATCCCAAGTGGGGTGGTGGGAGTGAAGGAGGGACTCAATCAGGTTAGTGAGAGCCTGAGGATTATCAGAGAAAGATGGGTTATGAGTTTTCCAGTTATAAAGATCAGCCGAAGAGAAGGGCCAGTACTGGAGCGGTTGGTTCCCCTGATCATCAGGGGGTCCAAATGCTAATCAGGTCTGGAACAACAGAGGAACCTTAGGACTTTTTCAGAGATGACTTGTTGCCTTTTTACAAATTGCCTGTTAGTGGCAGAAATTATTTTAGCATTTTGGCAAGTAGCACAAGCTGCTCCATGCCTCTCTTCTAAGTTTGCAGCAAGACTCATTTCTAAGTAAACTTGCCCCAGATCTGGCAAGCTAACATTTAAGACAGTGATACTCAAATGTACACAAAACACACATTATTTTCATACATTGACACTGGTAATCATCAAGACAAAAATTAATACATCGGATGACATTTAAAATCTTGAACTTGTGCCTGTAGTAGGATCAGCTTATCAGAACTTTACAGCCAGAATTTATCTATACGTTTTAGATCACCTTTTTTTTTTTTTTTTTTGGACCCTTACCATTTACTTATAACATTTTAAAATACCATTTGAGTGATTTTTACACAAGAAAGCTTGGCTGTTATCTCAAGAGTGGGTGAGCTGCACCCCCTCCTGCCTCAGCAAGGCCACATGAGTTACTTTTTATTACTCTTATAGGATGGGGGCTGCTGTTATCTCTTAATTAACCCTTTTCTTTTCCTGCTGCTTTTTGCTTGCTTTCTCTCATTAACCCTTTTCCTCCTATGGCTGAGAGCCCCAAACCAAGGCTGAGTGAAACTGGCAGCCCAGCATTATTGAAAACCAGGTCTATCTGGAAGCAGCTCTGGCTGGGTGGCTCCAGAGGTCTGCTCAACGCAGCCTACCCTCCCTGGCAGCTGGCCTTCCACTCCTTGCTTAGGCTTGGTTCGCATTCCTGGCTGGCCCCACTGAGGTGTGGGCGGGTGAGCAGCGCTGTCACTTACCCACAGCATGTGAGAGTAGTTGCTTGGCCCCTGTTAGATCTCACATGTTACACAGGAAAACAGACAAACACAAAACATATAACCATGAAACAGAGACAAACATGAATCAGACAAGACAATGGCGCCGCACAGTTTCTCAGAAGTTTTCAGGTGTCTAAGAACAGAAAGTATGTGGGTTTTTTTCTTTTTTTTTCACTTCAACTGACTGATAAGTCGCTCTGTCCTTGACTCCCTTAAAATGAGACATAATTATGTCAAGAGGTCCAGATGGAGTTTGTCCCACATCCAAAAACAAAGTCAGTCCGAGTCTAGCCATACACACACACACAGAATCATACAGAAACAGCAGTGCCCCCTCCGGTGTTTCCAGAGTCAAGTAAGCACCTGGCACCACTGTCCGCCCAGAGCTCTCGGCCAAAGAGTCTGTCAGCGGAAAGGCCTCCACAGCCTCCAGATTCCAAGCAGGTCAGGACCTCCAGGTGGGTTCTTTGACCCCAGATGGGTCCCCTCACAACCCAAGCTTCCCGACATGGGTCGTCACGATCCCAGACAGGAGGGTAGCTCATCAGCAGCCCTCCTACGGCTGTGGTGTCAATGGCAGCATCTTACCCACCATGTCTTGCCGTTTTCAGAACCAGAACTAGCGCTCCTCCCGAACACACACTGCTTAGGTGATTCTGTGGGTCATGTTCTCCTGGTGACCTTGACCTATAATAACAACCTATGGCTGCTATAATCCTTTCTCCCCTCTTCCATGAGGCTCCCCAGGGCCCATGGGGAAGGATCTGATGGAGAGCTCCTATTTGGGCTCTCTCTCCACCTAATGTTTGGCTGTGAGTCTCTGTATCTGCTCCCATTAGCTGCTGGAGGAAGCTGCTCTGGTGACTAGTGGACTAGGCACCAATCTATAAGTATTATCATTAAGAATTATTTCATTGATTTTTTTTTTTTTTTTTTTTTTTTTTGCCAGTAGTGTTTGGTTCTGCCCTGGGTCTCTGGGCTATCCAGCCTCCAGTTCCTGGCCATCCAGGCATTGCTGGGCGTGTGCTCCCTCTCATGGTGTGAGCCTTAAGGTAGAGCAGTCAGTGGTTGGCCACTAGTTCTACACCACCATTGACTGCCCCAGAGCATCCTTCAGGCAGGACAGATTGCAGGTTGAAGGTTTTGTGGCTGTGTTGGTGACCCAGTCCCACCACTGGAAGCCTTGTCTGAAGCAAATGGCTGTTTCAGGCTCTGTATCCTCCATTACTAGGGGGCCTCGCTAGGGTCACCTTTATAAATTCCAGGGAGTTTCCAGTGCACTAAGTTTCCACATCACCCCAAAATAACTCCCAATTCCAGTCGTCTCTCCCCAGCTCTCTCTCTCCATTTCTCTTCACCACAGCTGAACCAAATATCACAGAAAATTACTATGATTTACAAGGGCAGGCCTCTGTAGACAGTTGCTGCTTTTCTCAGCACAGCAATTCATTCTGATAGTCCATGAAACTGAAAGCATGCCTGGAAGCCCTGGAATGTCTCAAGGGCATACCTCCTCAGGTTGGCCTTCAGCCCCAGAGTCCTGGAGTGAAGGTCCATCTTTAGAATTTGAGTGGGTGGTCTGATAACCCCGGGGCCTCCAAAAATGTTAATCCTACTGGATGAGAATAAAACCACTACCACAATTTTGGACATTCAAAAAAATTTAGGAGGCATTCACTGGCCGGCTCTCTAGTGCACCCAAATAGAATAAATCTTGCTTCAATTTGGCCTGAAATTGTGGTAGTGTGTGGGGCTGTCCTTGAGCCCTAGAATTCCCACCCTGGGTGCAGAAGGTGTTTGGCCCCCCTTTCCTACTCTGACAAATCCCAGCTAATTCCAATGTGCATGCCACTGATTGATGCTTATCTGATGGCTGTGGCTGAGAAGCCTTGGGCTGGCCCCATTCCTGATAAGGAGTCTTCCTCTGGCCACTGTGAGACCACTCCGCAAGCGGTAGAGACTCCTCTGGGACTTTGACCCCAGCCAGTGACAATGCAACCACCTAGGTCTAGTTGTGAGCCTCCCACATGCAAATGGGACTGCCTCAGTACCACTGCTTAACCACTGACCCTTCCCTCTACCTTATAAATGTGTTCAATACACTGAGCTGTTTCACTGAAAACCATCTCCCAGGAAGTCTGTGTCCTATGGCTCTCAACCTCTGACTGAAGACCTGCCTGAGGACCTGTCCTGACCTTAGTTGGTGGCCAATGGCTTAGCTACCACCCTGGGAGGAGAGCGGACAAAAGAATTCACAGTAGTGGTCTCATCTGGTGGGATTAACAGTCTTTGGACCTCAGAGGCATTCTGAATACCCTGCTCAAACCTGATGTTGTCAGGCAGGGATTCAGATAAGAGTAGATGCCAAAGGTGTCTTAGGAGCAGTAAGTAAGGGCCAGCTGCCTCCAGGAGCTCCTTAGCTCAGGCACTCTGCTCTGAGCGAAGGAGCAGAGAAACATCAGACTTCTCAAACTTCTGGGCTCTGAAAGCGGGTAAATGACTTAATCCTTTGATCATGGGCAGGAGATAATGAAGAGAAAGGCAGAGCTTTCTATGGTGACAATCAAAACCCACGGAAGCTAGAGTTGGAGACTTAAGACATAGGGTCCCAAGATGGAGAATGTGAAGTCTCAAGGGAGGAGCACATCAACAATCTAAACTCTGTTTCCTACACACAAGAACCTGCCCTGGGCTTAGAGCAGGAAACACTATCCCAAAGCCACCAAGGGTGACTAAGCTAAGTGTTCCCAGCTCAGACTCAGCATTCCTGACACAGTGACGGACAATGAGCATTAGTTGTCTTTTGTTCTCAGCCTCCATCCTATTCACCACAAGCAACTTTGGCACCCCATTCTCAATCACTATGTGCATTAGTTACTTTTCTCACAGCTGGGACAAAACGCTTGATGAAAACAACTGGTGGGAAGATGTGTTTTGGCTCATGGTTTCGGGGGAGTTTCAGTTGATCACGCCAGGCAAGGCACAGTGGAGTTCATGGCAGCAGGAACATGTTGGGGAGACTCCCTACTGTGGTAGACAGGATGCAGAGCACTCAGGTGGGAGCTAGAAGAGATATATAACCTTCATAGGTCCCCAGTAATCTATTTCTGCCAGCATTACTAACTTTAAATTTTCCGAAAGTTAATGAGACAGGAACAACAGTGACTGAGAGACACTGGACAATAGAAAGAATTACAAAGTTAAATCAACCCATATATTATAAAGACAGTAACATCTGAACAGAAATCAGGGTAAGTATTGCACTGGGGCAGGAGGCATACCTTTAATTCCAGTGGAAATGAAAAGTTGTGGGTACCATCAAAACGGATAAAGATTAGATTTGAGCCAGGAAGATCTTCCGAATACCCTAAAACTGTTCTCTTGTTCTCCGCTAGAGCGCTGCTTGTAATTGAATGTTACTATAAATGGCTGGCTTCTAACATCATCTAGCCCCTAACTCTACCATGCTACTAACTGTCCTCTAGCCTGCCTGCTTTCCCAGCAACTGTCCACTGCCAACTGGCAACACTCTCCTTCATAGGGCTCCTCAGCTGTTCCCAGAAGTCCAAGCAGCATGTAACCATAAGGAAGGCTGCACAGTACAAAAGACTTCTTGGCAAAGTCCCATTACATGCCACTACAAGGACAAAGAGCAGACTGGGCAGAAAGAGAGAGACTAAGTCTTCATAGCTACTGTTTGAGCTTCCACAAGAAGCTTCCACGGGCTTGAGGTAGATGTGTCTGCATAAGATCCGTAAGCTGGAAAATTGTTTTTGTTTTTCCTTAATCAGGCTGAATTTAGGTTCTGTTCTTTGTAGCCCAAAGTATCCTAATATCCCCCCTCCCCCTACCCCACAGAGGATCATTAAAGGCAGTAGAGGTTGTACCAACTTAACAAGGAAGAAAAGACGAGGACTGGAGGGATTGCTCAGCTGCTATGTTTGATTCCCAGCACTCACGTGGGACAGTTTACAGCCGCCTGTAACTGTAGCTAGCTCTAGGGAATCTGAAGTCTCTGGCCTCCACAGGTACTGGGACTCATGAACAGATACCTGTGCAGAGACAGATACACATAATTAAAAAGAAAATAAATTTTCTTTTGCAAAAAAGAAAAAGACCAAGAGAACTGTGGCTTGTGGGAGAGGTGTGAGGGTGCATGAGAGAGAGATGATCACCACGGAAGACCAGCCGATCCCGCCCCTGTGGCGTAACTGATGTGGTTGTTGGGACTCTAACAAGGAAAGGTCCCACCTGGGGTGGGAAAACAGCTCATCATTTCTAAGTTGAAATAAAGCAAATTAGAGTGCAATGCAGTCTGCTAAATTCATGACGTGATTATGTCGACATCTCTGGGAGTGAAATGGCTTGTATTGACAAGGGAGTGGGGTGGGGACAGATCTCTCCTTTTGTTCCCAGGCAGGGAGTAGAAGCTGGCTATGATACTTGGGAACCCAATGCTCTGCAGGGTGTGCTCATGTCTCACATCCCAGAAACACACCCACTTCAACCAAAGCTGTTCATCATCACCAGAGATGTCCATGCCCCACCTCACCACCTACCCTCCAGCCTGGCAGTGTTGCCTTGTTGAAGGGTATGTGCCTGGTGAGTGCAAGATGCAGGAACAAGTCTGAGCTATCACTGCTGTGATGAAACACCATGACCAAGAGCAAGATGGGAAGGAAAGGGTTTATTTGGCCAACATTCCACATGGTAGCCCATCACTGAAGGAAACCAGGCCAGGAACTCAAACAGGGCCAGAGCCTGGAGGCAGGAGCTGATGCAGAGGCCACAGAGGAGTACTGCTCACTGGTTTGTTCATCATGATGTCTCAGTCTGCTTTCTTATAGAACCCAGGACCACCAGCCCAGGGGTGGCACCTTTAATGAGCTAGGCCTTCCCCCATCAATCACTAAGAAAATGCTCTTACAGCTGGATCTTATGGGGACGTTTTCTCAATTGGGGTTCCCTCCTTTCAGGTGACTCTACCTTGTGTCAAGCTGACATAAAACTAGCCAGCATAGTAGATGAGCGAGTTTTCCACAGTAGCCACTTCTGTGATGTGGGTAATGCTGCCTGCCACCTACTCCCTCTCCCCGCTCCCATCTCCACTCATCCCGACCATGAGAACTGGGAAGTGGGAGCACAGATTGTGACAGGAACGGTCTCCAAAACTCCCAGAAGTCCTTGGGATGGCAGCACACATAGGGGCAGCTATATAGTTGATGCGCTCTAGAATGCGGAGTTTTCAGTGCTTAACTGTTTTAAGTGTGGGTCCTTTTCCTAATTCTGTGGTCACAGGAAAAATTTAACTCAACACCTTCTTATAGCAGAACTAATATACAGTCAGCCTTCTGTACTATGATCTGTGGGATCAGCACCCCATTGAAAGTATTGGGGAAAAATACAGATGGAAATGTTTGAGGAAAATGTTGGGTTTTTAAGTATATATATATATATATATATATATATATATATATATAGAGAGAGAGAGAGAGAGAGAGAGAGAGAGGAGAGAGAGAGAGTGTGTGTTACCACATGGGTTCTGGTAATTAAACCCAGGTCCTCTGCAAGAGCAAGAGCTCTTAATTGCTAAGTATCTTTCCAGTCCCGAAATCACTATATTCTTGCTGATCTGCTCTCTACTATGTAGTTAAACCTGTGAAGGTTGTGTCTATGCTAAAAACTAAATGTAGACAGACTTTTGTGGGATTGCTCCTTAACAATAGTAGTGCAACTATTTGCATTAGCATTGACATTGAGGTAGGTAGGGAGGATGATAATAAGTTCTATGCAAATCCAACATTACTTCACCTATTGGATGTGACCTCCTAGTGCTTCGGTATGGGGGTGTCTTGTCCAGCTACTGAGGGGATATGAGTGGGCTATACCCTCAGCATGAGTTGTTTACATACACCATTAAAAAATATTCATTAGGTGTGGTACCTCCCAGTAGTCAGGAGACAGAGGCACACAGATCTCTGGGAGTTCAAGAACAGCCTGGTTTACTTAGTGAGTTCCAGGTTGGACAAGTAGGACCCTGTCTCAAATTTTTTCATTGTATCGATTGATTGATTGATTGATTGGTTTTGTGTGTGTGTGTGTGTGTGTGTGTGGTGTGCAGACACACAAGCCCACACACGTGCCACAGCAACTGTGTGGAAGCCAGAGGACAACTTGTGGAATTTTGTTCTCCACTTCCATTATGTGGGTCCTAGGGATGAAACTCAGGTTGTTAGACATGGTGGCGAGCACCTTTGTCCTCTGAGCCATCTCACCAGCCCACATCATTTTCAAATGTCAAATAAAATTACCTTTTCACACTACAAAGCCCCCATGTACTGGTCTGTTGAATTAGAAAGTGCTTGTGACTGCAAGTTCAGCAGGAGCTCTCCCACATCTCCTCCCTTAAACCACCAAGCGAAGCAAATAAATGTCCACCCACCTCCTGGCTCTGCCTCTCACTGTTCCCGTCATTGCTGAACAGCGCTCAGCCTCCAGGTCTCTCCTTGGGTCCTGAACACCTTCTCCCAAGCTTTTGTCAGAACATCCTTCTCACGGCCACCAGCATCTGCTCTGATTTGGGGCTATATGGGGTCTCGTGCATATCGCTTGCAGGTGCTAACCCTTGGTCCCTAGGGCTATCTCCCTCTCAGTTTAGCCTTCATCCCAGGGTAGTCGGCATACAGAGCTCTCTCCTTACTGTCTGCCTGATTTGGTGACTGGGAGGGAGATGGTGACTCCAACTATTTTAAGACCTCAGAACACAGTGAAAGACAGCAGATAGACTTTACCAGGAAATGGAGATGAGGAAGGACTAGCTCTGATCACTTTATCCTCCATACAGCTGCTAATGGATCCTGGCCCTTGGAGGACAGGTCTAGACCAGATCTTCACCTCGTGGGAGTCCCTAGGCTCTAGTGGTGCTGGAATATGGGGTAACACCCATGTACATTAAAGTGGTTAAACTGGATGCTCTTAGATTTTTCCCCAAAGGGGAGCTGGCCCCAGAAACTGGTCCATCCAGGAGTCAGTGCTTCCTAAAAAGGCCCATAACATGTCCTGTGATGGCACAGCTGTGATGTTCCTTCATGAGTCAGAAGGAGGGGGAGGGGTTCATGGGTAGAGATTTTGAGCTTTTTTTTTGAAAATTGGAGATATTTGAGGCCATCCATACGATAAAGGGAAGAAGCCAATGTTGAGGGGGAGATGCTGGTGGGTTCTAGGGAAAGATGGTCCAATGGGAACAGACCTGGGTATAAAAGATTATACCTAGTGGGAGGAGGGAGACTCTGTAAAAGGATTACAGAAGGATGGCTAGAGCCTGGGACTAGTACTTTGTAAGCCAGCTCACAGCAGATTCTGTAACTTTACACTGAAGCTTTCTGTTCCGTGTGTGGTGAGATCGTCCTTTGAGTGTGTGTAGTGAGGAGGAGATACCTTCTCTTACTGGCTGTTTACCATGTGCTAGAAACCGTGGCAAGCATTTTTCCTGAGAAAACTTACTCTATAGCTTCCAGAATCGATGAATCAGGGACCATCGTAACTCTATTTCACAGCTGAGAACACAAGCTCAGAGTCCTGCCTCCAGCCATGGGTTAGTTACTCACTGAGTGTCAGGACTGTAATCTTCCTGAGATCGTACACTCTGTCAACAAAGGGACAGGACTGACAGGATGAGGTCTCTGAGAAAATACAAATCCCTTGGGACAGCAATAGGCAAACTTCTTCCTCAGAGGCAGGGAGAGGAGGAAAAGCTGTGTCTGCAAGTTGTTAGTGGGAAAAAGTTTTCCAGCAAGCCTCTTTCCTGATCTCAGCATCACTGGCATGAGGATGGCCAGCTGTTGGCCATTAGTGGGGTATGGGAAGTCAGAGGAGACTGTGAGAGGGCTTGGGGTTAGGGGAGAGGTGGGGCACACAGAGCAGAGCTTAGGAATTATAAAGCTCCACATCCTCAAGGTTGTCAACTTCCTGGAGCCCAACACCCCTGAGGTGTGAAGACCTTCAGGAAAGGGCCACTGTTGATGTTGGGTGTTCACAGCAAAACTGTATGTCACCAAGAAACCACAGAGCCTGTAGTTACCACGTGATATTCAGGAATGGGGCATTGGGCACTTCGGGTCAACTGAGATGGGCGACAGGCACAGGACACACATGCAGTGCTGGGGTCTGCCCGGCCATTGCTGGAGGCCAGGGCCGCTTCCACCCCAAGGCAGACAGAGGTCTGGTATGCTTCGATTTTGTCTGTTTGGAAAACTGCCCTAGTTAGGGTTACCATCCCTGTGAGGAAACATTATGACCAAAGCAACCTGGAGAGGAGAGGGTTATTTAGCTTATACTTCCACATCACTGTTCATCACGGAAGGATGAACTCAAACAGGGCAGGAAACCCGAGGCAGGAGCTGACGAAGAGTGCGGAGCAACACTGCTCACTGGCTCTCTCCCCTTGGCTTGCTCAGCCTGCTTTCTTATAGCATCCAGGACCAGCAGCCCAGGGGTGGCCCCATCTACAATGGGCTGGGCTCCCCCATCAATCACTAATTAAGAAAATGTCCTATAGACTTGCCTACAGTTCAATCTTTTGTTTGTTTGGGTTTTTGTTTTGTTTTTTGTTTGTTTGTTTGAGATGGGGGTTTCTCTGTGTAGCCCTGGCTGTCCTGGAATTCCCTCTGTAGACTAGGTTGGCCTCAAACTCACAGAGATTCACTTGCCTCTGCCTCCTGAGTACTGGGATTAAAAGCATGTGCCACCACAGCCTAGCCAGCCTAGAGCCCCATCTTACGGAGGCATCTTTTCAATAGAGGCTTGTGGGAAGCGGTCCCTCTGGATACGCTGGCTTGAAACACAAAGGCACCCCATTTTGTTTTAAGGTTCCGTTTATGCTCTGGTCTTAATGGACAGAGTTCAGACAAGGTCAGAGAGCCCGAAGCCACCCAGTTCTAGGAAACTGCCCGCTTAACTCACTTCATTGCTTCCTCATTCCGCATTTCCACCCTTATAGATTACACAGGAAGCCCCGGAAAAATCTCACAGCTTCACGCACTTCCTTATCGCTCGCTCTGGGGCATCTTAACACTAAGGTTTCTCAACCTAGTGATACCGGATAGACAAGACCAGTCCACCTGCCAGATAGGTTACCATAGCAACCTGCTCACACATCCCCCACCTCGAGAATTGCATATATACTGGTACTTTGTGTTCAATAGATTTAAGGCTTGATCAGATATCAGACTTGCCTTCCTTCTTTGTGCCTCCTTGTCCCCCCAATCCTCACTCCCTCTCCTAGGGCTTTTGTTACAGAACCCTGCAGGTCGGGGACAGAGGCTCACTCCTCCCTGCTGACTCTAGCTTGTGTCAAGTTGTCATTAAACTACGCAGCACAAACATGGATAAGGAAATCATCAGACCATTGGAACAAACTGCAAATTCAGAGCTGGGCATGATGACATTTGCAGAGGCCCCCCCAAACATTTGGTTCTTATTTTCTCTCACGTAGCTCAGCACCGGTGGGGTCAGGGAGTAGGCGGTGACTCAGCCAGAGGCATTTGGGGCAACACAGGGTGGGGGGAAGATGCAGAGTGTTGGGGAGTGAGGTTAAGCTCTAGCTAGCTGCTCCCACCCACTTGCTGAGGTAGATAGAACACAGGGTCTCAAGCATGCTAAGCACGAGTTTGACAACTGAACTACACCCCTAGACTGACACCTTCTAGTTTAAAACACATTACTGCAAGAACTCACAATGAATTGTGTAGAAGATTTTATGTTGCAGAGTTTCTGCTGTCCAAAACCAGACTCCCCATCACTTCTGAGAGACCCACGCCGCCCCCACAGCTCACGGCATCCTTAGTATGGCTGTGGCGGGAACAGCCTGTAGCAATTTCTATGATCTCCTCCCACTGAACCAGGGGTGGGCCCCTGCCTCAAGCTGGGTCAGTGATAATCCTTTGCTGGGGAGCTCGGAACTGGAATAAAGACACCCCGAAACCTGTCTGTCTACTCTCTCAGATATAGATCCTACACACAAAACGTAAAAACAGAGGGCATGATGGCAGCCATCTTCTGGGAAAGAACTGGAAGAGGAACAGTGAGGGGAAGAGAGACAGCAGAGAAGAAGTGCACAGAGGGGAGATGGGAAGAGCCAAGTCCTGAGTTAAACCACCTGGCGTCCCTGAGGCCCTGCTGTGACTCTGGCCTTACACTCCATAACAGAGTCTCCTTTTAGCTCAGGTTCTCTCTAGTGCGCATCTGCTACTTAAGAAGGAAGAGTCCTAGTTAACACATTGCCCCAGTCTCTAGGGTTGGCACTTTGGTCCCGCCGCTCTATTATGGATCTTCCATTGACCTCCCTCAATCCCTCTCTTTCCCTTTTTTTTTCTTCTTTTTTTTCTCTTTCTTCTATATAAAAGGAAAATTCTTGCATAAGTGTCTTTGGGCCTTTCCAATTTTGCAGCTTATAATCACACAAATATCCCACATGACAGATAGATAGAGAGAGAGGGGGGGGGAGGAAGACAGGGGGAGAGAAAGAGAGATCCATTTTTCAACAAGTTAAAGAGGTTTTTCCTTTTGCTGAATGGTTTAAAGCCTTGACATAAGACCAGCCAGCACAGGTGAGGAACTGGAATCACATCCATGAAACTGTAATCCTTGCCAGTTATACTAAAGAGAACGGTGTGTGCGTGTGCGTGTGCGTGTGTGCTTGTGCGCGTGTCTGTGTGTCATGGATTGACTTTCCTCCCAGCTATTTCTTGTCCAAGCAAGAAGATACTCTCTGAGGTGAGCTATGGAAGGTTGCTGGTGCGTCTGCTGCCTCTGTCTTCCCCCCCACCAGGATTCTTCCTCATCCTCCTCCTTGCTCACAACAGAACCCAGACTTTATGCACAGCAAACACCGCAGAGCTGCCCCAGCCATTAGGCTTCATCATGTCTACCCATTTGAACCGATTGATTGTCCTGTTAGTCTTAGTATGATGGGAAAGATTTTGCCTTCAGGTCAAGGGCAGAGGGCAGCCATGTTCTTTGCCAAAATATCACAAGAATGGTCTCTAGCCCAGCTGCTAATATTTGCTCCCCTCCGGAGCCTCCTGAGCTGGGCCTCCACAGCCCACACAGCGCTCAGCACAGCTGCCTTCAGGACGCTACCGAGATAGCCTATTAAGCCCCACCTAGACTGTTCAACCACTTTTCTGGCCCAAAGTCCCCAAATCTTCCGCATTTCCCCCAAATGACATCATGTCAGTCCTGTCACAGCAATCACCCATTTTGGATACTAACCTCTGTCTTAGTTATTTTTCTGCTGCTGACCATGGCCAAGACAACGTATAAAAGAAAGCATTTAACTGGGCTTAAGGTTCTAGAGGCTAGAGTCTGTGCTGACGGAGCAGAGGAGCCGCTGAGAGTCACACCCTGATCAGAGGGACGCTGGGAATTGCCCTCGTCTTTTGAAACCTCAAAGCCCAATCCCAGTGGTATCCCCCTGACCCTTCCCAAACAGTTCCAGCAACTGGAGACCAACTCTTCACACAAATGGCCCTCCGGGGTCCATTCTCATTTAACCACAGGGGTACGTTGTCATGACTGTCAAAAAGCCGAATGAGTGAGAAAACTCAAGGGCCAAAAGGATAGTTTGAGGCTTCCTTTCATGGAGCTCAAGAGTAGGAGGAGCTGGTTATTCAGGCACAAGATTTAGTCGGTTCCCTGTTTTCTCTTTCTTTTGTTCTGTCTTTCTCTCTTTTTCTTTTTCCTTTTTTTTTTTTTTTTTTTTTGTTTTGTTTTGTTTTTTCAAGACAAGTTTCTCTGTGTATCCCTGGCTGTCCTGGAACTCACAGGGATCCTCCTGCCTCTGCCTCCCGGGTGCTGGGATTGAAGGCGTGTACTACCACACCTGACGGTTCCCTATTTTCATTGGTAGTTGAGGTGTGAGGGCTAAAGTTACGTTTTAGGTTTAAGGAAAATTGTGATGGCTAAAGTTAATTTAAAATTGCTGTGCTTAAGAGATCTCTTAAACAAAAATGCCTTTAACCTGTAAGCCCCACCTGCTCAAGGACAGATAACTTCCTGGAATTCTGGAGGCTGTTCATGGAAAATGGCAAGCTTGCGTAAACACACTCAGAGGCCTCAGCTGCACAGGATGTGCTTGATCACATGTAGGCGGGAGGTAGGCAGGAAGTGTGTCAGGATGTATGCTTGCCCCCAGTTGAAGTACATATTTGCCTGTGTAAGACTCGGACTAATGTGATTCGTTGTCATTCTCTGGGAATGCCGGGAATGGACCTTGCCAGTATCTACTGTCCTGCCCAATATTTAATAAAGCGTGCTTCAAATTTGACTCAAAATTTGTGGTAATGATCATTACCTGGTGGGATTAACTTAGGTCCTATATTTATTTTTCCTACAGCTCGTGTTCCTTCCCATAATGCATCTGATTTTAGCACGCTCAATTATGCATAGGCATAAGACAGTAAGTGGGAGATTCTCCCTAAACGTTTCCTAGAAGACAAAGTTTTAGGAGTGTACCCAGTATCAACCAGTTCGTGCCAGATGGGCCCTTCTAGCCCAGGTACTTTAGGAGTATATTTGAATAGATTTTTGTTTAAACTTAATTATTTCAATGGGTGGAGAAACCTATTGTTCATAGATGGGAGGGGCTGCAGCCTCAAGCAGGTGGGAGGCTGAGGGGCTCCGAGACAGCTAGATGCAGATGCACTGTTTGGAAGGGCAGTGTGTACCTTGTTCCTTCCCCTTGAAGGGACTGCATGGCCAAGTGCATTATTATAAAAGCAGGGCTGTGAATTAGCCTCAAACCCAATGGGAGTCCCAGGGCACTAAGCCGTCCTGGATGCTTGCCTGTCTCACCGCAACCCACCAACATTCAGTTTGGGGATGTGGGTTTTCCCCACCAGTTCAGGAGATACTGGAGAGCAAAGACATTCATCCTCTGAGTTTTTTGTTGTTTTGTCCTCAGCACCCATCACACAAAAGAGCACCCAGACCCCTCTTAGCGATGGCTTCAGCCATGTCTGATTGATGGAGGAACGCTAACTGGGTAGGATCTCCTGCATCATCTTTCCCCCCAGACTATGGATCCTTGGAACCTCTTGTCTGTTATGATGGAAAACCCCTGCTCTGTTAGTGTCCTGGCTCCTTTTGTGAGTAGTTTTCTGCCCTGTCACTGTCCCCTCTGACCCAGTAAATAGGCTGCTCCTTTGTTGTTCTTGTCAGAGTCATTTTTGATCCCCTCAAACCGTCACACTCCTCTGCCTGGAAAGGTTGTGTCATTAACCTTTTCACAGGGATTACATTCCCTCCCCTTTCCCAGCATTCTCAGTTCTAAAGATAACACTGTCTATATAGAAAGACGTTAACAGCTACACAATCTTTAAGAAACAGCCCAGAACTCTGGTCACCTTTGCCACACCCTTCTTCTGTACGTCTGTGCTTGGGATACGGGTAAAGGGGGTACACACAGCTCCCCACTGTCACCCTCAGCAGCCTAAGGGCGTCCCTGAGACTTTGAAGGACCTTAACTCAGGATTCGCGAGTTCAACGCCGAGTAGAATTTCAGGACTAGCCAGTTTATGAAGCCGAGCTAGAGATTTCATTAAAGATACTGAAGATAGGCATGAGCACAAAGACTAGGAGAACAGGGTGCTCAGAAGGAGGTATGGGTATGGGTTTCTACAGTAGTCATATGGGGGGTTTCGGTGGGGTTTGAAGTCACTGTCAGCTGGTGAAAGTCTAGCCTGCAGGGACATGGGAAAGAGGTAGGCCATCTTTACTGCAGACAAGGGTAAGTTTTATTTACCAGATTGGCCTCGAAGTCACAGAGATCCACCTGCCTCTGACTCCCAAGTGCTGGGATGAAAGGTGTGAGCATCCAGCAAAGGTTTAGCCCCCCGGGGATATAGGAAGGATGGAGGAAGGAGGTAGGGTATCTTGACTGCAAACAAGGTTACGTTTCCTTTGAGATTCTTAAGCAGTATCTGGAAAAGCTTTGCCCGGGGTCACTGAGGCCTCTCTGCCTGGGCCATTCTTATTTTCACAGAAGCCATATGTAAATGAAAGGAATATTGACAGCAAATGCTCTTTGTGCTGGGATCCTTGCTTCTCAGCCAGGGAAAGGCTTCTATCAGACTCTGAGATGAGGGGCTGCTTTTCTTCTCATGTACGCATAATCCCTGTTGTGGAAGTTTATTTTTAGTTATGTTTGAAATTGTTTTATGCACTGTTGGGTGAGGGGCGTTTTGTATTGTCTGCAGGTGTTGGATTTAGGTGGGGGATGTTTAATTGCTTATGATCTACACATGGTATCAGTAGAGCACCTAAGGGGTTCTGAATCAATAAAAAAACACCTGAGCGGAGAGCGCTGGGTTCCACTGTCCAGTATGGCACTGGCCAGGGTGGTGTTTCCCTCTGCTGAGGTCTGGCAGAGTTTGCAGCTATGAAAATGCCTCTTTGTCTCTCTTGGTGAGCTCCCACAGCAGCGTACTACTACAAATGGTGTCCAAGGTGGAGCAGGACCTCATACCAGCTAATCCCTTACCAGCTAATCCAACATGGAGACAAAGAAGAAAAGAAAAAGAAATTCCAGACCTGGCAGAGTCCAGTAAAGTACTCTCAAAGAAGCTACCTGAGGATAGAGATTAAGGTATTGATTGAAGGCTCAAGGGAAATAAGCCTCTATGAAGAGAAAACTGTGAAAATTAAGTGAGAAAGAGGGCTCAAAAGTGAGAGCCACAGAAGAGAGGCCTTTAGAGAAAGACATTTTCATGGTAAAAACAAAAAATTCAGTTGTAAGCAGGAAAGAAGCAAGGTTTCAGTGGTTTTTCCTGATCATGGGAGCTGACTCTCCTTCCTGACGCTAACTGCAGCCAGGGCACAGGAAACGGAAACCAGAGTGTACTGCTGTTCTATAAACTGAGTTTGTCGATGGCTTTTTGTGTATGCGAAGCCCAAGCTGGTTGTGTTTGAGGTCTATGAAGAAGGTTGTATGTTTCCCTGTAGCAGTGGTGAAAGAGAATGCCAAACTGCCAAGACCTTGCCAGATATTCTTCCCACTGGCCCAGGACCCCCTACTGTTGTGGAAGCTGCAGCTTTCAGAAAAAAAGTCGCTTAGTTAACTTGACCAATATTTCTTCTGCAAACCTGACTAAGAGAAAGACAAGCTGTCCAGGCACTGATGATGGTGATGAGAACTCCACCCATGAGGGAACCTGTCCTGCAAACAAGGTGACAAGTTATTTTTCCAATAAACCAGAGTCTATCTTAAAACCTGGAAAGTGTTTAAGGGTCAGCACACAGAAGCTGTCTTCCAGAACTGGCCAAGTTTGTATCTCGTGTTGGTAGCTGAACTTGGTACTGTAAGAGTCACCCAGGTGGTGCTGGTTTTGAAGGCATGAAGGGGTCATGGAGAGTAGCTGAGGCTTGGCACTGTAAGAGGCCAGGAGAGGCCATTAGCGAAGGGGTAGCCAAAGTAGTAGCTGAAGGCCCAGATGAAGAGGTCATGCAGACAAGTTGAGGCTTGTCACTATGAAGAGAGCCCAGGAGAGGCTATTGGTGAAAGTGCAGCCCAGTTGCAGCAAGGGACCCCAGTGTTTTGAAGATGCCAGTGCCATAGGACGACCACCAAGGACAGCAGCAGCAGTGGAGTAGAGCCAGCCGGAGCCTGGAGAACAAGTTGTGTGTGCTGCAGAGGGCAGAGCCAGAGAAGTGACCCAAGCACTTTGGAAGAGCTCAGAAGATCTTGAGTTAATTCTAGATAACTGGACATTGCTAATGTTTTTCTGCTGGCCAAAGATAATGTGAAAAACTTAATAGATGTTTGGTATCATTTATTTGGTCATGTGCCTTAGAAGCCTCATAATTGTTCCTCTTGAAAATGGTTTTGCTAGTGCAGTATTGAATTGTGTTGTAGAGGTAAAGCAATTTTTTTTATATAGAAAAGGGGAAATGTTGTGAAAGTTTATTTTTAGTTATGTTTGAAATTGTTTTATGCACTGTTGGGTGAGGGGCTGTCTAGGGCGTTTTGTATTGTCTGCAGGTGTTGGATTTAGGTGGGGGTTGTTTAATTGCTTATGATCTACATATGGTATCAGTAGAGTACCTAAGGGGTTCTGAATCAATAAAAATACCTGAGCTGAGAGCTCCGGGTTCCATTGTCCAGTACAACACTGGCCAGGGTGGTGGTTCCCTCTGCTGAGGTCTGGCAGAGTTTGTAGCTATGGAAATGCCTCAGTGTCTTCTTTGCTGAGCCGCCCCAGCAGTAGGTACACGTACAAATCCACCTATCTTTCTATACCTCCTTGTTTGGTCCTCAGGATCCACCAACATGAAGCATGTAAATGCTGAGCCTTATGAGTACCCCTGATGTTAAATAGAGTCTGCCTGACAGAGATCCGGATTCTTTAGCTGGGGAAATATTAGTCCATCAGCTATATTGCTCCCCTTCCTTGCTGAATTTTCATCTTTGAAGAGAATGTCTACATGGCCTGCTTGAGCTGGCCTCGGTGGCTGGGAAAGGAATGTATCTGCTTCATGCCGAAACTTTGCAGGCCCTTTTTTCCCTAAGCCCTGGCAAACTGCCCCTGGACAGGTGTTACTGCTCCAGGAAGAGATAGCTAGCCTTTAATATTAGCACACCAAAAAATGAATGCGCACCAGAAGAGCTGAATTCAGCCACCAAGAGCCTCCAAGCCATTGGTGGCTCAGATGTTCCTTTCAAATGCTCTTTGAATCACCTCAGGTTTTACAGGTTTGCAGGCTGCCAGGAGGAATGACGCCGGCTCCATCCTAGACCCAGCCCCATCCTGGATCACATCTGTATACCAGGAAGGCCCCTGCTGAGATGACTGGCCTTTATAGTCCTCAGCAGGCAGCAGCTCTCTCTCTTTTGGCACGGCTCTTTTCTGGCAGTGTCCTCTCCTACCCCTCTCCCCTCGACATGTATATTGTTAAATTTTCTTATTAAAAACACAGAAGTGTTTTTATTTCTAAAGCGCAATTGTGTGTGTCATTTCTTAAAGCATGTAAGCCTGCCATAAAGAATGAACTGCTGGGTTTGCCATAAAGAACGAACTATCTTGTTCATTTGCCATACTTTTCCTTTTTGCCCGTATTCCCCTCCTAAGTGGAGTCCCTCAATCCCATCTGCAGAAAAGGCTGGTTCCCTCTGCAGTAAATTGCTGTGAAGTTTATCTTACAGAAAAGTAATTTATCTAAGAACTGCAGTAACTTGCCCCAGGACGAAACTAACATTCACTGTGATGTCCAGAAAGTAAGCATAAAGGAGACATGGCATTTGGGAGATGGAGACCCTGCTTATCATGTAATCTTCCTGCCCTGTTATCCCTTGGCGTCCCTGAGTCCTCAATATGCCCCTTGAGGACAAAAGCTCCTTCCCTCTTCCAAGACACATGCCCTTGTGTAAATCTGCTTTACCAACTCTGGGGTCCTAGCTATTGGCTGTCAGGGAGCAAGCAGTCCAGATCTTAGTCTGGTAATAAGCTCCGCCCTTCACACGTCACACAAAACCAGCCATTTCCATTCCCAGTCAGGCCACTGGGTAGCACTGACTACCACCGACTGCTGAGGCACAGGGCTGTTGCCTTAAGACCACCAGTGGACCACGTGCGTCTCAGACTTCTGACCACATTGGTTGGTTCAGGGATTATCATGTAACCTACACAGAACCATGAAGCCCGAAGGTGAAGTCAGCTCTGCGGGAGGCAGAGAGAAAAGACAGAAAGACATCAGACCTTTGGTCCTTTCTGGGGCAGCCTTGTTTTAACCACAAGCCTGGAAAGGCAGAGAATAGACATATCGCACTCAGTTTAGACAAGCATGATTTAGCGGCTAGCGCCCATCTTCCTGCCCTCAGCCAGGTTTTGTTCTAGGAGGAAGGCAGAGAGAGAACTGCATATCCAACTGTCTGTTATATGCTTTACCTCTGAAGCTTGAGTTCCAATGGTCCGCTGTGCTGCAAAAGTCAATTGAGAGTGAGCTTTCCCGTTGCGTGGACTTGTGTCCTGCCTGTCACTGACTCTTACTTGGGCTGAGTCTTGATCCTGCCATTTTCTCAAGTATCCGCTTTTGGAACAGTCCCTTCTTCCTGCATCAATGTCCCTCTCTTATTCCAAACAGCATAAAGATGCTGCAGGACCATTTGGTGGCAGCTTACGTTAGGATGCACAGATGCTATGCTTTAGATCTGGAATGTTCCTCCAAGGTCCATGTCCTAAAGCATCAAGAGAGGAAGTCATTTCAGGTATAGCTGTGGCAGCCTGTCCCTGGGTGGGGATGCCAGCTGACACTTCATGGAGCCCTACTCAAATTGCAAAATCACGAGCAAATTAATAAATTCTTTCTGTTTTCTTCTATTATGTCTTGGAGTAGTTTATTTAGATGACCAAAACAAGCATATACCACAAACCCCTTAAACAAACAAAAACCCGTAAATGTCCTATTTAAAAAAATAAGATAAAATATGACAAACTGAAACATGAACAGGATATTATTTAAAAATATACACAAAATGAAACATAGCTCCTGGAATTAAAATATAATAGGAGAAATTAAAGTCAATAGAAGATTAGAAGAGATGACCAAGACAACATACTAGAAAATGACAAAGGTCAATGTGGAGAAATGGGAGGGAAAATAAAATGGAAACGGAGAACCAGGTCAGAAGAACCAATACCTAAATCATAGGTGTTCACAAGGGGGACAGTACACAAAAGGAAGGGAGGGGAAATAATGAAATCATTGAATACATCTTCTAAGCACTGAGGAACGTGAGTTTTCAGACAGAAGGGCCCCACCGACAGCACTGCCCAGAGCAAACACAGCCAGGGTACGTCAGGAATACAGAAGCTTTGAGTAAAGGCAGAACCCTAAAAGCTTGAGGAAGGGTCTCAGGTCATCCGATAAGAAAGAGGAAACCAGATGGCCCGAGACTTGTTTGAAACAACCCTTTGGAACAGAGCAGCGTTTTCAAAATCCTGAACAAAGATACTGTTCAAACTAGGTGGACATCAGCATTTCCAAGCACGTACCACCTTAGCGTCTCACTCTCCCCCTTTGCGTTTGAAGGGCGAGTGGGCGGTTCACCTACTGTGTCGCTCAGCAAGGAGGACAGCTGAGAAGAGGAGACTCTTTAACCTGTAAGTTGTATAGAGAGTTCCAGGATTCCAGCTTTCCTTGCTAGAGTGGGGTTTGGGGAAAGCTTTGAGTCATCCATACTTCCTTAAGTAGTTCCTCCACCATAGGCCTGTAAGTATGAGAAAAAAAGAATACCCCATTAGTTCATCAAGTTGAAATTTGCTGATATCATTACTTCAGTCTGTCAATAGCTCCTATCTGGGGGATGAGATATTTGTGTCGTATCTCCCCAGGAAAAGGCTCACACGGCATAGCTGGCATCCAAACACAGACACAGCAGAACCAAAGATGAACCTAGGGAAAATGGTTGCATAGTTCTGGTTTGAGGAGCAAGGTATGCGGCTGTGGCTGAGCAGTCTGAGGGTGGAGCACCCAGAGGGAGCTCAGATTCAGCTGTCTTTCCTGTGTGATGCATGCAGTGTGCCTTCTCGCTATGGTGGTAGTTGCATGGTCCTAGTGTGAGAGGCATAACCAGGATGGAGCTATCTAAAGGAGCCTGTGGGGGGGGGGGGTCCCTGGGTAGCAGTCTTCTGTGTAGTGTGTGTCAGGTCCCAAACAAACCCCGGGGCAAGTCTCACTCAGGGCCTGAGGCTCTTCCCAGCACCTCTCATCTGCCTCCTACCCTAAACCTCTCCAGCCCAGAGGCTGACCTTCACTTCCCCCAGCTTCAGATTCCTATATAATACAGCCATTTTGGCCACATACTCTCTTGGCCTCTTGGTCCTTGGCTCCTCTCTTGGTCTGCATACCCTCTCTCCTCTTCTTTCTTTTCCTCTCTTGTCCCCTCCATGACCAGGTTCAGTCTGGACCCTTCCAGATGCCTTTGGCTGAATTCTCCGTCATATCTATAATAAACCCTTCTCCTCAACCATACCTAGGAACATAGCCTCATTTTCATTCAGTGTGGACTAGAATGTCTGCTTGATGAGGGATGAGTACAGAGATGACTAAGAATGGCTGAAGATTCCCGGGGGAACCCTGTAAGGGATGAGAATATTGGCTGGTTAACCTGGGGATTGCCTGGCTGCTGCTGTGTATCTCAAGACCTGTGGCTGAGTCTAAGATGTCAGCCCAGAGGGACTTTGTGTGAAGGAGGAATTGCAGTGGGAAGGGTGGTAGGTCCAGGATCTTCCACTGTAGCTGATTTGGAGAATAAATTGGATAGAGGAGAGGGTGAGGTAGGAGTGTTGGAGGACTGAAAGCAGAAGAGAGTACAAGTTAGCTCTTAGCTAGAAAGCCCTCCTTGGGAGTCAAAAGCTTGGAACCCACAGGAGGAGCTGGATATGGAGGAAGAGGGAAGTGAGGTAACAGTGCTAGAAGATACCTCTGATGCCTGACCTTCCGTTCAGAGGAAAGGAAACTCCGTGACTCAGCAGATAGCAGCCTCAATGATGCCCCGGTGCAGGAAACCGTGGTAGGACATTCTGTCTTTGAACTGCTTGTGTTGAGAAGGACTTTAAAACAAGAAATGAAGGAACCTCTCACAGCCTGTCCTGTAAGGCTGTAGAACATGGGAGCAGATGGGCAGATGGCCTGGGTCTGAGTGCTGTGGAAGCAGAGAAACTCAATAATGCCACCCATCCTTACTTGAAACAAGGCTGCATAACCCAAGGCAATATGTGGACAATCAGTCTCTGATGGACTGAGTCATAGGCACCATTAAGATACCTGATTATTGCTGGGTGGTGGTAGCACATGCCTTTAATCCTAGCACTCGGTAGACAGAGGCAGGCCGATCTCTGGGAGTTCGAGGCCAGCCTGGTCTACAGAAAGTTCCAGGACAGCCAGAGTTACAACAGAGAAAATTCTGTCTCAAAAAACCAAACCAAACCAACAAACCTGGTGATCATCCAGGTCATGGTGGCACACGCCTTTAACCCCACCACTTGGGAGGTAGGTGTTATAGCCTGGCTTCATTTAGTGACTTTACTAATTATTTGTAACCTGCTTCCGGAATGACTGGGTAGTTTGTTTTTCTATATAACTTCTTTTTTTCTGTTGCCCTAGTTGAAGGGGCGACCTGTTTCTCCATTATGAACTCATGAACTGCTGGATTCCACAGTACAATTTCCTTCTAGTAATCAGTAAACCAAGACAAAGAAATAGAATAGCAGGAATGATGTTTACAGAGTTGCTGGCCCAAGGTTCAAGCAAGCATCAGCCCTAGGAGGACAACAGGAAGGAGAAGACATCTGTCCAGAGATGCTGCTGATTTAACCACAACCCATCCAGACTCTTGTCTCTGCAAAACTGTCAATTTTTTAAACTTTATGTCTTTGCTAGCTACATCCTGATTGGCTTTTGTAACCATCTCTTTTCCTCTACTTCTCCAGCAACCAGATTTGTATAAAAAAAAAAACAAAAAAACCCAGAAATGCTCTGGCAGTGCCCACTCTCTTCCAAGCAGAGTGAGGACTGGCTGCTGTAATAAAATTCTTTTTCTTGTAACTTCTTCGTATATTGAGGTTTTTAATTCAGAGCCCATTTTAGTAGAGGCAGGCGGATCTCTGAGTTTGAGGCCAGCCTAGTCTACAGAATGAGTTCCAGGACAGCCAGGAGCTACACAGAGAAAACGGCTACAAAAGAAAGCAAAAGATACCTGGTTAGCACTAGCCGAGGTCCTTAGTCTCAGGGACTAGAGGGCAGCCGGAGAAGGGCAGGTATCACTGAGGGAAGTGGGCATGCAAGAAGCAATGTCTCATTTCCAGTTTGCCAGGCCTGGCAGACACTGCTCATGAAGATTTAAGAAAAGTCAAGGGGCTGGAGAGATGGGTAAAGAGACTATGAAACAGCAGTTCCATTGTGAGGGAAGGAGAGAGAGAACGTCCAGAGGCATCTGGAAGAGCCCAGAGCACAGAGAAAAAAAGCAGACTGGATGTGGCCAAAGCTGGAAGCCGGAGGGTAGAGGCCAGGGCAAGAGGCAGACAATAGTGAGAGTAGGTGGGGCGGGGGATCTGTAGGGAGGAGGCGGGAGGCCAGTGCCGGGCTTTGAAATGTGTATCAAGTACTCACCAGTAGAGAAGAGGGAGCCTGGAGGATAGCCTTGGACTTTGATATGCTGATAGCCACCACAGCCTGTCAATGGAGAGCCAAATGTCAATGGAGAGCCAAATGTCAATGGAGAGCCAAATGTCATTGGAGGGCCAATGTTGCTTCTGCCAGAGGTAAGGGAAATGACTCCTCTTAGGGAATGGGAATCTGTTTCATAGGTTCCTGGGGAAATGCAGGCTTTTATCTAACCTCCAGAAATCCTTTTAGAGTGCAGCTTGAGATCATTTCTGGATTTAGGGACTACCTAACAAGACCTAACAAGAACACGTGCTGCTTTTGCAGAGGCCTCCGGTTTGGTTCTCAGCACCCTTGTTGGGCAGATCACAGCCTCCCGCAACTCCAGCTCCAGGGATCCAGTGCTCTTCAGCCTCCGAGGGCACCTTCACCAGTGTGCACACACACACACAAGCACACATGCACAATCAAAAAATTTAAAATAAATTATTTTAAGAAAAACATGCCTTCGGTAAGGACCTCGAGACCTGTATGGATTTTTGGCGGCTTTGTTGAGCCTTTTGGTGTCACATGATCTTTATAAGGTAAGAGAGTCATTGGTGAATCTGAGTGACTTACTCCAGTGTGTAAATGAGATCTGTATAAGATCTGTGTAAGTAGTGATGCAATTTAGAGGAGATGAAACAAAAATAAAAGAGAGAAGGGAGTCACTTTGGGTCAAACCCAAAGGTGAATATTGTGAGGACCAGCGCCTCCTAGTGGTGGGCAGCACTGACCTTGGCTCCACACTTTCCCAGAAATCTCTGCTTTGGGGATATAAGGAGCCAATCCTGACCAATCAGAGAGATCCCCTAGCTACTGCCTGTTTGGTTTAAAAGGCCTATGTGGCCACATTTGGGGGTGGCCATGTTTTTTTAATTGGTTGATCCTGACGTCAGAATGTGCTCCGTGGAAATAACTGCTTTGTATGGCCATGTTTCCCTCCAGCAGGAAATATGCTGGTAGTAGATATTGTTCACTTAGCCTGGGGCTATTACAGCAGACTGGTGTGGCTGAGAAAGGAACAATGGGAGTAGCCACAGCTACTTAGTTTGCCACCCACTGAACTTGTTACTGATGCAATGATGGTGGCGGGCACAAACATAGTCCTGCTTCCCTTTCAACGCCGGCCTGGCCAGCTGTTTAAACCACCCTGGTAAACCTGCCAGGAGTGAAGAGATACGCTGTAGCCCCACAGAAACACGCTCCGGTGAGGAAGCAGAGAGAACAATGTCTGGATGAGAGAGTAATGTGTCATCCATGCCACTCTACCCAGCAGTGCTCTTTTGAAGAAATAACTGATACACACAATAGAATCTTTCAGGCTCATTGGGCCTTGCTAACCTTTAGCCACTCCTTAGCTGTTGACTCCTGAGAGCAACTGACAGTTGGCTTGGAATGGTTAGTGATGAGCCTACAAAGATCTGTGAAAAGGTTTCACTAAATGGCTGTTTTAATGCTAATTCTGAGTGTCTTAGAGGGGAAAAACATTTTTTAAAAACCCAACATTTTTTAAAAAGGTATCTTGGATGGATGGAAACAGGCGTGTCTCAAAGCCGTAAGGTTTATCTCAATACCTGGGGTGGGCTTCCTCCCTACAAGTTGTTAGCTAGTAAGACTCCTGAGGGCCCACAAAATATTAAATAAATTAAAAGCTGGTTTACAACTGTTGTTGACTGTATGTGAGAACTAGAGAGTAAGACCCTACTGCTAGAGATGTCAGATCACGATTGATGGAAGTAACCGACAGAGGAGACAAGAGGACAACTGTCCTTTGATCGGAACAACTCTGGAACAACTGAAAGGACTCCAGTCTCTCCTGAGGAGTGGGTGCGGTGTGTCCAGGTGCGGGGGCTTGGGCTCTATAGGGCAGAAGAGGGAACTCTGGGGAGGAAAGTTTATCAGTGGATGTGTTCTTTATAGTTTCACAGCCCAGTGATGCCAGAGGATGTTCTCTTACCGTGTTGGCTTTCCTGCCAGGTGGGTGGGCTTCTCATTACGCTGAATCAGGAGTTTCTCGGCTCTCTGAGGCTCCTTGTTTTAGGTGGTTAACCCTTCAAAAGACCTTGCATGCTTTGGTGCAGGACATAAAGAAGCAAAGCAAGAACCCGGCTGGAAGCTCCTACCTTACTGACTGTCTTTTATGGTGCTGGAAAGCACTACACAGGCTGCTGGGAGAGGGCGTGTCACCAACAGTCCTCATCAGCTATAGACCTTAGATGCTAGTCTATCAAAATGCCAGGCAGGATGTACCTGCTAGGGCAATAGTGAGCCACGTAACAACCAACGCCTTTTCGATGGGAATTAAGGGGTGTTCCACAGGAGAGAACTGAAAGCCAAGATAGAAGCCTGTAGTTGGAGAACAGTGGGAAGACAACTGCTGTTGATTTAATGGATTTAATGGGTCAGATGAACTGTCAATCTTCCCTCTAAATATTCTTGCTCACACCATAAATCACTGTCAGCCCCAACTGTCAGAAGAAGAACCTCCTTCAGCAATGACGATGCCGGATAATGAGGACCATTGTGTGGCACCGTGACCTGACGGCTCGGCGTAGGTGGACATCTTCCCCCTCACGGCTCGGGGAACACTGTGAAAGAGAGAGCAGAAAGAATGGAAGAGCTGGGGCGGAGAAGGGGTGGAATGCTGTGTAGCCGTTTCCTCTGAGTTGAAACTTTCCGTCCTGGAGGGAGCAAAGAGGTTCATGGGACTCGAGATATAAACAAACTTCACAGGGCCTGGAAAACTGAAACAGCCGATTCACCAATCCCCTCCCTCGGGGTATAAAGACAGAGACGTCCTGCCAAGGAAGGAGACTCTCTAGCAAGTTGCGTTGCCTGCGAGTCATGCAGAGAGCTCCAGGTTCTAAGGTTCATGAGTTGTCATCCCCGCTGGGTGGACGTCAGTGCTAGAGCAGCCTTCACGTCTTCTACGCTCCTGAAAGGAACCCCTCACCCACAATCTTGCAAGTTCACCAAGTTGGAGATGGTGCTATCATGACTTTGCTCGGTTGTTGGTTCCTTATCTGGAGTGAGTGGACATTTGTTCACATCTCCCCAGAAGTCATGCCGCGAAGGTGTGTTGCTGTTGTCGTCCCTAGTTGCTCTGTAACCACGTCAGTCTGGCTTCTACTCCCCCACACCATAGTCCCATCATCAGTCCCACGGTGGGATTCTGTCATGTTCTAGGCTTGATTTCACAGAAATAGGTTGATTTAAGCCAAGTGTGCCAGGAATGTCAACATTTGGGAGGTGGAGACCGTAGGCCTCTCCAAGGCTGTGCTCCACCCCTGCCCTCAATGGGGAGTTGTTTTCTCTCGCTCACTGTCCTCCTCGGAGCATGGCCAGCTCAGCCCGGGTCAACGCATCCTGGCGGGTTCCAGATCAAAGAACTAAGAGTCGATGAGAGCGGACCAGACTCTCGGGAGAAGCTCTCATTTATTAAAATGGGGGTGGTCACATTTATAGGGTACAGGCAGGGGAGGGTCTTTGGTCCCCAGGGCTGGGATCCATTGGTTAAGACAAGGATATTGGAGTAGCCTCATTTGCATGTGGAGCTTAAGTCTAAGCATCAAGGTCTTGTTCTGGCACCTTCTGCATGAGGTGTGGTCCCACAGGGAAAAAGAAGAAGGCACCTTACCAGTAAATGGACTCATTCCTATGCTTCCAGCTACAGCGCAGATAAGCACCAACCACGCCATATTCCTTTGCTTCTGTGAAGCAGGCAATATTTAATATTTAGCTGGGTTCTGGCCAGGACAAAAGTGAGGAACAGCCTAACACCTTCCATTTTCAAACCCTAGGGGTAATGAGGGGTTCAAAAGCCAGCTTCGACACACGCTTAGTCTTTGGACAGCCCCACAGGTAGTAGCTGCACCGCCATCTATACTTCTGCTGTGGAACAAACCTGACCTTTCCCAGAAGCCTGGGCCCTCCCTCTGCTTGCTGCCTCTTGGGGCTTCTGCTTGGCTCCCTAGCTAACCTGCTGGGGACTCCCAGGGCCCTGGCTGCTGCCTCCTGTGTCCACTATGAGCCCCAAACAGCATTGAGGACCACTGGGGAGCCAGCACATTTCCCCTTTTCAGGAGTCTGGCTCTACGAGGCTGGGGAGCTCCAGGCCTGTTGAGGCCCCTCCCCCACAGGAAAGCTCCTCCCTGGGACTACCAGGGACCCCACTCCTGGCCAGCTGCAGGGTCCCTCAACCTGGCAGAGTGGTGCAGAAGTAGCCCCAACCTCAACCTCACCCCTAGACTATTCAAGAAGGGTGGAAAGAAATCTCACCAATAACAAGCCACCCTGGAAAGAAGCCCCACCAAAAGAAAACCACTATATAAAAGACCACATTCTGCTCAGTAGGGCTCGCAGCTTCGACTGCTGCCTTCCTCCCAAGCAGAGGCAGACATGCCTAATAAATCTCTTTTGTGAGATTTGCTGCATGAAGCTATCTTTGTCGAAATGAAGAAGCAAAGAAGAACACCTCAGCTCAGTCAGAGATATTTATCTTCAGAGCTTCAACACCTGGTATACTTCTCCCTGAGGAGTGGAGCAGAGAGGAACTCCTACACAGTAACTCCTACAAGGCTGGGGATGCCTTCCCCACCTCAGAGCTGTGAGGTTCCTTGGCTGCAGACTGCCAAGACACCTTTCCATCTCTGTCTGTGCTGGGGGGGTGGGGGGGGGAACATCAGCAGAGAAAGGAAGATCAGGAGTTCAAGGCCAGCTGTGCTTGTGAGTTCAAGGTTGGTCTAAGCCACGTGAGACCCTGTTTAGCACTCTATCCCAAACAAGGGTTGATTCCCTAACTCATGCTTCTAAGGCGATGTTGCAAGCTCCAAGATCTTCTAGTTGGCAAACCCAGTGATCATTTCTCCACCTTCTTTTTGCAGCTTCCTAGCAACAAGGGACATGATTGTCCAATCTCTTCTTGGATCTCATAAACACCCTCTCCTAGCTTCCCCTACCTCGTTATAGTAGTTTGGATCTTAAGGCCTCCCATGCACACCAGGCCCATGTGTTACAGGGTTGGGCCTTATTGGAATGTGATGAATTTTTTGAAAGGTGGGGACTAGTGGAAGATCTTTAGGTCATTAAGGGTGTACCCATGAAGGGTCTTATGGGATTCTAGATCCTTCCTTTGTGGGTGGCTTCTCTCCCTCTGTTCCCTCGGGGTCCTGCTTCTCTTCCTGGCACATGGATAGGCTATATGGCCATTTAGCCAAGCCTCCGGGAAGGAAAGCACAGAACGTGGGTCAACACATCCAGGTGGGTCTTAGGTCAGGGGACTAAGAGTAAATGGAACACAAAGAATTCCGGAAGAGTGTTGTCAGTGGAACACCTCTCAAGTTTAATGCAAGGGTCATGAGATTTTATGGGGTTCGGGCAGCGGAGGATCTTCTGGTACTCAGGGGTAAAGGCCATTGGTTAAGACAGGATGCTGGGATAGGCATACCCTGGGGAACAGGGACTTAGGTAAGCAGTTCTGTCAGTCACAGCCCACCTTTGAGGGGGTGGAATTTTGCTGTGGTTTGTGGTCTGTCAACTCAAAGGAGAGGGGCCAAACTTCCGCCAGCCTTTTGGGATGAGCTAGGTAGCACGTGTCCTTGACCCAACTGCAAGAGTTTTCCATGAGGCACCACACTCCCTGACTTTTCTGTCTCCCTGGTCATGAGGTGAGCATTTCTCCTGTAGCATGTACTCACCATGATGGCTTCAAAGCAGTAGGGCCAAGTGATCACAGACTAGGACCTCCAAACCTAGGAGCCAACATAAGACTTTCTACCTGTGATAGTAATGAAAAAGTCCACACAACACATGACTCTGTTGTTCCCACTTCTTTAGAAAATCTTTCAATTTTATTTTTTAACTTATTATTATTATTATTATTATTATTATTAGGTTTTTTTTTTGAGAAAGGGTTTCTCTGTTGTAACTCTGGCTGTCCTGGAACTCACTCTGTAGATCAGGTTGGCCTCGAACTCACAGAGATCTGCCTGCCTCTGCCTCTCCAGTGCTGGGATTATAGGTGTGAGCCATCACTGCCTGGCAAACCTTTCGATTTCAGTGCACCTAGGAGCTTGCGTCCTCTGCCCTTTACCACTTACATTCTCAACCAGCCGGTGGCTGAGGCACATCCGCGTGCTGGAGACTTTCAGGTACACACCCTTCAGGAATCACTACGCTTGCATGTCTCATGGGCACCTCAAACAGCACTTCCAGACCAGACCCCCCAGATCTGTTATTTCCCTCAAAGCCAAACTCAGCTACATCCTTTTTCTGCCTTTCCCTTCTCCGGTGACTTCAGAGCTTTGCAGGGACAATTCCCCCAACAGAAAGCCATCCTCCCTAGACATACCCTTGTAAAAATACATACATTTAAATTTATTCTTTGAGATTTTCACATCTACGTACAATGTATGTTGATCATATCCACCCCACCCCCGCTCCAGCTCCCTGACTTTCCCCGTTGCCCCCTCCCATTTCGTGTCCTCTTTTAATAACCCACTGAGTCTAATTAGTGCAGCCCATTCACACACCTCAGCCCACCTGTCACCTCCTCTGGGTCCCGAGGACTCTTCCCTCCGCTCCAGTTTGGCGGGCTCTCACATCAGCAATGTCTGCTTTCTTTCCTGGCACTGATCACCATCTAAAATTCTAGTACACACTGCATTCGGATGTGATTTCCCCCTCATGCTTGATTTTAATAAGCACACAGACAAAGCTAGAGTCTTGCCTGAACCTGCATTGCCAGCATCTAACAGTCCTGGCACAGTGATGGTCCTCAGAATTAATTATAAGAAGAAATGGAAGAAAGCGCGTAGCATGAGAAGAGTTGTAGGAAGCTGTAGGGATCCGGAAGTGTATCCTGCACACACATTTAAAGCTAAGACAGCACATAAATATACTCTTGCACCCCACATCCCAGTTGGATCCCAAACTTGCCCTGGGAACCCGAGTCTCTTCTTCCCTGTCCCAATGTCACATCCACTGTCGCTCCAGGTTTCAGTCTCTCAATCCAGCTCTTCCCTGCCCTAAATTCTGGTGTGCTCTTCCTGGTGGCAATGAAGCTGAATGAATGGTAGCAAACACATTTTCCCTTAACCTGGCATGGTGGGCGGGGCGTCCCTGGGGTTGAGACACCCAGCCACCCAGTCCAGCTTGCAGTAGAGAGCCAGACTGGCTAGGAGTATGGCTAAATTCAGGGTGAGAGTATCCACCGGGGAGGCCTGTGGAGCTGGCACATGGGACAAAGTGTCTGTCTGCATCGTAGGGACTCAGGGAGAGAGCCCTTTATTGCCTCTGGACCGCCTAGGGAAGGAGTTCACTGCGGGTGCTGTGAGTGCTTGGGACCCGCGGGCAGTGGCAGCGGGGAGGAGGGGACGGAGGGACCACCCTCAGCGTACTAAACAGACCCTCCTAGGAAGAGGACTTCGAGGTGACGCTCCTGCAGGACGTTGGCGAGGTGCTGATGCTGCGTGTGCACAAGGCACCCCCGGAGATGCCCCTCGCGCTTGGGTCCCTCCCGCCCGACGCCTGGTTCTGCCGCTGGTTCCAGCTGGAGTGGCTGCCCGGGGCTGCACTCCGCTTCCCGTGCTATCAGTGGCTGGAAGGGGCGGGGGACTTGGTGCTACGAGAGGGAACAGGTGAGGGGGCCCTGGAACTGGCTGTGGCTGTCTGAGGGGGTACAGCAGTGTGGAGAGGGTTATAGTTGGAAAGTGGAGAGGCGAAATGGTGTGGACACCAGAAAGGGGCAGAGGAGGAAGGAGAGGGCTGGTGGAGCTATAGATGTAGGGGTGACAGCCAGCCCGCTGCGGAAGGAATGTACCCGGGGTGAGGGGACCTGAGGCTTAGTGGTAGTAGGAGGGAGAATGTCTGTAGCCAGAGGTCAGGAGAGTATCTTTTCCATCCACGCCCCCATCCACAGCCAGGGTCTCCTGGGGGGACCACCACCCCACGCTCCAGCACCAGCGCCAGGAAGAGCTGAAGGCCAGGAAGAGGATGTACAGGTGAGGAGGGAGGGAGTCACTCTTGCTGGAGGACCCGCTTATGGGATGGGAAGCTGCCACAACAAGACTAACACCCAGCCTGGACCCCTCCTAAGAATATGCTCCCTGCCCAGCAGCATTAGCAAGAGCAGGCACCTGTGAGAGCTGCAGGTTCGCAAGCCCTCTGATTCTGACCTTGTGGGCCTTTCAGGTGACCCTGGCACCTGAAACCCACTGCTCTATCAGCCGTGCCCTGTGACTTATTCCTTGTCAGCCTGTTTGTTTCTCCTTTTCTCTCACTTGTCCGTTGCGTCCTCCCATAAATGCAGGCAGCACTCCCCGCAGCAGCCAGGGGAGATGGGGCGGATGCGGAAGTCTACTCTGTCTAGACCCTAACGAAAGGAGCTGGGAGGTCTTAGGTAAATCATTTAGTGTCTTTGATCTTTATTTTCTTCTCATTTCAGTTGTTAGGGAAAACGAATGAGAAAGGTTAAGAGTGTAGCTAGTAAGACCTGGGGATATATATATGATTCCGCATTCAAGGCTCTGGCTTTGTTCTCCAGCACTGCATTCATTATGAAAAGACAAAATCAGGGCTGGAGTGTAGCTCAGTTGGTAGAGTATGTGCCTAACAAGTAAGAAGCCTCAGATTTGATCAAGAACACCACATACACCAGATATGGTGGCACACCCTATAATTCCAGCATTTTGATGGAATCAGGAGGATCAGAAGTTCAAGGTCACCTATGGGTATGTAGCAAATCTGAGGCTTAGTATGCATGAGACCTGCCCCCCCAAAACAAAAAACAAAAACAAAAAAATTCAACAAGCTGAGTCCTGCATAATGTGTGGTGTGAGCATTAATCCTGTGCCTGTTCTCTCTGTCTGGTCCTTAATATTATTAAAGCGAGGCTTCAGGTACCACCTCTGGGTACCCGATAGAGACAAGTTCTTTGGCCCACCCCATTCCTACTAAGTCCTAGTCAGCATTTTACCAAGGTTCCCCAGATGAAGCAAGGACAGGGTTGTTTGAGACAAAGTGTTTGGCGCCACCTGGTGGCAGTGTGTTTTAATTGCAAACTGTCCTTTGACGTCAAAAGCTAAACTCTAAAAGCTTTTTCATTAATTGTTTGATACTGGAGATTGAGTCCAAGTCCCTCGCATTTTAAGTAAACATACTGACTTATATCCCCAGCCCCCGTAACTTTTTTGTATCTGTAGTTACTTCTTTACTTACTTGTATATGATTCTGTGTGTGCACAACCCGTGGTATGCATGTGGAGGTCTTGACTACTTGCAGGCTCTCTCCTTCTACCACGTGAGACCCAGAAATTGACCCCAAGTTGTTAGACTTGGTAGTGAGCAGTTTTTAATACTTACTTTTCATTTCTTTATTTTTATTATTATTATTTTGTCCTGGAGAATGAACTAGGGCCTTGTGCATGCTAGATGCTAGGTATGTGCGCTCCTGCTGATTATATCCACAGCCCTTAATTTTCTTTTTACTTAGGGAAAGTGTCTCACTAAGTTGGCCTCAGCTCCTAAAAGCTATATTTTTTTTAACAAAACAAAAACTAAATTTGGTTTTTATGAGAGAGGGACTCAGCTTCCTGGAACATAATTTTATTAGTTCACTGAAAGGTCTTTGGCTGTGACTAGCAGGACTGTGGGACTTAGGGTCTTCTTAGGCAGAATAAACGGGTACAGTTCCCGAGCTGTGGAAGCTGGAGTGCCTCTATAGGAGGCATGTGCCAAAAGCAACAGACTCCTTGGGAATAACCCCAGCTCAGGTCCTCATCCTTTCACAAGGTGCATCTGTGTTAGGCACATGGGGTTCAAACAGGTTAAAAGGGGTGTGTGTCAGCAGAACACAGAAGTACAGGCAGGGAAAATGGCCTCATCTCAGGCCACAAACCAAGGTGATTTCCTCCCAGATGCCAGATGCTTTCCTCCTCTTCTATCTCCTCTCTTCCTTCCTTCCCTTCCCACCGCCCCCATCCTCTGCCTCCCTTCTTCCCCACCAGCTTTCCTGGATTCCCAGTCTACCTGGGTAACAGTCCCTATGTTTGCATATTATAATCCAGATACCAAAAGACTCTGTTTGGTTCAGGTCCAACTTCAAATTCCTTAAGGAGGACTCAACTCGGTCAGGTGCTCAGCGGTCTCCCTGTGGGGACATGAAGCTACCTTACCTCCCTAGTGAGCATAGGGGAAGGGCATAGGGGAAGGGCAGATCTCAGGAAGGTCCCTGCTAGCAGAAGGGGCTAGCTGTGGCCAGGGCCCCCTGGGGCAGGATTCTTCTGTCTCAATCCAGGGGATCCTTAAGGGCTTTGGCTGATGGTTTGCCTGTCACCTGTTCTAGCTGGAAGACTTACAGCGAAGGTTGGCCTCGCTGCCTCGATCAGGTGACTGTGAAAGATTTGGACCTCAATATCAAGTACTCCGCAGTCAAGAACGCCAAATTCTACTTGAAAGTCAACTCTGCGTGAGGATCCCACCCACCCCGAAACCCCCACCCCCACGTTCTCTCCTCCACTCAATTCCCTACCTTGGTGACATAGATTCAGACATGTCCAAGACACAGCTCCTGCCCAGGGCACTAGCAGTTCCTGTAGGACAACGGTTGCTTTAGGGACAGTGACTGCGTCAGGCAGACAGGGGTGGGGGTCTCCTGGTGCCTTCTTTCCACACTTCACATCTTCCATCAGGTTTACAGAGCTGAAAATCAAGGGGTTCCTGGACCGCACAGGACTCTGGAGGAGTCTGAGGGAGATGAGAAGGATGTTTAACTTCCACAAGACACCAGCAGCAGGTGAGGTACTGGGGCTTGGGACCCTAACCTCTTTCGGGGATATCAGTTCCCACCACCACCAGAAGGCTCAAAAAACTCAAGCATCAAGTCACCTTGTGACTTTAGGCAAGCTCCTAGCTCTTCCTACTAGACCTTAAAGTTCCCACCGAGACAGACGAGGTAGTAGACAGAGGGGGACCCCGACCTAATCCAACAGTTGTCCTGGTCACTGCGGTTGGCGATCTGGATGCAGGACTCCCAGTGGAGTTGCACAGTGGTTAGTACTAAGACTCAAACTCACATCGTTAGCGTTCCTTGGGAGATGTGCTTATTGGCTTCAGAAATGGACAAAAGAGGGACCCACCCTAGTCTTCAGGGTACCTTAAAAAGCTCTCACCAGGGGATTAAGTGGATATTAACACTCAGGATGAGGTATAGATCAGAGAGAGCTCCAGGGACAGGGGACAGGAGAGATGAAGGCCCCGAAGACAGCATAGGATACCTATAAGTGAAAGAAGTTGCGCAGGCCAGAAGTCGTGGGGGCCGTGGCAGGCCGGAGGCTTTCCTAAGCACAATGTGAGGCCGGTGACTGGTGGATAATGGAGATGTGTGTGTGTGTGTGTGTGTGTGTGTGTGTGTGTGTGTGTGTGTTTCATAGGGTGGGCTGGGGCCTGAGGGTGAGCAGAAGGTCGGCATGGAGTTTTAGCTGAGGGCAGCAGAGCATGGTGGCTTCATCAAGGCCTGGCAGCGTAGGGATGAAGTGGACAGATGGGCCAAGAGACACCAAGGATGGAGAGTCCATGGAACTTGGTGGGTGGAGAAGAAAGTTGCTTGCTAAGGAGGTCCTAGGCTCTCCGTGGACAGTCGAGACCTGCACTTGCCATTCTGTGGGATGCCAGGCAGGGAGTGGAGGCTGAGCTGGAGGAAGAGCCTACGCTTACATTGCATTTGAGGCTAGTGAGTCACCCAGGGTGGGTCTGATGGGCTGAGACTAAAATTTGATCTTTGGTGAATAAGTGGAACCAAAGTCAAGGGATCAGGGGCGGTCACTCTAAGAAATGAATAGGGTACACAGGATAGACAAAGGGGAACTCCGCCATGCAAGTCAAGAGGAACCCTATTGGAGCTGTGGTGACCTGTCTGTGTCCTCCACCCTCCTGCAGAGTATGTCTTTGCGCACTGGCAGGAAGACGCCTTCTTTGCCTCCCAGTTCCTTAATGGCCTCAACCCGGTCCTGATCTGCCGCTGTCACAGCCTCCCAAAGAACTTCCCGGTCACGGATGAAATGGTGGCCCCAGTGCTGGGCCCTGGGACTAGTCTGCAGGCTGAGTTGAAGGTGGGGTACAGACTGCAAGCTCTGCAAACCCTGCTCATCTCCCTCCTGGAGTCAGAGGGATAGGCTGTGTTGCATGCCAAGAGCAGCCTCTCTCAGAAAGCACTCCCCTGGGAGCCCTGGGTCCTCTTCCTGCTACCTGCCCACTGCTTTAGAGATGGGATGCAGTCATGGCTTCATTTCCTTCTGCAGAAAGGCTCCGTGTACTTGGTGGATCATAGCATCCTTTCTGGCATCCAAACTAATGCCATCAATGGGAAACCTCAGTTCTCTGCGGCCCCGATGACCCTGTTATACCAGAGCTCAGGGTCTGGGCCTCTGCTCCCCCTCGCCATCCAGGTCTGTAGGAAGGCAGGGGACGGGAAATGGCAGAAGTACAGAGGGTCCCACTGAGTGGTTGACGGACACTGACGTACCTCCTTCCCCGCTGGCCTTACCCACCAGCTCAAACAGACTCCTGGGCCTGATAACCCCATCTTCCTACCCAGTGATGACAAGTGGGACTGGCTACTGGCCAAGACTTGGGTTCGCAATGCTGAGTTTTCTGTCCACGAGGCCCTCACACATCTGCTACACGCACACCTGCTGCCAGAAGTCTTTGCCCTGGCTACGCTGCGCCAGCTGCCGCACTGCCACCCTCTCTTCAAGGTCAGTGACTCAACACATTGGCCCAGGTATGGTTGGTACACACCTTTAATCCCAGCATTCGGAGGGCTGAGGCAGGAAGAACTCTATGAGTTCAGGACCTGCCTGATCTATGTAGTAGCGTTCCAAAACAGGACTGCTACATAGGAAGACCTCGTCTCAAAACAAACAAGGTGACCCAGTCTGAACACCAAGCCCATAGGTTCCTGGTTTATTCCATACCCTGTCCTTGCTGACTCTTTCTGTGTGACTCAGGGGTGGGTGGCTCTGTGGGAGCAGGTTTGGGCTTCCCCAGCTTTGCCATCTCTCACCCCTTGCAGCTGTTGATTCCCCACATCCGGTATACACTACACATCAACACCCTTGCCCGAGAGCTCCTCATAGCCCCTGGGCAGGTGATAGACAAGGTAAGAATATGGAGTTCTGGGGTGGAGTGTCTCTGGTTCCTGTTTACCCAGCCAGTGCTGCCCGCTGCTTTTGAAGCGAGGTTCTAATGCCCCGGCGTTCCCTCAGTCCACAGGCCTTGGCATTGGAGGGTTCTCTGAGCTGATAAGGAGAAACATGGAACAGCTGAACTATTCTGTCCTGTGTTTCCCTGAAGACATCCGAGCCCGAGGCGTGGAAGATATTGCAAGCTACTATTACCGGGATGATGGGCTGAAGATCTGGGGGGCAATAAAGAGGTGAGGGAACCATCCCCAGGAAGCCACCGGGGCAGGGGAAGCAGGAAGATTGGGCAGGAGATGGGGTGCACTGGAGAGGTTCACAGCAAGAAGGGCTGTGTGTGTGAGACACTGGGCAAGGGTGCTTCTCGGAGAGGGTCAAGTCTGGAGTCAGGGACTGAATCCAGGTGCCCTCGCAGCTTCGTCTCTGAGATCGTCGGCATCTACTACCCAAGTGATATGTCTGTCCGAGATGATCAAGAGCTCCAGGCCTGGGTGAGGGAGATCTTCTCTGAGGGCTTCCTCAGCCGGGAAAGCTCAGGTACAGAGACCTCAGTCCTCGGACCTGGCCCTACCTTCTGGCCTCTCTGTGAGGTCCTCAGGTCCCCAGCAGCCCTGGCCCCAGCCCAACTCTTCCTTACAGGTATGCCCTCCTTGTTGGATACCCAGGAAGCCTTGGTCCAGTATGTCACTATGGTGATATTCACCTGCTCAGCCAAGCATTCAGCTGTCAGCGCAGGCCAGGTAAGGAAAGGCTGGGGCTAGGGGCATTGCGATAGAGGGGCCAAGGTCTTGGTTTCATTTTATCCTCTCTGCCTTCAGTTTGACTCTTGTGTTTGGATGCCCAACCTGCCACCTACTATGCAGCTACCACCACCTACTTCCAAGGGGCAGGCTCGGCCTGAGAGCTTCATAGCCACCCTCCCACCAGTCAATGCCACATGTGACGTCATCATTGCTCTCTGGATGCTAAGCAAGGAGCCTGGGGACCGAGTAAGTATGGAGCTAAGAGTCAGGCCAGACTAGGGTAGATAGGGAAGTATGTGTTGTTTACCCAACCTGGCCCAAACTCAACCCTGACATCAAGACACGCCCCCCCCAACAACACACACACCTCCCTAAAACTTCCCAATGAGACACATGACCCTTGACCATCCCACAGTGAGGACCAAGAGTCCAAATGAGGGATGAAAGCTTTTGTTCTCAATAATGACGGAAACATGGGACTAAATACTCCTTTAAATCTTCAAATTCAACAGTCCTACAGATCACCGTGACTCGGGAAAAGGCTTATGGTAGGGGCAGGGTGAGGCTCAACCAAAGACTGTGTCAGGTGCCTGGGTCAGGGGACAAACTGTGGCTATAGCCAGCTAATGTGGGTTGCCGCTCAGAAGACAGGGACCTCAGCTCAACCTTGTGATTGGTCGCCAGAGGCCCCTGGGCCACTATCCAGATGAACACTTCACAGAGGATGCCCCACGTCGAAGCATAGCTGCCTTCCAGAGACAGCTGATCCAGATCTCCAGGGGCATCGGGGAGCGGAACCGAAGCCTGACACTGCCCTACATCTACCTGGACCCTCCCCTCATTGAGAACAGTGTCTCCATCTAAAATCTTGGAGAAGATGGCCCCATGTGATGTACAGACCCCTTGACCATGTCACTCTAAGCTAAGGGTCAGCCTGAGAAAAGGGCCGTTCAAAATAACACGGGCCCCATGTGTTTCTCCTGTACAACCAAGCCCTATCTAACTCACCTCTGAAACGCGTGCACACACTCACACACCTAATAAAGTCAAAATAGACAAACCTAAGCTCCTACAGAAACAGGATCTCACTGGACGGAGACACCAAGGCTTCAGCTCTGACTAGGGGCTTTGCTAGTTCACTTTGTTTTACATCACGTTAACAGAAGCACAGAATCCTGTTCAGCCAATGAGAATTCACATTCACTGACTCAAAGGCAGCTGTCATACAGGCTTCTCAGCAACACAGGAAGTGGCCCAACCAAGACCTACCCAAGAGGTTGATCATCACCTACGTCTCACTTTGAAAATGAATATAGCACTGAGAAGGGGTTATTGGCAGCCAGGCACAAAGGGAAGGATGGGGCTGAAAGATGGCTCCTGGTTAAGAGCGCTGGCTGCTCTTCCAGAGGACAAGGGTGGCTCACAACCATGTGTAATTCCATTTCCAGGGGATCACAAACCCTTTTCTGGCCTCTGAAGACACCAGGCATGCAGGCAAAACACCCATATGCATACAAATTAGTTGTTGGTTTTTTTAGGTTAGAGGGACATACCTCCAGGGCCGTTTCTAGCCCACCTCTTCTCAAAGCCTCCTCTAACGTGAACTGTAGAGCAGGCCCATAGCCAGAGAATTAGAAAATATTAACATACCTCAAATACCTTACCCTCTAGATTCCATCTTAATTCTGGAATCCCAATATTTCATGTACACTATCTTTCTGGGTTTTGTTTGTTTGTTTGTTTGTTGTTTGTTTGATTGTTTCTGGCTCAGACTTGGTGAACATTCATTAAAGTACAAACGAATTCTTTTAAAGTCACCTAATGATTTTCATCTCTTATATACGGGCCTCAAAGTTTTGGGTTTTCAATTTTGCAAGTTTTTATGGAACAGTAATCAAACTGTAGCAAATACACTTGGGTTGAATGGCCCAATGATTAAGGGCACTTGCTCTTCCAGAATAACTAGGTTCAGTTGGTTTGATTTTCAGCGCCCACGTCAGGTAGAAACGTTAATCCCACCAGTCGAGAATAAAATCATCACCACAATCTTGAGCCAAATTTGGAGCACTCTTTAATTAAATTCATTAAGTGCTGACTGGTATTATAGACTCTGACAAGGACCATTTTGGGGTTCCCACAAAATAGTGCAGAGTCATATCTGTCAGATGCTTATAAAGGTAAAACCCATACATAAGGCTATGCACTTTCCACCAGGTCCAATCAGGGGCAAGCATATATCCTGATGTACTTCCTGGCTGTGATCTTCCTCCTACTAATGACATGGGTGCAGTTGGATTAACCAAGCTTGCTTAGGGAATCTACACATGTGGCCTGTTATCTCACATGAACAGTCCCCATCCAGAATTAAAACTGTAGCTCGTACAGAACCACCTATGACTCCAGTTCTGGAGGATCTGATGCCTTCTTCTGGCCTTAACAGGCACAGTACTCCTGTACACAGACACACATATACACATATACACATAAGTACACACACACACACATACATATAATGAGTGTATACATATATATGATGGTCATATATATATATATATATATATATATATATATATATATATATATATACACACACACACACACACACACATATCCCAACCAGTGAATCCAACAGACCCAACCTTCAGAAAAGGCAGTGTTGCCTACCAGACAGACCTTGAACTGTTCATTCTTCACTGATACTCCTGTGCTAAAAGTAATTTAGAGTTATATATCTCTTATACTGCTTTGTTTTTTATCAATAAGCAAGTCCTGGGCTTGAGAGATGGCTCAGTGCTTAAGAGTGTGTGCTGATCCTCCAGAGGACCTGAGTTCGGTTCCCAGAATCCACATCAGGTGTCTCACAACTGCCTGCACACCTAGAATCAGGGGGAATTTACAGCTTTGGCTTCCACATGCACCTGCCCTCAGATGCACATACCTTCATGCGCCTGCCCTCACATGCACATACCCTCATGTACCTGCACTCACATGCACATACCCTCATGCACCTGCACTCACATGCACATACCCTCATGCACCTGCAGTCACATGAACATATCCACAGGCTGACAGACACACAAACATCTAGAAAAATAAATAAAACGTTTCCTGATTATTTAAGCCAAGATAGGAGGGAATGAAGCTAAGTAACTTTGGGTATTAAATAGTTAAACCCTGCAGCTTCAGGAAAAACTAGCAAGTAGCTGGAACACAAGAATCACCGCCCACTCTCCTGGGCCTTACAGTGGGAAGAGGGGGGCTCCTGCAGACTTATTTCCTTAGCTCATTTGCCTCAGTATTCAGACTTTTTGAAGAGGGCTGTTTTACTAACACTGAGTGCCAGGAACTCATGATGAGGTTGTGCTCACTAAGAGTCATGAGATCTTCCCAACATTTCCCAGCTGACTTTTTGATTAGGCTGGGGCCGTGTGACTAAATCTGGCCAATGGACTATGGGAGGAAATAATGCTTACTGCTTCCAAGATGAACGAGGCCGCCCTTTCTACTGCACCTCTGAGGCTGCCTTGTAGCCGTGTTGCGTGACCTCCAACTTTACCTCTGTCACTAAGCGTGGGAGGACAAAGTTTATGGCCATGGTGGCCGGCACAGCAGAAGTTCTCAGTAGGCACATGCTGAATGCAGGAATTAACACCCAAATCATTCCCAAAGCCCTGTAGCTCCACCTTACTTTATCTATGTCTTCTCAACTGCACTGTGAGTTTCTTGAAGGTGGAAATCAGACCTCATTCAACTTCAGGTGTCGTGTGTCCGGCTCTGTACTGATGCAGAGACATCCAACAACTGTATGTTTTAAAAAATATATTGAATGGCTAGATGGTCAAAGTCTCGGGTCTGGGGCTCAAGGAGAGCACTGAGATAGATTGTCCCTTTGAGTAAGAAGTGTATTAGAAGAATTCTCAATAGTTTGGACAGAAGCTGTACGGTGGGGCTATGAGGAGAGTTCACACCCCCATACCATAGGCAGGATGGCCAGGACAAATGAGAGTTCAGGCCTATGAGGCAGAGTGAGGGTCCCTTCTTATAAGTCTCAGAAGGAAGGCACAGGGTTTATGTAGTCAGGCTGTCTGTGATTCCTGCCTGGGTGGGGGTGTGGGGTGAGGGGGGGTGGGTGTGGAATTCCAGGAAGGAATGTACAACCCTGATGAAGTACAGGAAGTGAGGAGGAGGGACACATCCAGTTGAGGTGTACTCATTAAATGAGTAGGGGAGGGGGATGTGTCACCGCTGCCACCAGTAGGCCTCAGATATCCCAGGGAGCCTGGCAACCTGAGTTCTGTAAGTTTCCTCGGGGAGGTGAGAACGGCACTCCTCATTCTCTGGAATCTGGACACCTGACTCTTTACTGACTCACGGACAGGCTCTTGCTAAGGGATTGTCTTCCCTCTATAGCCGCTGTCAGAAAGACGCCACAGGTGGGCGTGGCCTGATGAGCCCATAACTCCAAACCTAACCTGGGCACATGGATGAACTTGTGAATTGGAGTGCTTTGTTTATCAATGATGATAAATATGTTTGTTTCGATGTCTTTTAAATTATATGCATATATATATATATATATAATTTTTCATCTATATGGGAATGTTGTTTGTGCACTGAAGTGCAGTGCCTAAAGAAACCAGAAGAGGGCATTAGCTCCCTAGGAGCTGAGTTACAGGATTGGCGTGTAGCCACCTGACCTGAGTGCTGGGTCCTCAGGAAGAACAGGGAACGCCATCCCTCCAGCCCCTCAAAATGTCTTTTGAGATAAATTATCACCTGCTAGAGAAGGAAAGAATCCATGGCATCTCAGCTGTAGGAATCCATGCAGTCAGTCTCTACGCAAGCTTGGAGAAGCTACCACTACCTTCAGTGCAGGGCCTGTGAGACTGTGAGCCCCGTTATTACAGGGGCTGTGGAATCCCAAATAAAGTGCCTAGCTTTGTCTCAGCTGGCTTTTAAAAAACTACTAATTTTGGAGGTCACATAGCCTAGCAGTACATTAATTGTCTCCCACTAGTTTGCTGTAGAGAACACCTTTTCCGGAAGCTAGGGTCATCTGAGAAGAGCAAATCTCAATTGAGAAAATGCTTCCATCAAACTGGCCTGTAGGCAAGTCTGTGGGCATCTTCTTGATTGGTGATTGATGTGGAAGGCCTGACTCACTATGGGTGGCATCATCCCTGGGCAGGTGGTCCCGGGTGGTACAGGTAGCTGAGGGGCTAGATTTGGCTAAGCAGTTAAATGCACATATGCTCTTGCAGAGGACTCTGGTTCGATTCCTAGCACCCACGTGGTGGCTCACAACCTTCTGTCAGTCCAGCTCCGAGGAAGCCAGTGTTCTAGTTTGACCTCAGCAGGTCACATGTGTGGTGCAGACATATGCAGGGAAAGCATGCATACAAATGAAATACTTTTTTTCTTTTAAGAGAGATGAACGTGAACCTGGAGAATAAGTAGCATTCCTCATGGCCTCTGCTTCAGTTCTTGTCTCTGAGTTCCTGCTTGTGTCCTTGCCCTGACTTCCTCAGGGATAGACTGTGATGGGAAAGTGTAAGATAGAATAAACCTTACTTTCCCGAGTTGCTTTTTGGCATGGTGTTTATCATAGCAGTGGAAAGCAAACCAGCGGGGAAGTGGGAAGGATGGACAGATAGATGAATGAATGAATGAATGAATGAATAAATAAGAAAGCAAACTAGGAAACCATGTAAGTTATGATGGTAATAGCTGCTGACATTGAAACTTTATTTGGTTCCGACATCTGCCCAATGGGTGATTGGAACAGGTGAAATAGATTAGCATCTCTGCCTTCATACCATGTGCTTTCCCTTTTGCTGTCTTAACCTATTCTCAGATTCCAGTCGGTTCTGCATATAGACACAATGATCATTTGAATGTTTTGCCCAAGTCTGTAATACAAGGTAAGATTGACCTAACTTTGTCTTGTCGCTCTCTTCCCGGGTCAAGATACCTATCAGCCGCCATGACAGAAACGCCAGACCATGGAAAGGCGCTAAAGGAGATGGTAACCAAGTTCCCGAGAGATTGCCACCTATTTCCAAAAAGCACGTGAACATTCCTCATCTTTACTGGCCTTTTCTCTCACACACATTTTCTTACTCCATATACACGACTAATTTCCATGCAGTTGGGAGTCTGCTTTGTTTAGATTTAGATTTACCTTTTTTCTCTTTTTATTTACATGTATATGCCACATGTGCGCTTACTATAGAGACCAGAGCAGGTCTGTAAGTGCAAAAGTTATGTTTTAAATTTTAGTTACTGTGCCTAAGATATCTTTAAAAAAAAAAAAAAAAAAACATAGCCTCCTGGAATGCTAGGAGGGGCTGTTCAGGTGAGATAGTCTTGAATCTCCCTTGCCCAAGGACATAACCTTTTGAATTGTTGGGTAGGGAGTGGCTAGATCCCAGGTTGACCCTACTGCACCAGGATGTGCTCCAAATGTATCCGGTGTGCTCCATGCTCCATGCACTGGATGTGCCTGGTCACTTATGGGCAAGAGTTAACCCAGACAGGAAGTACATCAGAATAGATGCTTGCCACTGATTGGACCTGGTGGGAAAATGGGTTCTGCCTTTCACCTGTGCCATGTGATTCATGATTTGGGGACCTTTCTGTGGGAGCTCTGGAGACGGTAGGTGTACTCCACAAGTACCTCAGAATGGACCTGAGCAGAGTCCAACTCCCTGGCCAGTATTTAATTAAAGCTCGCTTGCTTCACGTTTGGCTCAATCGTGGTTGTCTTATTCTTGACCGGATTTGGGATTTACAATCTTCTCGAACTATAGTGACAGGCAGTTGTGAGCTTCCCGGTCTGGGTGCTGAGAAATGAACTCAGGTCCTCTGGACAAGTAATAAGTACTTTTAACCACTGAACCATCTCTCCACAGTCTATCTCTTCCCTCCTCCCTCCTCCCTCCTCCCTCCCAGAGTTATTTTATTTCAAAACAGGGTTTCTCTGTATAGCCCTGGCTGGCCTGGAACTCACTCTGTAGACCAGGCTGGCCTCAAGTTTCCAGAGCCACCTGCCTCTGCCAGGCCTTTATTTTATTTTTTAAGACAAGGTCTCTCTGCGCAGCCCTGGCTGTCCGGAACTTGCTACATAGACCAGTGCTTGCCTCCAGAGTGCTGGGATAAAAGACATGAGTCACCACGCCCAGTCTTTTATTTTAAGCAGGACTAGGGAACAATCCAGGATGTGCTGATACAGGAAATAAGTCTGAGATCTAAAAAAAAAAGACAATATAATCCAAAATATTTCAACAATGTAAAGTTTTACTTCTGTAGACGGGTACAAACAAGCACCCCCAGTGGGGTCTTACTGCCTTCTTATTTCTAAAGCCACGGGGATTGTGTGTGCCACTCGGTGTGGTCGGGTGTGGCCTGCCTCACGTTCGTACATGTTCGGCTAACTTAACACAGTGCAGTTGATAAGCGGAACACAACTTTTGAGCACAGCATGCAGTCTTGAGGACATATTTTGATTTCAGGAAAATGCTATCTTGGGAGGATTTTTGCAAGGTGGCATTTTTACTATTTTCTTTAGATGTGGTATGACTCTTATTCGACTCTTGTTGAAAATACAGTATGTTTCTTTCACATTTCCTACTCTGAGCAAGCACTCTTTTAATGTAGCTCTACTCTAGCCCAATAGATCTCTTTTCTCAATCTTTTCACTATGTCTTTTCTCTTGAGGACAGGAGGCCGAGCCCAACTTTTTGGGAATTCCAGGATGCAGACCAGAGTGCTGCTCAGGCCACATACCCACCCCTCCCTCTCAGCTACCTTCCCCTTCTCACAGATACAGACTGGCACCCTTGGGAGCACTGTCTGTGAATCCCCAGCTAACAGACTTCCAAATGCCTTTTCCAACCTGTAGGCTCTCACACAGCCCTCCTCCCTCGGTTCCCCTGCTGCCCGCTTGGCAGACAGCCGTTTCCAGCTTAGTGCTACGAAGCACACTCCTTTCCTCAGAGACCTGTAAGTGACCTCTTCTCCTGCCTTACGGGCTTGATTCCTCTTCAGGGCTCCCACCATGTTGCATCTGTCTGTGGCACTGGGATCTGAAATCTCCTCGGAGGCTCCGCCATGCTGTTATGTTGTTATGTCTGTCTGTCATCTGTCTGATACCATGTTAATAACCATCCTGATAAGCGTATCTCCCGACGATCGGTCTCAGAGCCCCCTTGAGCTCCATATCTGGCCTTTCATCTTCCTCCGTCAGTCACAACCTCAGTTTTCAGACAGGGTTCAGGACAAACCTGGAGTTCACAGACCGGCCAGGCCGTCTGGTCCCTGAAGTCCCTCTCTCCCCTCCCCCATCTCCACCCACAGCACTGGTATCCTGAGCACATGCCATGCCAGGCTTTTTATGTGGGTGCCGGGCTGGAAACTCGGGCCCCGTGCCTGCAAGCAAGCGCTTTGCCAACTGAGCCGTCTCTTCAGTTTGGTAAATTGTGCTTTAATTTTTTGAAAATTATTCTCTAATAGGTTGGAGGGAGGGGTGCATGTGCCACCTTGACCATGATCTGGAACCCAGGCTCTTCCGTCCTCCTGAGTCTCCTTTCAGCCTCCTCCCTGTCCTGTGTCCCACCCCATCCACGCTGCATTTCCCACCCACCACCCCACATGTGAAAAGCCCTGAGGCCTAGGACAGAGATAAAAGCTGGCTCGGTGTCTGCCGTCCAAGTGGTTTACAGAGACTTCCCCTACAAGGCTGGGGGTGGACAGGGTTGAGACAGAGAGGAGACCCCAGTTTTGCTAGTGGGGAGCATTCTGAGCCAGCTGGAGAGGGGACCACGGAGTATCCTTGGAGCAGAAAAGAACCCCAGTCCTCCCCTAGTCCCAGAGAGGTAGAGGCAAGCATGGAAAGTCAAGGTGACAGTCAGAAAGAGTTACGGTTCGCAGAGGGCTTGGAGTTGAGCTGTAGACATAGACAGCCTCTTCATAGCCCACTCACACTCCCCTGCACCCTGGAGCATGGGGAGGGTTTGAAGACAGGGCTGGCAGGACACCTGTTAGTGGAAGCACCTCTCCAGAGCACAGGGTCCCACCTAAGAACCATCTGCCCTGTCGCCCCCCCAACAGCTTGAGTTCCAGCCAGACCCAACATTGCCTTGACTCCTGAGGGGCACTCACCCACACCCCTGCACCACCAGCCATGGCCAAGCACCAGGTGGGTGTGGCCACAGGCTCCTACCTGAGCTTGGGGACCCAAGAGGCAGTATCAGTAAGCCTGGTGGGAGCTTGGGGAGAGCCCCCTTCTGCAGCAGGACAGCTGTAGGAAAGACTTAATTTGGGTGTGGTGAATTGAAAAGCCCCTGCCTCCACTTACCATGGCTCCCTACCCACTCACGCTCTCTTGTCTATGGCCCCCAGAAGGAAGACTTAGAGATGACCATCCCCAGGGGTGACCCAAGAACTGTTGTCACATCCTGGTACTTCCCCAGGATACCAAACTCTATCTGTGGTTCTGGCTAGGACCCTGGCTCTCCTTCTAGGCTGCTGCTAGTGGCTTGAGGGGAAGGGAATTTGATGATGAAAGGTGCAGAGGATGGGGCAGGGCCCAGGTCCTGGCTGCAGAAGGGGCGCCAGAGAGGGCAAAGCAGGCCGGAGTGACCATGGGTCTGTATGACCACACAATTAGGGGACATGAAGCAGAATGAGAGATACTGGCTGGGGTGGGGAGTAATTTGGGGGTCTTGGCAAGAAGTGTTCAGTGGTAAAAGCACTGGCTGCTCTTCCAGAGGACCAGGGTTAAATTCCCAGCACCCACATGGCAGCTCACAACTGTCTGTACCATCAGTCCCAGGGAATATAATACCCTCTTAAAACACTCATACATATAAATAAAATGAAAAGAAGAGAGGAGTCGAGTGGTTGGGAGGAGTCCTACTTAGAGATGGGGCTGTGGAGGACTAACGTGGAGGAGGAAGAGCTAGTTCTACTGAGAGGCCAGGTGGGTGTTCAAGGAGGAGCCATGCCTTAAGAAGAGTTCAGTGTTGGGGCTGGAGAGATGGCTCAGCAGTTAAGAGCACTGGCTGCTCTTCCAGAGGCCCCAAGTTCAATTCCCAGCACCCACATGGTGACTGACTCATAACCACCTATAATGGGATCTGGCATGCAGGTGTATATGCAGACAGAGCACTCATACATTAAATAAATAAATAAGCTAATGAGGCGGTGTGAGAGGGCAGGTGCTAAGTCTAAGGTCCTTTCTCTTCCCATCAGCTTTATTTCTCCCTTCTCCCGGTTCAGTGGTTGGCTTTAGTTGCTTTCATGGAAGGAAGGGTGAAGAGAGGGTAGGAAGTAACACAGAGCAAAAAGCCAGAGACCAGTGGAAAGCAGGAGGGAGTCTCAGTGGATACAACTCCTCCTCTGCTCCTTGTGCTCTCTGCCTAGTGCAGCATGGGAATTAACAAAAGGTGGCGGGAGTATTGGCGAGCTATTTGGACTCGGGTCTTGCTCCTGCCTGCTCAGTTTTCTGGAAACAAACTCTCTTGTGAGGTCAACAGAACCTGAGATCTGGCTAAGAATAGCTCAGATGTCCTGGCATACACCACTTCAAAGACCAGATCCTGGAGCACTCCCTACACAGCCTCTGTCCCTGGCCGGGTAGAGTGAGTTTTTCCTACGGCTGCTCCATGTCTGTGTGCAACCTTAACTGCACCCCTCCATCACAAAGGTCTGAACAGAAGTCCCGCCTCCTTTCAGTGGCCTGGGTTCTGCTGTTGTTTGTACAGTAACTGTGCTGCGGATGTGTGTAGCCCTGAAGAAGCCTGGATGAGATTCAGTGCACCTCTGCCTTCCTCAAATCCCAATGTCAGGTCTGCAAGGGCAGGGGGGAAGCTGTGATCGGGCCGTGGGGTCCTTGGTTGTCAGTCTGTGGGACTGATAACTGGACAATCAGAATCAGAGCATTCTGGTATCCCAAGATTTGTCCAGAACCGCTACCCGGTCCCTTCCCAGACCTGAAGTGCACCTCATTTCTGTCTGAAAAAGATTCCTTCTGTGCTCCCCAAGGCTACCTACCCGAGTTGCCTGTTGGTGGGAAAAGCAGACTAAGAGAGCCTAGAGTATGCGCCGCCCAAGATGACCTCCCTCACGGTTTGTCCAGGCATTGCGCCTTACAAGGTTTCCGAAAGTTATGGCCCAAAAGTAGAGTCTCAGAATTCCACCTCTTCAAGTAACAAGAGTCACGCACACTTCCTGTGACACAAACACAGCTCCTTTACCTTCTCGAGGCACCTGCAACCTCTGTCCCTGTCAGCAAGTCAAGCAACTAAAACTGGGGAAACTGAGTTGTGGATTTGGAGTCTGCTTGTTTCTGCCCACTCCACCACCTGGCAGATCTCTCCATCCTCTCTACTGGGTGAACCACCACCATCCTCCTGACTTCTGCCCCAGGGTCATTAACTGGAGGCCGAGTTTGTATTTTCACCCTGACTCGACTGCACCAGTGTCATCCTAGCAGGTCCCCTACCACCCAGGACAGCAAGCCAGGGCAGCGGGGACTGGCAGGCTGAAGACTGCACATCCTGGGTACAGCTCCAGCCTGCTGCCAGTGCTGCAGCTTCCAGTGCGAGGCAGCACCCCTCACCCCTTCTGAGTTTGGATTTTTTCTACTTGCTTTATTTTGTTGTCTTTACATCTTGATGTAAAGCTTGTGCTGGTTGGTGTCAGGGGACAAATTACACTTTGGCAGAGCTGGTACCACCCACCCTGAGAAACCTTCACAGTTCTATCATGGCTCCCGCAGTTGAAAAGTAACCCTTCAGCTGGTGGGAGATGATGCACTCTGGGAGGCAGAAGCAGGTGGACCTCTGTGAGTTCGAGGCCAGCCTGGTCTACAGAGTGAGTTCCAGAACAGCCAGTTACAACAGGGAAACCCTAAAAAAATTAACTCTTTGGCTGGCTGGCTAGTGCACGCTTTTAATCCTAGTACTCTGGAGGCAGAGGCAGGCGGATCTATGTGAGTTCAAGGCCAGCCAGAGTTACAACCCCGTCTGGGGGGTGTGAGGGGGAAGAAACCCTTCTAGGAGGTATGCCCTGGCCTTCCCTTCGCATTCTTCTGGTCTCTGTCTCACTGGACATCTGCATGACATTAGGCTGGTATAGAGGAGGTGGCCTTAGTCACTTGGCCTCCTTGGAGAAAAAATACGGGAGGAGCCCTGTCTCCATGCCTGTCTGTAGGAGACTTAGGCTGCCTCTCCTGACTTCTGGCTCTGGCTCCTGGCAGCCTCCCCTCCTTGTTTCTACGCCTTTGGGATCCAGGACAGCCCTGAGACAAGCTGAGGGCTCTCTGGCCTTTACAATCTGTGTCACTGGAAGGGGAGGGCTTCTTGAAGTCAATCACCATAAGACTTGTAGCCTCTACTTGTTCCACCAGCTGCAGGATCTAAAGGTCCAGGATTTACCTAACTGCTACTGCCAAAACTGCTGCCTATCTGAGCCACCATAGACAGGTGAAGCTTCCCTGTCGCCTAAGGACTCTGAACTGCTCACTCTCTGCCGTACCTCTGTTGATTTGTGTATGACCCACCTCCCCCGAAAAATCCACCTCTGGATTCTCAGGGCCTTCCCGTCTCGCCTTCTATTTCCCAGTTGTGGGAACTTGGGTAAGTCTCTACGCCTATTTCCTCACGTGACGATGTAGGAATTTCAAGCACCTATCTCAGAAATTGCTTTTAAGAAGCAAAGCCCTAATATCAGACACTGGTGAGACAGAGCGCTTTCTGAGCAGTCACTGCTTCAGTCACTCACTTTCCCTTTCTAAGTCTGCCCCAGGGAGCATCCTTGGGGCACACAGCTCATGTCTCGTCACCTGGATGTCTGGTCTTCTTTGGGTCCTCACCTCCACCTAAGGACCTCTGTGTTCCCTGGAATTGTTGTTCAGGAGATTCACATGGTTCCTAGGGTGCACACACACACACACACACACACACACACACACACTTGTGACCATGTGAGTGCATTGCTGTTCAGGAGATTCACATGGTTCCTAGGGTGCACACACACACACACACACACACACACACACACACACACACGCACACTTGTGACCATGTGAGTGCATTGCTGTTCAGGAGATTCACATGGTTCCTAGCGTGCACACACACACACACACACACACACGCACACTTGTGACCATGTGAGTGTATACACTCATTTCTGTCCAGGCGCACATGCCCGTGTACACACCGAGGCCAGAAGAGGCCGTCAGATCCCTCAGAACTAGAGTTACAGGCATTCGTGAGATGCCTAGATCATTACATCCAAACTCCATCCTCGCTGCTCAGCAAGCCAAGCACCATCACTACTGAACTATAGAGGGCACAGGGGCCCTGTGCACACAGAGAACCACTGGAGGAGTCAGGAAAGTTACACATACAGCTCACCTCTTCAATGGAGTAAGATAAGAAGCTGCTCTTCCTGGGATGCCAGGAATGATGTAGCTTTACAGCCTGGTGATCCTTTGCTGTCTGATCAGACAGCCTCTGCCCGTATCCCCCAGAATATACTTGTTTATATTTAAGGGTTTATCCCAGACCCTTGAACATTACTTCTAGGCCATAGAACTCACCCTTGTGAGAAATGTCATTTGTACTTTACAACAGCCTAAATGATTTCCAGTTATCTTAGGACCAATTAGGACACACACAGGCATTAGGTTTACCTCAGTCCTCTCACTAGACCCTAAATCTTGGGCACTATCTCTGAGCCAGCAGTATCTATTTTGTCAAAGAAGCCAGATGTACTTTGTAAAGAATCTCAATGTAAACATGTCTTAACATCGTTGTGCACTTAGGACTGAGTTAATTGTTATCAGAAAATTTTCTTTCCCCAAAATTGTGCTGTGCTTAAATATGGCTAAAGTACAATGATCCAGGCCAGACTCTAGCATTCTGGCCCAGCATTGACACCTAAACCAGTTGCATCTTCCCTCACCCCGAGATGGTTTTCCCTGCCTGCTGCAGAGCCTGTGGGGACCCCACACTGAACCGTCCCTCAGCCCTCCGGATTTGTTGTCTTGTTTTGTTTCTTGTTTTTTGTCACACGGGTTGATGAATTTATATTGTCTTAGCTCCACTAGAATCTTCCTTCTCTATTTCAATGTTGCTAAGTCATTTGATTACAAAAAATAAAATAAATAAATCTTGCTAGCCAATCAAAACACATCTACAGGACAACGGGGGCCCTCAGTTTACACCCCCAGTGAGGAGCACAGCCTCCAGGTCCCTCTCCATGTGGTGGGCTGGTTTCCCTTTCCTCCTTTTGGAGCAGCTACTTCCACCCCTCTTCCATTTCAACAGCAACGTCTTCCAACTTAGCATGTACTCCGAATCCCCGGCCTTGTGAGTAATACTGTCAGCGTTATTCCCCAGCAACAGGACAATGGCATGAACTTAAGTGGGGCCTCCAGCTCTGGCAAGCCCCTCTGTTTGACAAATTTTCCTGGAGAGATGCAACACACAGACATACAACACAACATAGAAAGGAAGCCTGCATTAGACCAAAGTACAGATATCCCCAAAGTTCAACTTGTTGAACCATTGAGTTTTATTGAGGTTACTTACAGGAATATGGGTGAGGAGTTACTTAAAGGAGCAGGAATGACTCAAAGGCAGCTGCGTCACCGAAGCCTCCCCAGCATGGGAGACAGCTGGCAAAGCTAGGAACCTGGGCACACTGCACAGCCTGCAGGTATCTCAGTGGGTTGGAAATTGTCTTGGTTGGTCTCTGCTTCTTCCAGGTGGCTGAGTTTACCTGTCTTCTTCACAGCTTGACTTCTCTGAGAGTGACTAGCAGAAGTCTTTCCTGTTTTTATATTTTTGGGGGTGGGTCAGGGCTGGAGGATCTACTCAGTTTCAGGGACTTCCTGAAGTTATCTTAAGTTGTTTACTTTCTGTCCTCATAAGCTTCTCTGCTATGAAACGTTTTAGTCTTGGAGGAAATTGCTGCAAAACCCTGCAGACTCCACTTCCCCGGTGCAGCCTGGCATTAGGCCTCAGCGCTGTTCTCTCCCCGCTACTCCCGTCCGCGTGCTGCGCTGGCCTCTTCGGATCTTACCACGGCCATCTTCACATGTGTAGCGGCAGATGAGTCAGCGTCACTCCTGGGGTGGCAAGCACATTACAGGCGGAGGGAACGGAGCACAAGCACCAGTGACTCTAGACTGACTAAATTTGGGGTGTCAGCTTGACTTCAGGCTGCATGCTCAATATCTCTACCCACCATGCAGCTACCTCTCCCTACCACCAAAAGCCAGGTAGACCTGGTAGCCTCACATTGACCTCGTATGAGGTCAATGCTCTGCACCATGCTCTTGCGTTCTATTGGGGCCTCATCAATGAAAGGAGGCAAAGCCCAAGGTGGGGATGGAAGAGAGTCTTAGGACAAGTGAAAGGAGGAAGAAGAGACCTTGGAGACAGTGGGTTACTTGAATGATGCCCTTGGCAAGGTGGGCTCCGTGGAGAGACTTAAGGAAGCTTACGGGTGTGACTTAGGGTGATATGGATTCCTAGTAGGTGGTGGAGCTGAGTCTTGATGTGTGGGGCTTGGGCTAGTTCAGCCTTCTTATAGGCTGATGATCCCTTGTCCAAGTGGTGCTTGGTTTATGTTTCAAGTTGAACTCATCTTGGGGTCTGGCTCCCCGAAGTCTTTGAGGAGGATGTTTCCGAGGGACCAGAATTGTGAGTTAAAAGGTGGGGTCCAGGTCCCAGCCTTTTTCCTCCCTCCTCACCCTCAGCAGTGCCTGGGCCCTACCCAGACTTACTGACTTCAGGGCTCCACGGCAGGAGCAGCCTGGCCTGAAAGTCTAGGGTTATTTAGTATTGGAACGCGGAAGTGGGACCTGGTGCTGCACTGTGCCTGCACATGACAAAGCAGCACAGCCGTGTGTGCGATCGCACCCCAGCCCACAACCCGCTGCCCAGTAAACCGCCGCACTCTCAGCTCCAGAACAGTGTTTGAAGTGATTTTATTGGAAAATAGGAGGCAGTGTGTGAGAGGTGGGGCAGAAGCATGGCACTAGATAGAAATGCTATTCTCAATCAGCACCGGGTCCAGGTAGTAATACGGGAGCTTAAGGCACTTATTGCGCTGGCGGATGTTGTAAGAGATCTGGTTGAGGTTCTGACGGAAAGCCTCCATACTCCTCCGAGGGGCCTCCTCCACAAAATGGATGTCCGGGAAGTGGCCAAGCGGCCGCTGCAGGGCAAAAAACCGGGTGCTGGGACAAAGCCAAGCTATCCACCCAACACTTTCTGCAACCTCCCACTTCCTGCTCCCTGTCCCTAACACCCCTTGACCATCCTTGCCACCCCCCTCCGATGCTCAAGAGCCCCCGCACCCTGTCATCAGGCTCCCGGCAGAGAGTCCAGAGCACTAAGAGCACGATGCACGTGGTCTTCACATCTGGCAAAGTGTCCATGAAGGTCTGCAGAGTTGTCAGCCCCTTGGTCTGCATCGGTGGGTTCCGCATGGACGGTGGGAAGTTGGGCATCCAAGAGGTATACTCCAGCTGGAGTGGAGTAGACAAGGTGTTCTGGGTGAGAAAACACCCAGTCCGCACCAACCAAGCCTGGGCACCCCACTGGTTAACTTGGACCCCCGTCCCAGAACACCCTGGTTCGAATCAATGGGGCAGGGATCACTGACGGGACTGCAGGTGGGTGGGGAAGAGACACTGGCCAGGGTTACAGTTGACACCGAGGTTGAAGAGGGACTCCACTGAGACAAGTGGGGGCTGAGCCAGGGATAGTGACTGAGATTGGTTTGAGGTTAGAACCTGCTGTTTAGGAGGACTGGGGCTGAGGCTGGTGAGCACCGGTACCTGGCCTGTGTTGACAGCTGCGTGCCTCGCTGAGCAGGTGTACATGACCATTGTGACATATTCGATCAGCTCAGGTATAGTTCTCAAGCAGGTGGGAAAGCCTAGGGGATTGTGAAACAGACCAGGCAGTGTTAGTCCCGGACTAGGCCTGATGACCAGCAGAGGGCACCTCTAATCCCGCTCATCCTATCTTGTCTATAGTCCAAATGGCTGCAGGGATTCCCTCATTCAACCTGCTCTGCCCTCCTGTGGCCTAAAAACCTTCTTCTCCAGTCCAGCCCAAGACTGAGCTCTGTCATTTCCAGCCCTTAGCTAGCTCTGGAATTCTCTGCATGCCCCCAGCCCTTATCCTACTTAAGTTCCCATCACCTCCCTCCTGGATACCACAGCATCATCCTAAACTGCCCTGCCCATCTGCACCGGCTGATATTCTAACACACAAGTTTGACCTTTTTGCAGAACTCTCAGTGACTCCTCTGACAATCTCTTACCAGGGTGTGCTGTTTGATACCTGCCATCAGGAGCCTGCTGACACCCATCCCCAGCTCCAGCCACAGGAGGACAGATTTCCTACACCGTCTCTGCTTTGGGGGCTTTTCCACATGCGGCTCACACTCAGCAGCCCAGTCCCCATACGCCCCTCCATCAGGAAAGGACCTCATCGCACGCAGCTCTTACTAAGTCACCCAAGAAGCCCAATCTCAAGCAGACTATAACTTGCAGCTTCCCCACGCCCACCATGCATCCAGTACTCCCAGCTGGGTGAACCGCCTCCTTGGGTCATTCCAGATCCCTCATTCCTGCCTCAGACTTCCCTAACCTGTTCGGCTCTGCCACAGTGTAAATGCCTATTCACCAGTGCAAACCCTCCAGCCCGGTCCATGAACATCTGGAGGGTGGCCCCTGAATCTGTCTTGTTCCTCTTTGTGCCCTCAGTAGCCAGCGGACGCACACCACAGCTACTCGTTAAGCATTCCGGAGTGTGTTCCTAAGGTTACTACCTCGTGATGCTTTCCGTCTCTCTCCTGGAGCCTACCACCCCTACCCCCACCCTAGCTCCTCAGCTACCATACAGGACCATACGTTGCCCTTTCTCATTGAACATCGCAACCGTTTCCCAGCCCACAAAGGCTTGTCTCTAGGAAGAAGGACTGGGACCCTCCAGGTCTCAGCAGAGATGAGCTGTAGTGTCTGAGCTCAGACAGGGCACCCATGTTTTGCTTCCCCACCCCCAGCTGTTGCTCCATGGCCCAAGAAAAGGCCCCTGTGAAGACCCTAAGACAGTGCTTGGGTCTTCTCCAGCCAACAGGGAGATAGGCACAAACCAGGAAGGCGGGGAGATGGGACACGGCTGGAGACGCCCCCGAGCCCCAGGCCCCCCGCGCCCCACCCCGTGCCCATACCTGAGCTCTCACGTTCCAGGAGGCACTCCTTGAATACCTCCTGCACCCAGCATTGCAATTCCGGGTCCCCCTCCACAGCCGCATCATCTGGGTAGTAATAGGTGATGATCTCTGTCACATACCTGCACAGGAGATGGAGCCTCAGATTAGAGTTTCCCCCACATCCCCCAGGGCGTGCTGGCTTTGGCTGGCCTCAGAGCTACCCCAGGCCTGTAGCAGGCAAAGCCTGTGGGGCAGGTGGGGAGGGTTATGGACAAGGTCAGAAACTACTCAGAGCAATTCCCACAAAAAGCCAGAGGAGCCCCACAAGCAGTTCAGAGCCCAGGAGGGGTCTGTTCAGCAGAGCTAGGCTGGAGGTCAAAGCAAGAATGGAGTCTGTCAGGCTCAGAGAGCAGATGTATGAACAGCCGCAAGCCCCAGGTGACACCCAAACCCAGGTCCTTTAAAGTTCCTACACCACTCCCCCAATATTCCAGGTGTCTATCCACCTGAGCACCACCCACTGCTGTTCCCCACCTCACCTTTCCATCGCATACCACACCGCCAAGCTGTCATCACGGTAATAATACCCAGGCAGGTCCTGGACCCCACGTTCCACAAAGTCATTGGGGATGCAGAGGCTTTTGTAGGTGAGCTCAGACAGAGCCCGAACCATCACCTGTGCGAAACCCTCTAGGCCCAGGGACATGGCCTGGAGGGAGAAGGAACATAAGCATCCTTCCCAGCCTGCTCCCTGAATGCTGTTTACTTCAGTCCCTCCAGAACTCATCCTAGGCCCAGCCTGCCCAAGGTCAAAGGATCCTTACGTTCCAAGTCCTGTCTCTGTACCCCACATAGCACCCACTCAAACACGACCCCCTGCCCCACCCCAGAATCCTAAACAAGTAGAAGTTCTGCCTTTAGACTAACTGCAAAGACCAGAGGAAAAGAAGTGTCTTGTTGGAGTCGAGAGCAAGTCTTACCCTGGCAGAGAGACCCCCTTTGTTGAGAAGGAGGGCCCGCCCAATGCTGTTGATCTGGATGTTATATCGGGTGTGAGGAATGAGGAGCTGGGCAGGAAGGCAAGGGGGACAAGGAGGAGAGCTGAGATTGCTGGAAGCATCCTTAGTCCTGCACCATCAGACTCCCTCACGTTGGGACGTCCCCACTATAAGTAAGCCCTCTCTGAGGATCCCCAGATGCCTCCCAGGGCTCACCAAAACCCCTCCCTGCCCACAGAGCAAACCCAGAAGCCTTCAAAACCTCTTTCCCACAAAGCCCATACCTTGTACAGAGGATGGCACATGGGCAGGTTCCTCAGCAGGGCCAGGCAGAAAGCTTCCCCGACGAGGTGGCTCTCCAGCAAGTGTGCAATGGCTTCATGGCTGTAGAACTCGGCATAGCGTACCCATGTCTTAGCTAACAGCCAATCCCACTCAGAATCATTGGGCAGGAAGATGGGACAATCAGGCCCAGGGGTCTGGCTGAGCTAGAGGTGGGGAAAGAGGAAGGGTTGGTAAGGGAAGAAACCTGACAGAAACCCCCACTGAAGGAGGCAAAAGAGGTCTTTACTCTCTGTCTTTTGAGCACCCCAGGGTCCTTCTTCCCTCCTCTTGCTCTTGTTGTGCTCTGTGCCTGAAGCATCTTACTGGACCTGTCTCTACCCAGCAGCTCCCATTTCCTTTAAGAAGCAACTCTGGTCATTGTGGTGGTACACACTCTGAATTCCAGCACTCTGGAGGCAGAGGCAGATGGATCTTTGTGAGGTCCAAGCCAGCATAGTCTGCATAGTTAGCTAGACCAGCCTGGACTAGATAGTAAGATCCTGGCTAAAGGAGGAGGAAGGAGGAGAGGAGGAGGAAGAGACAGAGGAAAAGAAGAGGAGGAGGAGGAAGAGGACAACAACGACGACAAGGAGAAAAGGTTGGGGAGGGGAGGCAGCAACGGAGAGGGGTGGGGAGGGGCTGGCTGGCTCAGAAACTCCTTCTTCTGATAATCCTTCCTACCACATCTTCCATAGCCACCAGTTCAGGCACAGCACAAGAACAAGGGTACCCGGTTCCTGGGCACGAGAGGGGAAAGCTATCATTGAAATCTAGCGTACATTGTTCCATTTATGAGCCAGATCATCAGGGCTTGGTTGATACCTCCAGAGAAGAACCTTCCTAATTTCTAAATGACCCTTCAGTGAGGATCCAGGAGAAAGGAATTCTTCAAGGTTTCTTCTCTTCCCAGGCTACCAGGAAGCTGCTGAGTCTGAATCCCTCAGGACTTCAGCAGAGGTTGCGTGGCAGGAGGACAAATGAATAACATCATCAAGACAAGCTCCAATCACCTGGCCCATAGACAGCTGGCCATCTCTGTGCATACAGCATGCACACTTCACACCTAGGGCTTACAGATGTACCACAGGGCTCCAGATTCATATTTAGGCACAAAATATAATGGCGACACCAAGATGTGCGCATATAAGGAGGTGGGTTCTCACCCCAGGCTCCACACGGCTGCACATGGATGAAGATATCATATACATAGGTACACTCTCACATACAAGCACAGGGTTGTACATAGGCCATTCCACATGCATGTGCACTGACATGGGCATACACTTGCCCACAAATGCACCTGTACAAATGTGCAAGTACACAGGATTACACAGTTGTAAACATACAGAGGGACATTTGCACACATGGGGCCAGCACTGGCCACATACTCACACAGCAGCCACACCCGCACCTTCCTTTGGTACCTGAATGGCGATGGGCATCATGTTGCCATCAGGACCAAAGTGCAGCAAGCAGATAGGGGCACAGTGGTGCTGCTTATGACCATTGAGCTCCACGGTGGGAATGCCCTCCAAGATTCGGTAGTCAGCCAGGTAAATGTTCCCCTTCTAGACAGGAATCACAATGGGAAGGCAGGAAGTTACCAAGATAGGATACCTACAGATCAGGCCTTGGGTGCACACTGACCCCAAGGCTCAGTGGTTGGATGCAGACAGGGAAGTGTGTGTTGAGGGGGGAGGGGTGCAGACATGGGTGAGACTCAAATGAATCTTATCGATGGAGAGATGCCTGAGAAGAAGTCAGATAAAATGCCAAGGGTAAGCCAGAGAGAGCCTCACCTCTAGTTCTGCTTGTAGGCATGTTTCCTCACCCAGGAATGGAGCTACCATTTCATCTGTAACTGGGAATTTGTCTGGGATCTGCGTACATCTTCGGATCACGCCTGGGTTAAGGCCATTGAGGTACTGGTACCCAAAGAAGGTGTCCTCTGCCCAGTGCTCGGCCACATACTCTGGGGGAATAGTGCAGGGGTGTCACAATAAAACCTAGCACCCTCTCAGGGATGGAGTGGGCGTCAAGGTGATGCTGGAAGGAATAGGAAGTCCCTAGCTGCGCGTTGAATGACTGGAGGGCCGCAGGACAGTGATTCCCAAGAAGCCTCAAAGGGTGAGCCCACCTGATTCTCAAATTATGCTTCAGTTGCTCTCACATGCACCCACCGACCCCATGAGAGGAGGCTGTCTCTTGCCCCAGAGGCCTCCTGGCTGCCTCGTGTTCTATTGGGATGGTCTACCCCATACCAGAGATGACAGACTTGGTAGCAGGAAAAATATTCTTAATGTCCTTTAGTCTCCTCCAGGAACGTTTTCGATCCACCAGGCCACGCAGTTTGAAGGCCAGTGCCCTGGAAGGTGGAACGCAGGGAGTAGCATGTCAAAGGAGCACTAAGTACACAGGAAAAATGACAGGGCTCCCTACTCCCTGGGGTCTCTGGGTCCCAGGTCTCTAGATCCCGTTTCTCAGGATCTTTTTGTCTCTAGGCCTGGGAGTGTCAGGTTTTCTACTGTTTTTTCAACTCCCCCAGCTTTTCTGACCCAAGGCCATTCTGAAGGTGGGTAGTAGGGGAGGGTAGTCTACGCAGGGGCCCTCACTTGCACACTCACATGGGCCCTAGGCGGTAGAAGAAGGAGGCTGTCTTGATAAAGGAGAAACGAAGATTTAAGTTTAAGAACCTGGTGGCCTTAATGTTGATGAGAATTGGGAATCCCGGAATGTAACCATTCCACCTGTGGGGAAAGAACAGGGCTGGAGCCCGGCATCTGCTGCCCAGGGGACAGGGAGGGGCGGGTGCTGGCCTTGTGGAAGTGGGGCTAGGCCAGCTTCTGGTCCTTACTCAGGCCTGTTGGGGTTGCGGCACCGTCGGGCAGGAGGGTGATAACTGGGAATGTCCACGTAGTTGGGAAGGCCAGGAACGAAGACCCTCCAGCTGCAAAGAGAAACCAAGTTCATGGCCCTGACACCCAGGTATCGCAGGACACAGCCGTCCAGGGCCGCCAGCGTGCCTGGACCCCTATGGCCTCCTCAGGCCCCAGACCCTCTCACCCCCCCCCCCCACTCACTGGTAGAAGTCCTTCTTGGCTCTAATCTCTTCTTGTCTGTGTTCCAAAAGGATGGGGAGCTCGTCATCTGCTGTTGTCTTTCCTGTGGTGAGACCAGAGAGGAGATTCGAGAGATTTCCCTCGCCCCTACCCACCCCTGCTGGCTGGCTTCAAAGAGAAGGTGCTCACCTCTACCCCGGGTCAGTTCTCAGCTAAGGATAGGGAGGGCCCCCTTTAGGAGAGGGAGACTACATCTCCCTGCTGAATCCTCCCCCAGACTAGTGCTCTACCCTTCAAGTTCTCTATGAAGTGCCTCTTCTCAGCCCACTGAAGTGGTGGGATCCAACAGTGTGATTAGCAACACTCTATTGATGGAAGTTTCACATGACGCCTATGTGTGTGTGTGTGTGTGTGTGTGTGTGTGTGTGTGTGTGTGTGACACATTTCTAGTCTAAAAATCCAAAATGCTTTTGAAACCTAAAACTTCTTGTATGCCAATAGAAAGCCACAAATGGAAAATTCCCACCTTGACCTTATGTCACAATGAAAAATGCAGGTACGTTAAGTCGTTGTATAAATCCCTTCAGCCTAAGTGTAAAAGGCATAAATGAAACATAAAGAAATTTAGTGTTCAGATTTGAGTCTCAATCTCTGAGATAGGTCATATATATGTGAGTTTTTAAAAATCCAGGGCTGGAGAGATGGCTCAGTGGTTAAGAGCACTGGCTGCTCTTCCCGAGGTCCTGTTCAATTTCCAGCACCCACACAGTGGCTCACAACTGTAACTCCAACTCCAGGGGATCTGACATCCTCACACCAATGCACATAAAATGAAATGAAATAAATTATTAAAAAATCCAAAACACTTTTGACTGAACCATTTCAGATAAGAAATGCCCAACTTGTAAATACAAAGATAAAGATTTTCATCTGGGGCTGAAGAGACGTGGTTAAGAGCACTCGCTGTTCTTACAGAGGACCCAGGTTTGGTTTCCAGCACCCACAGGAGACCCTCTTCTGGCTCCTTGGGCACCAGGCATGCATATAGTGCACAAATGTTATGTGCAAGAAAAACATTCATATACATAAAACAGAAAGAAATAAATATTTTAAAGGAAAATGTACATCTCTATATTATATATGCACATACACACGTACACGAACATACGCAGGTCTGCCACTTCTAAAGAAAATCTAAATTTCAAAATAGCTCTGGCCCTAACAATTTCAACTAGGAACTGTCCTGTTGTGCCCATTTCACAAGCTGAGGAACGGTGGGTGTTCTATCAGGAAAAAGCAGCTAAACTGTGATTCGATCCACCGCAGGCTGCTCCTGGCTCTCGTTGCCCACCTAGTTACGACCATGACAGTTAAACCTTTACACGATTCCTTTGGGAAACCGATCCTCACGTCACCGCTATGATGTAGATTCTGTTGTTCGTTCGTTTTACAAACAGAGGCATCAAACTTAGGAGACGACAGGAATGTGCCGAGATGTGCAGAAAATAAATGGCTGCAATGGGGATGAAACTCCGACCCGTCTCTCTCCAGCCTCCTGACTGATGCCCGGGCTGGTGGGTGCCCATCGGGACAGCCCCATCATTTCTCTCAGGGCCCTCGCCTTGCTGTTGCCTCTAATTTCCACATGCCTCAGCTCCTCCTGTTACACTCTCGTGGTAATGGTGCCCCCTGGAGTTGTGCAACCCAGATCTCGAACTTGGCTCCATCCCCAGGGCGGAAGCCTCGCTCCTTCGAGGGCCAGGCCGATGACTCAGGTCTCCCTGCCCTGGTGTTGCATGGCAGCTACCCCACCCAACCCCATTCTTGCCCAGCCAGCTAGTGTCACCTGGCCATCCCCTGCCCGTGCCCTTCCATGCCACACAGACCTATCACCATGGGAAGGTACTCTGCGTCTCCAGTGACTCTGGTGATGACATCCTTACCCTCCCCTAGACCTACCTCCCCAGCCTCAGCCTCCCTTTTCCCTTGACTTGGGCCCCATTCCCTCCTCCAAGGAGAATATTCTTCCACAGGGACGGTGGGGCTCCGGACACCAGCATCCTCAGTGATGCCCCTTCCCACTTAGAAGCCAGCAGAAGCTCAGGGGGTAGACCCAGGGGGGATAAGAGAAGCCGTGTGTCTTGTTGCCATGCCGCAGTCATGCTGAGGAGGTGTGGCTGGACAGAGGCTTATGGCAGAGGTCATGTTTGCGGCTCAGGCACTCAGGTCCTAGCTTTCTTCCTTAGAAACAACCACACAGCATGAAAAAAGCAAGTAGCTTTGCTACGCTACCGGGTCTGTCATCTTCCTGATCCAGGAGAAGCTAGAAGGCTGCATGAATAATAAGGTCTCCTGCGGGAGGGAGGGTGGTGGTGGACAGACCCCGGCTTGGTAAAGGAGGCCCCTTTGGGGATAACAGTGAATCCTGTTAAGAAACTAAGGCACCCCATTGGGATAGCAGAGTCTTTTGGAGAAACATAAAGGCTCAATAGTGTGTGTGTGTGTGTGTGTGTGTGTGCGCGCGCGCATGTGTGTTTACATATTTACATATATATATATGCATGTATGTATGTATATAATGCTCAGCTAGGAAAACACTGAGAATATAGTTCAATGGTAAAGTGCTTGCCTCCCATGAAAAAGGCCGTGAGTTCAAATCCCTAGTACCACAAAAAAGAGAAAATCAGGCCAATGAGATTGGCTGCCAAGCCAGCTGACTGAGTTTGATCACCAGGATTCAAAAGGCAGAAAGAGAGAACCAACTCCCACAAACGGTCCTTTGACCTCTACTGTACACACAAAATAAACAAAAAGGAAAAAAAAAGGCATCAAGATCATATACAAGGTCTGGCACAGTAGTGCATGCAGGAGGATCTCTGTGAGTTCATGGCTGGTCTACAGAGTGAGTTCCAGGACAGTCAGGACTATAGAGAGAACCTTTCTCAAACTAACAAACAATCAGATGATATGCAAGGCTTTGTTGGCCTGGAGAGCTGAGAAACTAATTGAACTTCTGAGTAGAGCACAGATCCAGCTGGGACAATGGAGCATCCATCTTTGTAGCATGCCCGGCATCCATAGGAGACAAGAGAGAGTGAAGCGTGAAGAGGAAGAGTGATCTGGGATGCTATTTGTTGCTGACAGTAGTCCCTGTGCCTTGTGCACTTGGGTCCCTCCAGTGTGCAACCCCAAACTGGGACCAGAGCAGCAACAGTGCCGAGGCTGACAATGGCAGGTCTCTGGAGTCCCTAGTGCCCGTTTGGCTTGAGAGGATCCTGGAGTGGCTGGACTAGTGTGAGGAAACCCACCACATAGGATAAGGTGGTTGATGCCGGCTCACCTGTGGCCTCCCGGAGCGCCAGGGTCTCATAGCCATCCATCCACTGGTAGGCTGGGAAGTGGTAAACACGGCAGTTGGGGGCACAGATCTGCACATAGTTGCAGTACCAGGGGTCCTTGGGTAAGAAGGAATGGGGCTCCTTGTGCAAACGGATGATGATGAGGTCCCCCAGGTCCTGCTGGCACTGTACCGTGTAGTCATCCACCTGCACAAAACATGGGGCTGAGTGTCCTGAGCAGCTCCTCAGACCTCCCACTAGGCTCACTCTTCACCCAGGCTCTGCTCATGTTAGTGACGCTCGCCTCCTGAACTGAAGAGTGCACAGAGCAAGGATGAGAGAGGGCACAGACATGAACCCTCTAACTTGGCTGCCCTCTGCTGGGCCCATCTACCCAAGGTAGTTCTCCTTCCATGCCTTAAGGTCCTGTCCTCTCCCCCCCCCCCCCACTTCCCCAGCCATTGGAGACTGCAGGAGCCATTTAGAGTCTCAGGAGCTGGTGTGCAAAGGAGTCAAAGACCAGGACTTCCTAGCATCCTATAGTCCTAGAGTGGAAAGAGGGGTCACCGCTCCCCCCCCCCCCAGGTCCTTCTCCCACTTCTCAAGGAAGGTTTAAGAATTCAGAAGGGGCCACACAGATGGAGGAGCCTATTCAGGTCACACAGGAACAAGTGGCTATCAAAATCACAAAGAGTGGCTTCCACTGGGGCAAAGCAGGTTCCCACTGGCCAGGCTGGTCAGATGCCATTTGAAGTCACAGAGAATCCAATGCAAATGAAAGCCAGTTGTGATGCAACTGAGAAAGAGTGAGTACGGATGGGAGAGAGGTGATGGAGAGGGGTGAGAACAGAAGGGACCTTAGGGGGTGGAAGAGGGCTGAGAGACATGGAGTGGATGAGCTCAGAGAGGAAGGGGGGGGGGAGAGGAGACAAGGAAAAGAGGGAGAAGGATGGGTTGGTTGGAAGGAATAAGGGACCAGGGAAGAGCAGGGATGAGTGGGGGAAGGGGTTAGGGAGCCACCTGGGAGCCCACAGCATCAGCGCTGTCCCTGGCTCTCTGGTCCCCTGGCCCAGCTCTAGCTCCCTCCCCAACACCTCCATCCATTCTGGGTGACACACATACTTACCGCCCCAGTGGCAAAATCTCTCCCAAAGTGGTTCAACGGCTGCTTATGGCTCTCTCCTTGGGTCCCCACGATGGTCAGTGAAATGTTGTCTCGCGTCCCCGAAAAGAAGTCAGTACCTGTGGCCACCTTGACTTTATAGGTGGCCATGGCCGTTCTTCAGGAGGCAAGAGAGGGCTCAGTCCCGGACACTATGGCTAGGGCTACACAGTCGGAAACAAGATAAAAAAGGGAAGCCAGGCAGAGAAGAGATGACTGGGTCAAAGCCTACGACTGAGCAGTCAGCGGGAATCACTGTCCCAAGGATGCCTCTGGAGCCAGGAGCAGCTGCTGCCCTCGGAGGGCGGGATGTGAGCCCGGCAGATGGGGCGGGACCGGGCCAGTGTGGGGGAGCAGGCGTCTGCTCTTGGGCCCTATAGGAGTTGATGGGGAGGAACCACAGGCTGGGCTCCTGCCTGCCTCAGAGAGGGGGGTGGAACCAGCCACGACTGAAGCAGCAGCCTTCAGGGTGTGGGTGCTGTCCAGGCTGAGCCAGGGCCCCAGGGAAGTTGGGGGAGGGGGGAGGGGCGGGAGAGGGGTAGGGGAGGAGCGGGGCCTTCAGATCTTTATCAAACTAATAAGCTCCTTCCTCCTGTTCGCCCCCATCTGCTGCAGAGCCAGGAACCCCTGCTGAGTAGGGCCAAAGTTAGAAGTGACCTGCTTTGGAAGGCATAAGGAGTGATTTAGATGTGCTGTCCAATATTCTCCCCAGACCGGCTTCTGCTTCTGCGTTAGAACCCGGCACCTGGCAGTACACTTCAGGGAGACTTTGAAGCCAGGGACTAGAGACCACAAGGGGGTAGAGAGGCCCTAGAGAGCTACAGGGTGAGAAGATTTGGAGCTGGAAGCAGGTATCTGTTGCTTCCTTATCAGCCAATATTTGCTTCGGAGAGACTGGTATTGAATACACAATTAGAAGACAGTGGAATGGAAAGTTCTGGGGATGCAGTTCGACGGTAGAGAACTTGCAGAGAATGTGGGAGACCCTGAGCTCAACCCACAAACCCGAAAGGAAAACTTAAGCTAGAGTCAGCATGGTGGTGCAAGCCTCTAATTCCAGCTACTTGGGAGGCTGAGACGAGAGCCTCTAAAACATGAGGTACATAGAGAGACTGCCATCTCACAAAAAAAAAAAAAAAAGAAAATAGAATTAGGTTTTTACAACGAATTATTTAATTATTTTAGATGTATGAATGTCTATGCACCTCTTGGGTGTCTGGTGCCTGCAGAGACCAGAAAATGGCTCTGGAACAGAGAAGGTTGTGAGCCACCATGTGGGTGCTGGGAATCGAACCCCAGCCTCAGGGGAGAGGAAAACCAGTGCTCTTAAGCGCTGGGCCATGCCAGTCCCCAAATTAAGATATGTTAGAGATGAATGTCCTAGAGATTGTATGGAACGAGAGACGCCATACATTCAGATGTGAAATGCTCTCTTACTCCATTGATCCAAATTTCCAGAACAGACAAAACTCAGCACCTCTTACACAATTCAGACCAATGAGTATTTCTGGAATGGGGAAGCCACGTAGGCAGCTAGAATGTTCTCTCTGCTGATATATAGGGCACTCTACATATTTCACTATATCTAGGCTGTTCTTCAATTTTGTAAAGACCATACCCTTACAGAGGAAGTGTTTTGTTTTGTTTTTTAAGAAAAACAAAAAAAACAAAAAACAAAAAACAAAAAAAAAAAAACCAACAACAGCGGGGCAGTGTTGGTACACACCTTTAATCCCAGCACTCCAGAGGCAGAGGTAGGCTGATCTCTGAGTTCAAGGCCAGCCTGGTCTACAAGTGAGTTCCAGGACAGCCAGAGTTACAACAGAGAAAACCTGTCTCAAAACAAAAACAAAAACAAAAACAAAAACAAAAACAAAAAACAAGGTGGCTCCTGCCTTTAATTCCAGCACTCTGAAGCCACAGGCAAGTGGATCTCTGGGAGTTAGAATCCAGCCTGATCTATATAGCAAATTCCAGGCCAGTTAGATGCTGTCTTTTCTATTTATTTTTATTTATTTAGTCAGTTAGTTTTTCGAAACAGGGTTTCTCTGCTGTAACTCTGGCTGTCCTGGAATTCGCTCTGGAGACCGGGCTGGCCTCTGCCTCCGGAAGGATGGGATTAAAGGCATTCCCTACCATTGCCTGGCATTAGACGCTGTCTTAAAGAAGAAAGAAAGAAAGAAAGAAAGAAAGAAAGAAAGAAAGAAAGAAAGAAAGAAAGAAAGAAAGAAAGAAAGAAGGAGAAAAAAACAGAAGCAAAAACAAAAACATACCAGAATGGAAGGAATGAGAAGGGAGCGGGAGAAGGTTCAATGGGGAAACATGCCTTCCTTCAAGTCTAGTGACCTGATCTGAGTTTGAGTCCCTGGAACCACGTGGTCAAAGGACAGAACTGACTTCTGAGAGTTGGCCTATAACCCCCATACATGTACTGTGCCACACGTTCTCACATATATGTACACACATACATATCAAATAAATATCTTAAAGAAAAAGAATGAAGCTAGAAAGAGCCGGGGTGACGCCTGATGCCCGGTGGTCGTGGCGCACGCCTTTAATCCCAGCACTCGGGAGGCAGAGGCAGGTGGATCTCTGAGTTCCAGGCCAGCCTGGTCTACAGAGTGAGTTCCAGGACTGCCAGGACCACACAGAGAAACCCTGTCAAGAAAAACCAGAAAGAAAGGAAGAAAGGAAGGAAGAAAGGAAGGAAGGAAGAAAGAGAGAGAAAGAAAAAGGAAAAGAAAGCCCTGGGCTGAGGGCTAGGATCCAATAGGGCTGAGTTGGTTAGGAACCTAGCCATTCCTCACCTCCTTTCTCTCAGGTCCTCTCCACAGATCAGGACACGCTCTTCCAAGTACCACAGACACAAGGAGGAAGCGTACTGGGAGCTTCCTGAAGATCGAGAAGAGGACAAGGACTGGCCAGCTTATTTATTCACAATAATTTTGGATATTAGGTGATCTGAAGAAAATGAATCTAGAGTAGGAGGGTGTTGGAACCAGGGGACCAGGGCGATTCTGATAAAATCATAGCAGCTAGAGTGGGGAAGAGCTGTGGACGAAGCCTTGAGATAAGGAGCTGGGGTCCCAGCTAATGGGAGATCTGACTTCTGCTCCCACCAGATAGTGTTTGGGACCCAGGGAGAGTAAAGAGAGAGTCATGTCTCTGTCTTCTGGAACTGCCCTCTTCCCTTCTGCCTCCCATGGCAGTGCCTGCCAACCAGGAAGTACCAGGTCTGGTTTCCTGCCAGGTGCCAGGGTGCCAGGTGGCACCCTCCTGACACCATCAAGGGAAGGTTACACAGTGACCATGCCCAGTTAGGGACAAAGGAAACTCGAACTCTGGTGGAGAGAAGGTGCCAGTAGTTCCGGTCGGAAGAGGGAAGGGTTCAGTTTAGAAACAGGAATGTAGTTGGGGTTAGGAACTGAAATGACTTTTTCATGACTCAAATCTGCTGATGTCACCCAGTGCTCCCCACCGTGTCTCAACATCTGGCAGTGTATCTCCCTTGCCTTTGAGGTGGGTTGATGTGCATTTTCTTCATTCATCAGCCCCTGCTGTGTGCCCAGCTCTGCATTCAGCTTGGAGAACACAGTGTAACCAAAACAAACTGCGCACTCATGGAATTAACATTCTAATGAGGGAAATGCATAGCATTACATAACAGCCAGAAACATTAAATAACATCAGGTGGTGATGAGTGCTCAAGGGAATAAACCAGAGGAGGGGCCACACGATATAGTTAGCGGGGGGGGGGGGGGGGGGGGGGGGGGGGGCCGGGCCGGGGACGACACACGCTGGGGACTGGGAGTGGTGAGTGTTGTTTGTTTGTTTGTTTGTTTGTGGTTTTTGAGACAGGGTTTCTCTGTTGTATCGCTGACTGTTCTGGAACTCACTCTGTAGACCAGGCTGGCCTCAAACTCACAGAGATCCACCTGTCTCTGCCTTCTGAGCGCTGAGATTCGAAGTGTGCTTCACCACCACCCTGCTAAGCCCTGGAAAGAAAGAAAGAAAGAAAGAAAGAAAGAAAGAAAGAAAGAAAGAAAGAAAGAAAGAAAGAAAGAAAGAAAGAAAGAAAGGAAGAAAAGAAAGGGAGAGAGAGAGGGAAAGAGAGAGAGAGAGAAAGAAAGAAAGAAAAAGAAGGAGAGGAAGGAAGAAAGAAAGAAAGAAAGAAAGAAAGAAAGAAAGAAAGAAAGAAAGAAAGAAGGGAAAAAAACTGGTCTTTTGTAAGGAAGGCTAAATTTAACTATAAATGGTTCTCTTGCTTTGTGCCCATTTCCCCTACTTGATTATGCAGTCTGTAATTTGTCTGGCTTGGTTTTCTCATCACCTGGCATGGCACCTGACATCAAGGAGACTCCTAAAACATGAGTCTCTGTATTTTTTTTTAAGATTGTTTTATTTTTTAGTCATGAGGGGGGTACCTGTGGAGCATAGGGGTGTCAGATGCACCTGGAACAGGTGGTTGGGAGTCATCTGACATGGGTGCTGGGAATCAAACTCAGGCCTTCTGGAAGAACCGTCCATGCTCTTAACCAGTCCTGAGATATGATGATTGGGAGGACTAGTGATAAGAATCAGGGCTGGGGCAGGTGAAGATTCTGAGAGGAGCGCTAGGTTAAACTGCACTCAGGAGGAGTGATGGAGGCAAGGAGTAGGTTCAGAAGGACGAAGAAGAGGATAGGATGCTGAGGATGAAGGTTGCGGCCCAACCCCTGGGTGACTGGCAGGCTGTGTCGTCCCCCTAGGCACAATACCATCCTGGGCTGAGGACAGGAGCTGTCAGGCCGGTCAGGCCCGCCCTCCTGGGCTGTGCTCAGCTACCCTCATGACTCGGTGGAAGCTGAGAACCTCAATATGCAAATTTCCATCTCAAGAGCAATCCAAGCAAACTTTCCTAGCCTCCTGCTCTGCAGCCACTCCCCTACCCTGGAGACCATGCCTCCAGGGGCTGCCAATGAGGGTGCTGGAAGGGAGAGAGACTTAGGAGGGACTTGGGAAACAGTATCCCGGGCCCCTTGGGAATGGGGGCATTGGAGGTAGGAGGCCCAACTGTAACCTTCTAATTCAATAGTAAGATGGATGTGTGGGAGGGGTGAGGTGGGGGCTCATAGGCACCCTGGAGGACTGGACAGGAGAGGGCTTGGGAAACAGACAGAATGTGACTGCGGTGTAGAAAAGAATGGGTGACCATGCACGGAGAGAACTATTCCCGAAAAGCTGTCTTGCCAATCGTGACCCAGTAGCAATAAGTCTCCTCATAAAGAAATAAAATTAAATTTTTTAAAAAAAGAGCCCCTTTGAGCCCATCTGTTTCCAAAGCTGGAGTGACCGCTCTGGGTTTGATCCAGCTTCAGATGGGACTTATGTTCCTCAGAGGAAGAAAGACAGAGACGGGTTTTGTGGGGACGTGAGTGGGGCCAGGACTGGAGCTGGGGACCTGGATGGGATTAGGTGTAAGTTTATGGATGGGCACTCCCCGGTTGTGACCCAAACTTGGATGCATGACTCTAGGTAGGTGCTCACTGAAGAACTGGTTCTCCTGGACCAGGGGTGGGACCAGCAAACACCAGAGGCCCTGGAATAGATACACATTTTCAGGGGAGGCTCTTGACACCCACCTATACTAGGGACCAGGTCCTCACTGTTAGGGCATCCCCTGACCTTGTCCCACCCCAAGCCTGAAAGGCTGGTAGCAACCCCCGAGTCCCCCCTTCTCTGAGAACAAAATTAAATCAAACCCGTCTCTTGCTTTAAAAGCACAGTATGATTCTTATAACCAAATCCAAAGGAAAAGCTTAGATGGGGGATCACGTATGACCCAATGTCCTGTTCCGGCCTCCTTGGCTTCTTTTCTGTCCCTGAAGGTGTGCCCTTGAAGTTGCCCTGTCCTAATTTGTAACGCCTCCCCCTAAACTGTCTTGAGAGGGTTTTTTCCTTGCCATCTCTGTTTCATCTCCAGTGTCACTACCTTGAGAGACCTTCACTGGCCACCACCCCTGATACCTCCCCTCCAGCCACACCAGTGCATGCCATATGGCCATCTGGCTTGTGCCGTGACTGCATCTGCCACCAACTGATAGGACTCCTCTGCTAATATGTGGTTTTTTGTTTGTTTGTTTGTTTGTTTGTTTTTGTTTTTTTGTCCAGCTCTCAATCATCTGAAAGCAGGCGTCAGCCTGGGGAATTCACAGCTGCTTCCCTGAAGTTGAGAGCAAAGGTAGGGAGACGGAGTCATGATCCTAAAATGTCAGTTCAGGAAGGGACTTTCCAGGACTTCTTCCGACACCCATTTCTTCTGGGGTGGGGGAACTTGTTCAAGGCTGTGAGGGAAGAGACTGGCCTGTGTCTTACTGTGACAATCAGCCTTCTTAATTGATGGGAAAGCATGGAGGAGTTCAGCCTGCGTGCCGGAAGAACACCATTAGACAGAGCTCCGGAACAAGGCTAAGCCTTCCCTGCATCTCACCTTCCGACGTGCCCAGAGTCAGGGCAGAAGTCCTCCGTGCTTTCAGGTGTGTCTTCCTAATAAATCTCCTCCAGAGCCGGCTTTCTGAGAAACCAGATTCCAGTGATCCACCCTAGTCCCTCCCTCTTCTGCTCAGGAGCATTTTTCAGGGTGGGTATGCCTTCTAATAGAGACTTCATGTTGGACAAGAAGTATTCTTCTGTGGGGAGACAGCGCAGTGGCCTGATCAAGGCCATGGTTAAAGGGCCTCCATTTCCCCCACCATAGCCCAGCTGGTCACAAGAGGGCACCCCCAGAATTTCTTAGCACTAAAGCAAAACAAAACTTGGTGATTTCACCTGGGCTAAAATCACTGGATTCTTCAGACAGAATATCCCTAAACCTCTGCATGCACAGTGGCACAGGGATTAACATTTTTCTAAGGTCAGAAAGAGACAATCCAGTCTATGGCACATCAACGCACACACACACACACACACATACACACACACTCACTCACTTGTTCCAATGAGGCAAGGGGTTAGTCTGAATAGGGAAATGATTCTGGAGCTGGAAGGGAATGGGGGAAAGAGGCAGATAGGTCATCTTCCTGGTTCTGTGACACAGTCCTTATTTAACAATTTCGGTGTGGCCGAAAGATCTTCATGGACTGAATTGATAATGGTCATGGTGGAACCAAGAGACCCTGTATGGCCTATTAAAGCCCTTGCCATAGGAGGCACTGTTAGGGGATACAGAGTTGTCACCAACTATTCTGACTCTAAAGTTGATTCTCTTGCCACCAGCACCATAGAAATAGAGTTCCTCCTGTCACTGTTCAAAGACATTGCAGTTCCAGCTAGATAGCGACCATACCCAGAGTTTGGTCAGGCACAGAATCTGACGCAGGGGCAGAGAACAGTCAGGTGTGACGGTGCATACCTGTGGTTCCACATAACAAGGGTTCAGATCCCCACCTGCCCACCCCACGCATGGGAAGAAAAGGGAATCACACTGGTCCAACGTAGTAAGGTGGGCTGGGTCTGAGTCCACCAAAGCTGGAAACGAAAGATGCGGGGAAGCCGGGGAGAAAGTGTGGACTGGACAGGTGATTGAGGGTTTCACAAATCTTTATTTTTAAGGACTGTGTGACTGGAGGGCAGAAAAACCATAGTGTTCAGATTCAGCTAGTTCAATCAGGGAAGCTAGATTATGCAAGATAACAAGCAGTTCACAAGTTTCAACAGCTTCACCAGCGTCCAACGCAGTCAACAGAGCCTCTGTTCAGGTCCCTCAGACACACAGGTGGCTGCTGTTGCCACTGTAACTTTAGCTTCCAGGACGCAGAAGCAGAGAATGCTGGACTGTCTCCATGAAGCACAGAGATGAGATGATAACACCACGTGGAACTCAGCCCAAAGTTCTACACGTGACTCTACCCATGCACAAGAGGGCCAGGGAAGAGTCTTCCACGTGCCAGGAGCAGAACTGGGTTTCAGTAGCACCACTAAAAGTATCACACCCAGAAGCTGGATTCTGAGGAAAATGCCTAGTTTCTTCCTGGCGACCCTTTGGGTCCAGCTGTTCCTTCCCTTACTGATGACTCGCTCTAGAAGGTGAAGGTAGGTATATAGCCCAGCCGGACAGCAGAGTGAGCTGGAAAGGGGCCTGTCTCCAGAGAAGACAGCCCACAGATTCTCGATTTCTCTTCAACTCAGTGCTTCTATGCCTCCACCTCCCTTCACCATCCATCACCATCACCATCATCATCATCATCACCATCATCATCATCATCATCATCATCATCATCAAAGCAAAAGGTAATGGGAGCCAAATATGTTAGCTTTTATTGAAGTCACTGGACTCAAAGACAAAGCTGAACAATAGGATTAGTGGGCAGGGGAACAGCTGGAGACAGAGCCTACATACACACCCACCAGGCCAGAGTTCCCGTCCCCAGGAACTAGACATCCAGGTGAGCTGGACTCAGATTCTTTCTCTCCTTTTAGAACTACTAGGAGCAAAGCGGGGATACATGGCAGGTCCAGGCATATACCCCTTCCATTCTAGTTTCAGCGCTCTTTCAGAAAAGGAAGCTAGATTTAGGGGTTCTGAGTTTGGAGAAAGGGGAAATGAAAGAGTTATCACAAGTGAAAGAGTGTGTGTGGATTTAAGGCTGTGGAGAGCACAGAAACTCAAGCTGGGCATTGGGATTCCACATTGGGATCAATGTAGGAGGAAGAGTCCCACACAAGAAGGACAAGGAAAGGGTTTCTTTCCAAGACTATTGTGCATTTGACTTTAGTTAGCGGCTTTCACCCTGAGCACTGCTGAACTGGTCTGTCACGGCTCAGGGCATTCATATAGTGTTACGGCCATCTTGGTCCCGTGGGCAGAGGAGAAGGTTCAAGCTGAGAATAGGGAAGATGGAAGGATCTGGAACGCCCTAGGAAGTGGTCCTTCCCCCTAATTGGACTTCCTTTCCTCTGGGACAGTGTGAAGTGGGACTTAAATGGAGACACTGTTCTCAATGAGGGGAGGGTCTAAGTAGGCATAGGGTAGTGCCAGGCTCTGGTTGCGTTCCCTGATGTCCCTTGAGATCTGTGCCAGGCAGTTCTGGAAGGCTGCAATGCTTTGCCGTGGGGCTTCCTCGGTGAAGTGCTCATCTGGGTAGGTGCCCAGAGGCCTCTGCAAGAAAAGAGGTTGAGATGTTAGGAAAATGTTCAAGAAGAGATAGAGCGTACGGAAGGTTCACAAGTCAATGAATACAGTCAGGGTGTTATTTAAAGACACAAATGAGCTACTGCCATGGAGGACACGAGCCCTTCAAATCACAACCCCAAACCAGCACTTCATTGTAGCATGATTCAGAACAGCCGCCTGTGGTGATCTGAATGAGAATGGCCCTCATCGGCTCGTATATTTGAATGCTTGGTCCCCATTTGATGAAACTGTTGGGAAGGATTTGGAAATGTGCCCTTATTTCAGAATGTGTGTCACTGGGGCGGGTTTTGAGGTTTCAAAAGCCCACGCCAGTCCTAGTTTTAAAGGTTTGTACACACCTTTAGTCTCAGTACTTGGGAAGCAGAGGCAGGTAGATAGAGCTCTATGAGTTTGAGGCTAGCTTGGTCTACACAGTGAGTTCCAGGACAACCCTAGCTACATAGTGAGACCCTGTCTCAAAAAACCAAAACCAAAACAAACAAAATACAAAAATGCCTTGAGCACGTGGGTGAGATAGATGTGAGCTCTCAGCTACTGCTCCAGCGCCAAGCCTGCCTGCCGCCACGCTCTCGTCAGGACGGTCATAGACTCTGATCCTCTGGAACCATGAGCCCCCAATTAAATGTTTTCTTTTGTAAGTTGCCTCGTTCATGATGTTTTGTCACGGCAATAAAAAGGTAACTAAGACACCCCACAAAGTGCGGAGCACAGAATGTGACTCGCCTTGGCCATGCTAGTTTGAGTGCTCCCTCTACTGGCAACCTTTTCCATGTCGCTTTGACTCTGAAACTTGCCTTGGATCTCAAAGCTGGAAGAGCGTAGAAGTCCAGCACCCCGCACTCCCATAGTCCCACCTCGTGCTGATCTACTCTTCAAACTCAAAGAACATAACCACATTCACCACTCAACATCTTCCAGAAAACAGGTCTAAGAATACATCTGTCACTGCATACGCTTACTAAATCCAACCCCGGAGGACAGCCAGCGTCCTGGTTCTGAGATGCCTTGGCGATCATCTTGCACGATGAACCCTTTACCACGTGATCAACCACTGTCACCACGGCATTGCCATTGGTGGCATTGTCACACTTGGCAACGTGGTTACCACAATCAAGGAATCTCACAGAGAACCTCAGTCAGCACCATCCTGTGCAGAGAACGGTCCTTCCACGATGATGGTCATACCACAGGTCACCGTCAAAGTGCACGGATCCAGTTTCCTAACCTCCACAGACAACTACTACTACTGATGTCTTGACATCTCTTGTTCCCATCTGATTGCATTGTTGAAGGCCCTCAGACTACTGTTAAATAAACAGCAGCAGGAAGAGCGGGCATTAGTTTCTTGTTTCCGATTTTAATGTGAAGACATCTGTTGTTTCATCATAAACACAGTGTTTTTTTTAAAGGTATGCTTTAATCAAAATTCCTTCGGGGAGAGTTTCTTTCTAAACAGCTTTTATTAGTAATGACTGTTTGCACTGATCAAATGCTTTTTTCAACCTATGCTGAGCTAATTATACAGTAAACTTCAGTATTGCTAGAAGAAACGGTATCTCTAAACTTCATAAGGTGAGCCAGCCTTTCATTCTTAGAATAAACGAGACCCTGCCATGGCACATTATTGTTTACTGTGCCATCCTTGCCTTTTATTGGCTGATATGTTTTTAAGATTGTTGGAGCTAAGTGGAGCAGTTTATAATTTCATTTTCTTAATAACAGCTGCCATGCAAGCACTTTATGTGAACCATCACAACCACACAACGACCTTTAAGATGGGTTCTTTTATCAGACCCAGTTTATAGATAAGAAAATTGAGGCTTAGGGAGGCCAAATTAGAGAGGCCATGATAGTGCCAAGTGTGAATCCAGGACTAGAGTCCTCTAATGACATCCACCCCCCTTCAAGGCCACAGTCTCTGCTAGTGGAAGACTAAGGCTCCCGTGATTCAAGAAGGTTCTGCCTTTTCCAGTGCTTCCCAGAAGTTTGAAAGACAAAGGAGCTGGGTGTGGTGGCGTTTCTCGTGCCTCTGAGCCCAGACTTGAGCACGTGACCCTCTGGGAGTACCAGCCCGCGCCACCACGCCTGGCCCTTATGTACGATCTTCGTCTTTTCTGAACGTCAGTTGTTTATGTTTTCTTAGAAAAGCATCCGTTTCTTCCAGGTTTCCATGAAACTGTAAGCAGTATATAGTCTTACAATTTTAAAAACTTTCTCTGTATGAACTCCCTTTCCTATTCCTGCCTCTGCTTCCTGAGCGCTGGGCCACCACTGCCCGGCTCATTTTTTATTCTCGGTTAGAATCGTTGGGCTGGAGGGATGGTGCCGCTGTTCAAAGCTAGGCTGGCAACCTAAACGTCAGAAACCGTTCGTAATTTCTTTATAGTATTAGTCTCTCTCTCTCTAGAGAGGGTCTCACCCTATAGCCCAGGTTGGCCTGAAAGTCACTATGTAGCCCAGGCTGTCTTCACACTTGCAGCGATCCTCAGTGGTTAAGAACATAACCCGCTCTCGCAGAGGGCCTGCGTTGGTCCCAGCACCCACACTCAGCAGTTTACGCTCAACCTTCTGGTTTGTTGGCACCTGCACTCGCATGTCCCCACACCCATACACACATTACTAAAAATAAAACACATTTTAAATACATATTTTTAAAGATACATCATGGTGGCACGTGCCTTTGATCCCAGCACTCCAGAGGCAGAGGCAAGAGTGTGAATTCAAGGCCAGCCTGGTCTACAAAGTGAGTTCCAGGACAGCCAGAGCTACATAGTGAGACCCATACCAAAAAACAAAAACAAACAAACAAAACAGCTTTATGTTTTATTTATCACACTGCCACCTAATTTCTGAAACTATAGTTTAATCATGAAAAGAGTAGAACACAGAGATATGGCAGACTAAATTCAAAGCCATCTTTGTGAACTAAAGAAATTGTTTAATTTCTGGACCTCAATTTTCTCCTCTATAGTTGTTCAACAACACTAAACTAGGCATCTTAAATACAGCTACTAACTTGCTATTTATTTATTTATTTATTTATTTATCTCTTTGTTTTGGATTTTTCAAAACAGGGTTTCTCTGTGTAGCCCTGGCTATCCTGGAACTCACTCTGTAGACCAGGCTGGCCTCAAACTCAGAGATCCACCTGCCTCTGCCTCCTGAGTGCTGAGATTAAAGAGGTGCACCAGCACCCCACCACCCTTGCTTTGTGTTTTGAGATTCTATACTTTATATCTGAGTCAATGACCCAGACACAGGTCAGATTCTCAGTAATGGCAGCTGCTGTTGTTGTTGTAAGTTTCTCTGGCTTACAATGAGGGGGCCTCCTAATGATGATCCTCTTCTTTACTCATTCCTCAAGAACAGGAGGGAGTAGGGTGTAAGGATAAATTCCTGTGGTCCCCAGAGTAGAAGATGGTGAGTCAAAGCTTGCTAGGATAAGGGTCAAAGAGGTGGACCAGTAGATAAAGGGCTTAAGTTTGATCTCCGGGACCCAGGTGGTAGAAGATGAACACTGACTCCTGAAAGCCGCCCTCTGACCTCCAGGCACGTGCACCCTATCCACCACAATAAATACATAAATGTGATTTTAAAAATTTGCTAGGAAGGATTGGGGACATACTTCAGTGTTACAGTGGTCGCTTAGCGTGCTTAAGGCGCTGGGTTCTCTCCACAGCACACACACAAATTGAACCAGGTACTGTGGTGCATGCCTATAGTCCTGGTTTTTCTGGAGCAGTGTGGTTCTCAGCCTTCCTAATGCTGCGACCCTTTAATACAGTTCCTCATGCAATGACCTCCAACCATAAAATTATTTTTGTTGCTACTTCATAACTGTGATTTTGCTACTGTTATGAATCCTAATGTAAATATCTGATATGCAGATGGTCTTAGGCCACCCCTGTGAAAGGGTTGTTCAACACCCAAAGGGGTCGAGACCCGCAGGTTGAGAACTGCTGCTCTAGAAGCTAGAACAGGAGGAGTGTTTGAACCCGGGAGTTTAAAGTCAGCCTGGGAAACATTGAGAAACATGTCTCAAAAATAAACATTTTTTTAAAGATTAATTTATTTTTATTTTATATGCCTGAGTGTTTTGCCTACATATATATACCACAAGCATGCTTGGTGCCCAACGAGGACAGAAAGGATGCTGGACCTCCCTGGAACTGGAGTTACAGACAGTTGTTGGCCTACATACGGGTTCCAGGAATCAAACATGAGTGCTCTGGAGGACTAAAAAGGGCTCTAAGTACTGAGCCATCTCTGCAGCACCCCCCCCCCCAAAATTAAAGATACAGGTGCTGTAGTGCACGCCTTTAACCCCAGCACTCAGGAGGCATTTGTGAGTTAGATGCTGGTCTGGCCCAGGACAGCTATGACTACATAAAGAGACTCTGTCTCAAAAAACAAAAACAAAACAAACATTTAAAGAAAAAAGTTGCTAGAGAGATAAAAAACAAAAAAATCTGCAATGTTTCTAGCACCAAACAAAGCCAAACGTGAGAAATGAGGGCGTTTGCAGGTGACGTGTGCCCTGGCTTGGAGGCAAGATCAAGTGCATGATGGGGCGATGTGTGAGTGGCCGTGATGGTAACTGGTGATTCAGTCGCTACTCACTTCAGCCTAAACTACTTAGCAGCCCCATCTCTTCTCTCCAAACCTGTCCCTCTCACCCATTGACACAGCCACTGTAACACCCTTGCTGAAACAAATCAAGTCATGTCACTTCTAGTTTAAAAGCTTTGAGTGGCCTCATCGTCCTCTGAATAAATACTATGCAAAGTCCTACCTTGCTCTTCACCCTGCCCTGCCATGTCACTGAACCTCAGTGATCCCATGAACACACTGGTAGACTCTCCCTTCCACTCCTGGGTGCCCCTCCCACTGCCTAGAAACCAACCTTGTCCCTCCTCTGTCTGCCAAACTCCTACGTGTCACACAGGTTTCAGCTTTTATGTCACCTCCTCTATGAAGCTTTCTTGGGTTCTCCCAGGCCCTTGTAGGTTCCGCAAGGCTCTATCCTTGCCCCTGTCTCAATAAAATACTATGACAATATGCATGGCTTCCGACCCACGCCTGGTATACCCTGGGTGCTCAAAAAGTGATCCTGAATGGAGGATTAATATATGAGTACTTAACACAAACACCCTGATGTCCCTCTTCATTCACCTCTTCTCCTATTGACACATGAAGGTGTCAAGAAGGTGGAGGGGTCTCATTCAGTTTTATATACCTAGTATCAAGCACTCTGCTGACATGTGGGAGGAACCCCATGTTAATGCTTGGATGAATTAATGAGTGGTTAATGAATGAATGCATGGATGGTTGGATGGATGGATGGATGGATGGATAGATGGATGGATGGCTTCTAAATCACATAGAAGTCATAACCCAGCTCCTAAAGTGGCATTTGCTTCTTGCATGTCCTTGGAGATCAAGTATCATTTCCTATGAAGACTAAAAGACTCCCAAGGCCTCTGAGCAGTGGACATAAGTCCTAGCAATTAGCCTTCAACTCTCCTTCTCCAGAACAACGGCTTCACTGCCTCGGCCCTGCAATATCCAACCTCTGTCCCCACACCCCTGTACACGCACCTGATCCTTGGGCTCTTGGCTGACCAACCAGAAGAGGAGAAGGTTGCTACAGGTGGTGTTCACCTCTGGGAGCGTGTCTAGATAACTCTTCATTGTCGTGTTCCCCTTGGTCTGAGGTGGAGGCTGCCTCATGGATGATGGGGCATTGGGCATCCAGGCCCCAAAGTCATGCTGTGGAGACACACACACACACACACACACACACACACACACTAATGCTAAGCATTAGCATCTTCTCCATCATTCCTTATCCCACCTTTACCATCCCAGACCTTAGTGTTTAGGAATGAGAAGACTATGGAAAGTCCCAGAAATGGGCACAAGCCCAGGCCACCCCTGTCCTTCTCCACCCAGTGTTCCAAGACTAGACAGAATGAGTCACCATGAAGGGAGGAAACCCAGAGAGGAGACAGTCCTAGACAAAGGCCTTGGGTTGGCATGCCTCACAGAGCAACTTGATGCCAAAGTCAAGTTCTACTCCCAATCTAAGTTCCATGCAGAGTCACCATTGTAGCTCTGGACGCACCTCCACCCAGCCATCACTCAGCACTAGCCCCTCACCCCACCCCCAATGGCAATCATAATCCCACTCCAACCCTGACCCGCCCATTCGCTCAACCAGAAATCTGACCTCAAGTCCATTGCCAAGCCTAATACACCTTTGGGACCTAACACCTTGGGTGGCCCAGTGCCCCAGGCCTGCTCTCCCAAGCCTTACCTGCCCACTATTGACTGCAGCGTGCTGGGCGGAGCAGTTAAAGATGATTGCAGTGAGATACTTCACGAGCTCTCCTGGGGTGCACAGCCGGCTTGGGAAGCCTGGGTGTGGAGAGGAAAAGAAGAGGGTGTGGATGTGGATGGAAGGTGCTGGATTTCTGGAGATTTCTCAGGGCAGGGGCTATCTGCCAGGGAAGAGTGAAGGATACACATAGGCTTCAACCATCCTTAGACTAAGATTTGTGCTGGGATGGCCACCACCAAGGGCTCTGGTCTTTGAAGGGGATCAGGATAGGATCTGGTCAATAGACTAAAAAATGATGAAAAGCAGGCTCCTAACAGCACCTAGCACCAAGCTGCCTCTCTCTGACCTGGAAGGCACTTTCATCTCTAGCCAATAGTACCACTTAATGATCTAGTTCTACACATGTCCCCCGTATCCGTGCAAGTCACCACCAGCAAAGCATCCTCTGCCTGGCTTAGCAGAAGACACAATTGACCACAGAATATGTTATTTAAAAGTGAACGGTGAAGGCAGGAAGATGACAGGATAAGTTTGGGATGTAGAGAAGATGCACAGGACAGAAACAGGAGCTAGGGCCACAGCATCCTGGGAAGAGAAGGAGTTGAGGCACAGGTGAGATCTAAATCAAGAGAAAGATGGCAGAAACCACCTGCAGGGGTCCACATCTATAGCCCCAGATCTTTGGGAGGTTGAGGCAGGACTGCTTGGATCCGGAAGTTCAAGGCTAAATGCCCACTGCAGTGAGCTCTAATCTCAAAAAAGAAACAAAAAGAGCCAGAAAGATGGGTGAAGGACCTTGCTACCAGGCCTGATGATCTTAGTTGGACCCCAAGGGAGAGAACTGAACTGTCTCCTGCAAGTTGTCCTCTGACCTGACACATATGTCACAGTGCATATGTCTTTACTCGCACATACACGGCACATGCACGCATAAAATAAATAAATGTAATAAAATAAAAAATAAACAGAACAATTTTAAAAACATTGTAAAAGCTAGTGAAGAAGGGCTGGGGGCAGGGTACGCTGGCAGAGTGCTCCCTAATGTAAATGAAGCTCTCAGTTTGATCCCCAGCACGGCATAAACCCATGTTGGTGGCACCTGACTGTAATCCCAGCATTCCAGAGTGGAAGCAGGAAGATCAGTTCAAGGCTATCCTTGAGTATTTATTGAGCTTAAGGCCAACCTGAGATATATGAGACCGTGTCTCCAGATAAATAGATAAATCAGTAAATAGCAGAGCAGAGCACTGTCAGGCTGAGCTCAGACCTCTGTCTTCCTTTCTTTGTACTACACTGTCCTCATTCAAGTCCATGGTGTTTTCTACTCTCTCTGATGAATGAAATCACAGATGAGTTTAAGAAAGCAAGCTAAGAGTTGAGACAGTAAAAGCTAAAACCCGATCCGGGTCTTAAATAGCAAACAAACATCCAGGGTACTATCGTGTGTGTGTGTGTGTGTGTGTGTGTGTGTGTGTGTAACTGACTCCCCTCAGATGACAAGAGACAACTGTACTTTTTAAAAAGTTTTCATACGAGGTCTCTCTATATAGCCGTGGCTGTCCTGGAACTCACTCTGTAGACCAGGCTGGCCTCAAACTCACAGAGATCCACCTGCCTCTGCCTCCGGAATGCTGGGGTTAAAGACTAGCACCACCATGCCTGGGAGGACAACTGTACTCTTTATCCAGTTGCTCAGATCAAAGTCTGTGCTAACACCTCCTCTTATCTCAACTATACATATCAGCACAGACTTCCAGCATCGTTCCTGACCACCATGTTCCACTGCTATCTGATCACCACCATCTCTCCTGGAGGAACCCTGTCCCTTCCACCCTCATCCTTTGTGGGACTAAATCAGGGGTTGAAGGTGGGTATAGCATATACAAGGCTCTGGATTAGACCGTTGACCCCCCTCCCCAATTATAAATTAGATGATGTCACCTTTCTCTAGAACCTTCTAAAGAGTTCACCTGTCACTCACTTTGCTTGTTTCATTCCTCATTTTTCTTCCCTTTTCTTACTCTACTCAGGCTACACAGGAGACCTTTGTGATATTCCTTAAACACACTGGTGCACCCAGACCCCAGAGCCTTCGTACTTACTGTACCTTTGCCTAAGTATTCTCATTCCAATAATCCGCACAACTAGTTTCCTCAACCCCTTCAGATCCCACTGAAGCTCGAGCTCCTCAGAGTCTTTCCTTGACTATCTACATGAAATATTCTCCCTAATGAGATTCTTCCTAGCATTCATAGGCATCTGACGTATTTGCTGATCCTTTCTAACTTCCTGAAAGCATGTTAAGCTCCATTAAGAACAGAAGTTTTGTCTGTTTGTTCACTGATAAACTCCAGCAACTAGAACGATACTTAATAAAATATTAAGAGCCCTATAATTATTGGTTGAGTGAAGTAAGTAGATAAGATAGTGAGAAACAGGAGTGACAAGGCATGGGGCATAAGGTAGGTGAGGGAACTGGGAGGGGACCTGGTTGAAGCTAAGGCTGTGATAGGGCAGGGTGGCATGGCTTTCCTCAGTGTTTCTGAGTACTGTCTGGGGAGTGACCCTACAGGCCCGATGAGTCAGCAGCAAGAGCCTGGGAGAGGGGAAATCAGTGGGAAAGGAGCTGGCACAAAGCAGAATCACTGAGCCTGGAACTATGGCGCTGATGATTAGCCATCCAGCTGGGTCCAAGAAGACAGAAGAAGCATAAGCCAAAGAGCACTTAGAAGTTCAGAGCCTGACTGAGCAGAGGGAGACTGGGTCAGAGAGGTCAGGTGTTAGCTGGGATTCTCTGAACTTTCTCTCCTAGTTGATTGTCTAAATCTCAAAGCTGTGAATAAAGAAGTGAAAGCCATAGTCAAACCAACAGTTGTTTTTGTTTGTTTGTTTCTTGTAGTTCATAGTGTTTATCCCCCCTTGGAATATGGAAGCTAAAGTCCAACTGGCAGGTTAATGAATATGTTTTACCTTTAAATTCAGATCTAGAGTAGATTTGTACTGGTTGGAAGAACTGTTGTCAATCTGAAGAATGTGTATAAACTCAGACACGTTCAGTAAGGAGAACCAAACCAACAGTAATTAAATCCCAATCTGAGTCTTAAACAGGAAACAAATATGCCAGGGGAAAGAAGCAGCCAGGATCCCAATTAACAGTGAGTTAGCAAAACACAGGGAAAGGTCACCCTTTAAAATATCCCAGAGGGATCTAGCCATCATCACCTTAACCTAGAAATCACTCCTGGCTGGCAAGCTGACATCAGGTGCCTCTCACTATGATGCAAAGCACAGGACACAGCATCACCTGAGAAATATTCTTGCCAAGAAACGTGCAGCGCTTATTGCATTCCTTCTAGTTTACAAAAACCACACAAGGCAGGAACAAGATGGGTCACATATGAGAAAGCAATTAGATAAATTCAAAGGTGACACATTTTACAGCACGAGGCTGGGCTTTTCTATAACTCCATGTTATGTAACTATGAAAAGCAGGGGGCCACGCGAGGTGGCACACTCCTTTAATCCTGACGCTGGGAAGAAAAAGGCAGGCAGATCTCTGAGAGTTGGAGGCCAGCTATGTCTACATACAGAATTCCAGGCCAGTAAAGATTGTAGTGAGACCCTGTCGAAACAAAAATCAAAACAAACAATAACAATACTACAAGATGTGGCTTTAAGTTAAAAGAGTCCTTCAAGTTTAAATAAAATGTGGTGCCTGGTTGCCTCCTGTCTCTGTTGGATCAAAGGAGGGCACAATGGGGACATGTCGATATGGACTAAATGTGAGAACGGCGTTGATGAGCACTGATAATTTTGTTACGCGTAAGGCTAAGTGTATATATAGGTTAGTGGCACAACACTTGCTTACTGTGTAGGAGGCCTTGGGTTTGATCCCGAGAACTACAAAAAGTTATCAAAAGGGGACTGTGGGCTGGGTGTGGTGGCACATGCCTTTAATTCCAGTACTCAGTAGGGCACGGAGGTAGGCAAATCTCTGAAAATTGGAAGCCTGGTCTAGCCTGGTCTATACATCAAGTTCCAGGCCAGCAAGGGCTACACAGTAAGATGCTGTCCAAATCAAACAGACTCCAACAATAAAAGCAACAGACTAACTAAATATGGCAAAATATTGGCCATCGTAGAACCTGGTAGATTGGTAGGAGTGTTCATTAGAGAGTACTCTACTATCCTGTATGCTTGAAATTGTTGCCTAAAAGATTTTTTTAAGTACAAAGTTCCTTCTGGATAGGAGGAATAGCTTTTCACTCTATTTAGAAGTGAATTGAAACTACCCTCTTCCTTGGGTCTCCCCAGATAGAACTGCCCTGTGTAACCACCAGAAGCATTCAGTCAGCTGACAGCCATACAGCCCACTTTATCAGGCCAAGATAAAGGAAATTGTTGGATAGACATTTGAGCCCCTTTAATATAGACAAAGACAAAAGGCACTTGATGCCTAACCTGATGCCCTGAATTCAGTCCTTGGGACCCAAACAGTGGAAGGAAAGAACTGATCTTGTAAGTTAATCCCCTGATTTACACACACACACACACACACACTGTTGTGCACACCCCCAAACACACACAAAACACACAAATAAAATGTAATTAAAAATTTAAAAAAAAAAAAAGCAACTGGTCATGGTGGCATAGGCCTTTAATCTCAGAACTCAGGAGGTAGAGGCAGATAGAGCTCTGTGAGTTTTATGCCAGTCTGGTTCATGCATAACGAGAGAGAGGCAGACAGAGACAGAGACACAGACAGAGACACAGACACAGAGACACAGAGAGACAGACAGAGACAGAGAGACAGAAAGAGAGATACTTCGGGAAAGGCAATGTTGTAGAAAGGAGCCACAGAGCCAGGATGGCAAAGATGGCTCACTGACACCCAGGGTAGGGAGAACCAGACAGCTACTAAGAGTCCCCAAAGAGAGAAGGTAAGTTCAGTGGGACCCCCAGATCCAGCTGGAACTGGCGCTTTAGAACCACCAGGGAGCTAAAGGTCATATCTCCCCTGGAACTGGGGGACTAGGGAAGGGAGGGTGGTGGGGAACAGCTGCTTGGCCCTGCATTTAAGGAACAAAAGCTGAGAGGGGCTGTGTGGGAAGACACGGAGTGCTCTGGTTTAGGAGACAGGCAGCAGGAACCAGGAGTCAGGCAGCAGCAAGACCAATCACTCCATGACGAGGCTTGTGACCACAAGAAGTGAAGAGAAATTAGTAAGCTAGCACGACTACCCAGCAAGATGATTATAAAAGCGCATAAGAGAAAGTTTTAGAATCTTTTAAAGTCAGAGGTGGTTCCCACCACATCAGTGGATAAATATATGTAAATGTGGAGAACCATAGGATCATAGTTGAAAAGTAAGAGCTTCAGAACTAGTTCAAACTGGTTTACAAGTCTGTCTTAGCAGCCTGAGTCAAACAGGTCAATAACAGTATAGATTTCAGAGACGTAGCTCAGTGGTAAAGCTCTTGCTCAGCCTGAGTGAGGTCCTGGGTTCAATCCCCAGCACTACACTGAACGCATTCTAATAGTATGGATCTCAGTAATCAGACCCTCCTAACAGAGGAGGGGTAGGTGACGATGAGAATTGGCTCATCAAGATCTAGTGATCGGTGTGCATGAAGACAGAGAGGGATGGATACCTGAATTCTCCCGGCTGAGGAATCCCTGAGCAAAAATTTCACCCACCCAGGCCTGCAGCTCAGAGTCCTGCTGGACCGATGCATCACTGGGATAATAGTAGCTCACGATCTCTGAGACAAACCTGCAAGAAAAAGATGCTGGTGCCCTGGTATGAGCCTGGACCTAAGCCAGGCCAGACATTGGGGCTCACTGACACCCAGGGTGGGGAGAACCAGACAGCTACTAAGAGTCCCCAAAGAGAGAAGGTAAGTTCAATGGGACCCCCAGATCCAGCTGGAGCAGGTGCCTTAGGCTTTCCTTAAGCTGCACCAGCCCCCTCCTAAATCAAGGAGGTTCTGGATCTCCTCCCTGAGAGGCAACAAAGAGGAAAGTCTACATCGTTCCCTCCACAAGCTCTGATCCTGACTTCTCTGGACCAGACTTTCCCTCCTCCGCTGCAGCTCACAGCCACCAGCTGTCCCACAGTGAATCGGTCTGCCATTTCCTACTCTTGGGGGTTTCTTATGCTAGATGGAGTCAGAGAAGACCTGAGACTCAGGCCTCTAGAGCTCTGATATGAACCCAGGGGCCCATGCTGCCCCTGGCCCGGAGACCTTGGCGGGCTGAAAGGACCCCAGGGTGCCCACACCTCTCAATAGCCGCCCAGATCTTCAGGCCATCGTCTCGGTAGTAGTAGTTGGGGATGGTCAGGACACCGCGCGCCTGCAGGCTATCCGGAAGGCAGAAATCCGTGTAGGTGAAGTGGGCCAGCCCTGTGCTGATGAGATAGATGAGGCCGCGCCTACCAATGGACGTGACCTGAGGACACAGCACACTGCTGGGCTTCCCAAGCTGGCTCACACCCCACCCACAATGCCAGCTCAAGGAGGGGACACATGAGATTTACCAAGCAGTCAAAGACCACTGATCAAAGCCCACATGGGCCTGCCTAATGTAGGCCGCGCAGAAGCTACAGTGTGCATGGGAGCGGACATTGAGGTATTGATAACAAGAATGATAACGCAGAGGAGGAGAAGAGCGCTCAGGATCACCTGGGAGCAGGGCTGGAACCTACTTTTGAGGGGGTGTGGCCCGCGGGTGGCATTTGCCAGCTGGGTCAAGGCTTAGGGGAGGGGCAAACCGAAGACTGGCAAAGAGGTGTAGCTTATGGGAAGAGGCAAGCGAGGATTACACAAGGATTTTTGGAGCAAGAGCATAATTTGTGGGCGGGACAAAGCATACTTAGGGGTGGGGCCTCAGGGTCGTAGCAGGGAGGCTGCACCTTGTCCACGAGGCCTTCTGGGTTGAGAAGCGTGGCCCTTGCGATGGTGTTCACCTGCAGTGTGTAGCGAGTGTGGGGAAGCAGAAGCTGCGAGAGGAACGAGGTCACGTGAGCTGAAAGTCAAGAAAAGCCTGCAGATCTCACTCAATTTAGTCCCAACCTTGCGTCCCACAGACCTTGTAGACTGGATGACAGAGCGGCAGCTGACGCAGTGTGGCCATAGAGAAGGCCTCGCATAACAAGTGGGTGCACAGAAAGTGCGTGTTGTTCTCGTGCACCAAGAACTCAGAGTTGCGCACCCACGTCTTGGCCAGCAGCCAGTCCATCTCGCAGTCAGTAGGAAGAAAGATGGGGCTTTCAGGCCCTGGTGTCTGGCTGAGCTGTGTTCGAGAGGAGTAAGAGGTGTGGCTCAAGCCTATTGGCCTGAGGCTCCACCCCCTTAGGTCCCTCCCCCCAAGCTCACCTGGATGGCCAAAGGCAGCAGCACCCCCTGTGGGTTGAGCCACAACAAGCAGAGTGGAGCTGTCACGTACTGTTGGCGACCATTTATGTCATGAACTGGGGCCTCCTCCAGGATCCAGTAGTCCGCTAGGAAGATGCGTCCCGCCTGGAGAAGGCACACCGAAACTTAGCAAGCCCTCCGCCCCCGTGTTCCTCTTTTCGCTCGGTTCTCTGCAACAAAGAGGAGCTAATATCCCCAGTTCAAGATTCAGCAATTCTTGCAGCCAGCACTAATGGCCAATGCTCGGTACCGCACCCTCCCCGGAATGTCCGGAATGAGGTCCAGATGAGCCTGTCATTATGTAATCCCTCACCTGGCCTCTGAGCTGGACAAGCCAACTTCCTCTGCTCCTCCTCCAGTACCTTGCCTTTCCTACTACCTCAGCTCAGTAGGAATCCCCTCCTGAGATCTGACCTCAGTGTATCTAACAACAGCAAAATCAATACACAATGGGCTGGTCAACCACAGCCAGGCTTCAGAGAATGCCTGAGGGCTTGGCTGTCACAGAGAGACTAGCCTGTCATCTACTCCATGTCCTCAGAGTTCCTAGTCTTCTGTAATGGTTACTGCTACCTGCTGGCCTGGTGGTTGGCCTGCCATAAAGCAGCCATCTTTGGCTTCAACACTTGGGATCTCTGAGACCTTAGGACAGGCCTCAAACCAACCCAAATCCCTCCTGGTCTCCCTTCACGTCTGTTGGGCTGTTCCATTGCTACCCTCCACATACAACCCTAGTCTATAATGACGACCCACCTGCCTCCCTTCTATCAAGTCCACTGCCAAGACCTTTACCCACCTCCAGCTCTGTTTGTAGGCAGGTGCCCGGTCCCAGCAAAGGTGCTACCATGTCATTGGTGACAGGCAACTTGCTGGGCAAGCTGGAGAGGCAATGGAGCATGACAGGATTGACACCATTCAGGTACTGGTACCCAAAGAAGCTGTCTTCACACCAGTGCTCCGTGACGTACTCTGGGGGGGTGGCAAGAGAGGGGAACCAGTAGTTCTGGAAACATACTTGCCAAATCCTGGTCCTGCCCAGCCCTTTGCTCCTCATCATGGCTTCAGTTTTTCTCCCAGCAACAATATAAGGTGGATATAACTATGTTTTCAGTTGAATGCTGGACACTGAGTGCCAGTAAGGCCATGTGGCTAGCTCACTCAGGTGGCAGTGCTGGGATTAGAACCAAACTCTTTCTGATCCCAAATCCCAGAACACCTGGTGATAGGAGTAGGGAAGGAAGTCATGAGGCCCTGACCCTAATCAGGACTTCTTAAATGACCGTGAGTCTCTTCTGGGTAAACAGAGTGCCTCTATATCCTCTCTGCTGTTCTTGTCGGAGGAGGTCCCTGGGCTCCTGAAGGAAATCTGAAAAGATGCTACCGGAGAAGCCAGGAGGCCGTCCCCTTAGAACCCAGCAGTTGGCATGAGGGTGAGATACAGTAAAGGACAGGCCCTGTGGCTCTGCACACCTATAGTGAAGGTCTTGAGGCACCAGAAGATGTTCCGGATGTCATCCAGCTTCTTCCAGGAGCTCTTGCGGTCTAACAGACCTCGAATCTTCATGCCCAAGGATCTGAGGGACAGAAGAAGGTGAGAACTGGGGGCGGGGGCCAGGAGCGGTCATGTTGCCCAGCCCGGAGAGATCAACAGGGTCATTTCCCAAGTAGAAGTGCCCAACAACCCACATGGGGGAAATAGAGCACTCAAGTGATCATGCGCAGCCGTCCCTAAGGGAAAGGAGTGCGTGTGTGGGCAAAAGGGGTACCACCCTGCTGGAGTTTTCACCTGCTTTCTTCAGACTTCTAAAATCTCTTAGACGTTCCAGCACCAGCTTCCAAACCTGGCTGGATCATGACGCTCCCCTCCAGCAACTTCTTATAACCTTTGCAGTGCTTTCTCCCACCCCTGTGTATAGACAAGACCAACTAGGGCCCATTTACCAAACATAATCAATAACATGTTCTGTTCACTCCTGGACTGGTGAAAGTGGGGTTGGCAAACCAGGGTGCGTGCTTGTTTGTCTTGTAGATGCCTAGACTGTCTGTTTTATTTTTCACCCATGAGCATCATGGGTAAAGTAGTTCTGAAATAAGACTGACTTTCCTCTTCTCCTCGAGCTTCATTCCAGTTGAGTCTCTGCTGGAAAGCCATCTCTTACTACTGACTATAGGTCAGTCTGGAACAGATGCCAGTTCCTTTATGACGTTTTGCCTGACTGCCCCTAAAACCCATGCCTTGGGTCATTCATACCTCCCTGTGTTTCATTATAACCCTGTGCATCTATTATTTCCCATTCTGCTGTGAGCTCCTTAGGAAAAAGACTTGGCCCTAGGTACCCTGACACACCACCTTTTCATAACTACTCACCAAATAGGCTGAACTAAAGGAAAGGGAATGGAGCGCAGAAACAGGTAGGTTTGTAGCAAGGGGTCACTAAGGAACCAGCTACGTAATGATGCTAATGTGCTCTGAAGAGTGTGGGCAGGAGAGGAAGGTGGGGTGGGGTGGATTAATGATCTCACAGACCCAAGAACAAGGTCGTCTACACTCACTAAGCGCTTGCTCACTTACTGCACAAGCATTTGCTGAGTACTTTCCAGGCACAACCCAGGAGATGAATACAAACCAGACTGAGCTGAGCCTAGAGACACAAACCTATATAGTCCCAGCTACTCAGCAGGCTAAAGCAGGGACATCGCATGCTCAAGGCCTGCCTGGGCTACAGAGAAAAACTGGCAAAAACTCAGTCATGAAGGCAGAGGCTGAGGAGCCGATAAGCAAAACGACACTTTCCCTATCCGAGGGTCTGCCACAAATGTGCTTCACAGTACCTTACAGTCGCCTCTCGTTTGACTCCCACTAAATGCCTGCGAGGCTGCCTAAGACCCTCCCCGTGACCTTACTCAGAACCCCCAGCTGGTGACCCCATTTCTGCTTAGACCTTCACATCCTTCTCACACTCCGCTTGGGACTCCTCTACCTTCCCAAATGCCCCATGACCCTACCTGGGTTTGATAATGTATCCTTGTCATGAAGCCTGAGCCCCCTGCGACTGCCTACACACGCTGTCCACCGCAAACAATCCTCTGAGCCCGCCCGCCCACCTCCCCACCCTCTGCCGCTGAAAGAATCACTCTGGACACACGTACAGGAAACGAAGACCCGGTTCTTGTCCTGTCCTCCTTTGGGCCTCCACATGCAACTCTGGATGAGTTTTGTTCTAGAACCTTGACTCTCCATCCCTACCTTTGCTGTCCTCTCGTCTCTTCCCTCCCAGGCTTGTTTCAATCCTGACTCTCTACCTAAGAGCCACCTCTTAGATCCAGCTGGCCTCTGGCCTCTTCACGTACCCAGAGGGCAACCGGCTTCCCCCTCTAATCATGTCACACTTAAAATCCTAGATGTTGACTTAAACTGATAATGACGACCCTCACGATTCTCTAACTATACACATGTCCCCGGAGTGATCCCATGAATTCCTTCCACCAAACGGCATCTCCTAAAAGGGACCGTCTACGAGAGACTTTGTGCTTGGCATTATCCTTTACACCTTACAGTGGGGTTTGGAGAGATGGCCCAGTGATTAGGAGCACTAGCTTCTCTTCAAAAACCTGAGTTCAATGCCATTGTCCATACTGGGCAGCTTGCAACCACCTATCACTGATGGATGCCATCCTCTGGTCTCCACAGGTACTCGCACACCCAGGGCATGCATTCACATTAATAATAATAATAATAATAATAACAATAACAATAATAATGATAATTTTACATTTAAAACTTAAGATATCACAGTGAGTGGGTCATTTACCCTCTAGGCAACTATTGTCCAGAAACTATGTAAAAATTAAGATTACATTAGGCCGGACAAGATGGTACAAGCCTTTAATCCCAGCACCTGGGAGGCAGAGGCAGGTGGATCTCTATGAGTTCAAGGCTAGCCTGATCTACATAGTGAGTCCTAGCCAGGACTATGTAGAGACCTGTCTCAAAAACAAAAAAAAAATTGAGGTTACTCATTCAGGAGGTAAGGGTTTGGAGTTGAGCCTGGGATGATCTGGCTTCACCTCCTCAAGACTTAAGGACAGAGCCTCTCTATTCTACTTCATATGATCCCTGGGTCACTGGGATCCACCCTACAGGGTAGGTGGCCTGTAGAACAGGCATAGGGGAGGAAACTGAAGCCCAGATCTGTGGAAGGGGAAATGGGGGCAGAGAGAAGGGCTGGGAACCGTCCCATGAGGTATGCACAGCATGGGTAGGAAAGAAGGGACCATGAGCAAAAGAGTAGGGAAGGCGCTGGGCTCACGGGGGAATGGCGTTGAAGATCAGAGAGGTCATCTTGGTGGCTGAGTAGCGAATGTTGGGCTCCATGTGCAACAGGGATGGGATGTCAATCTTTGTAGGAAAGCCAGGCAGGTACCGGTTCCCAGGGCTGCGGAGAGGCAGGCACAGAGAGTGGAGACCAATCAGTGGGGCCTGTACCCTGCCCCCCTCCATTCCTTCTCACAGTCTTGTCCGCAGATTTTTAGTTCTCTACTCACTAATTTTTCAGCCTGTTCTTTCTGCTCCGAATCGGAGCTAACCTGTTTTCGTCTCTGCTATACACTTCAGGACCATCACTGGTCTCCCTCTGCTCCTGAGAGATGAGCAAAGCTGTACTTGCTATGAGCTCTGATACCTCTCTCCGTGAAGCCAGGCCTCATCTCAACAGACCATCTACATCCCTTCCCTCCTCCCCATTTCCAAGCCTTGGTTCTCACTTCTCTTCCTGGTCTGCACAAGGTACTGTCTTGGTCAAGGCAAATCGCTTATCTGACTCCATCTCCTGGAAGCTGCTGACATCCAACATTCGAGGGAAACCAGGGGCATAGATCTTCCAGCTGCCCAGGAGAGGAGAAAGAAGTGGTAGGTTAAGGTTGGAATAAACAGAATCCTTAGCTTCTAGAAATATGACTTTAGGTGACCACTACTGCTTTCTGGGTACGTGACAAAGAATTGGATCTTTTCTGGGAAGGTACTGAACTTCAGGTAGGGAGTGTAACTCAGGATCTTATACATGCTAAGCACATACTGTACTGCTGAGTCACATCCCTAAGCCTCAGAGTAGCACTTTAGAATGGCGTAAATTCCTACACCAATTTAGAGATGGGCTTATATTATGGTTAAGATACTGGTAGCCAAGTGTGGTGACATACACCTGAAATTCCAAGAATTTGAAGACTGGTTTGGCCAGCCTGGGCTACATAGTAAGACACCCCCAACCCCAGTCTCAAAAAAGAAAAAAAGAAAAAGAAAAAAAAATATGGTGAGTTTGAGGATGCACTGAGACTGGTAAATACTATTGCTTCCAAGATGGGGAATACAGGTGACCTCAGGGTTCATTGGTGGTCTTGGATAAGTGTTGGATTTGGGATTTTATGTGAGTGTGCGAGGGATCAGACTTGGGCCAAGCTCTCTGCTCCTGGTCCACAGCTGCATCCCTGCCTAAGGTAACTGTTGGTATTGGTATTCTGGGTCCAGACTCACGATCACCATTAGAATGGAGTTACACTGAAATGACGATTCTGGTCAGAATTGAGTTCCCCAATTCATCAAAGGCTGAAGTCAGAATAAACACGGGACAAATAGCAAATCAGGCCCCCTCACCGGTAGCATCTTTGGCGGGCCTCAAGTTCCCGTTTTCTGTGATCCAGGAGGAGTGGGAGAGAATCCTGACAGATGGTTCTTGCTGTAAGGAATGAAGACCACTCTTCATATAAATATCTTTTCAAACAGTGCTTCCTACTGCAAATATCTAAACCCTCTAACCCTTGAGCAAAGTCTATGCTCTCTCCACGTGTGCCACTTTGGGAGCGTTCACATGCTCTTTGTTTGTTCATCATGGATTTGAAGCGGTAGCATCCCAAATCATAGCCATATCCCTAACCATTTATGTTCGTCTCCTTTCTGGATGGCATACTCCTTGAGGATAGAAATCACATCACACTCCTTTGTCCTTCCAGTGTCTAGCTTGATGCCTGGCGTCATGCTCCTAGCATACACTTGATAACTGCTGAATAAATACATTTTAGTAAAGTCGTCATGTGCTTTGATGATGAGTGGGGACCAACAGTAAAGTCTATGAGAAGTGCACTGTAGGTTGTGGTATAATGTTCTCTTGCTTCGCTTTAACGTAGAACACCCATCCCTCATCTCTGATCCATCCATCCATCCATACACGCATGAGCACACACAGAGCAACAGCCCGGAGGTAGAAGGGCTTACACCAGTATCCTTGAAATCCATAATTCAACAAGAGAGCCTAACTACCTTCCTAGGCACTTCATCCACCAGAAAAGCTAGAAGGAAGTAAGACATAGGATCTTTGCAACTAAGTTGCCTAAATACCCATGGCTTTTCCACCCGTTGAAATCTAGCTTGTAAATTTAATTCTTTTTTGAGTTCCAGAAGAATATAACCTGGAGAAATGCAAAGGGATGCCGTGGGATGATGTGAGCTGCCTGGTGTGAGAGTGTGTATCTGTCTACCTGGACCTGTCTGAGGAACAAACTCCCAGAAAGTCTTTGCATGTCAGGGCTTTAACAGTGCTCTTCATCAAAAGCTATCTGCTTAGGATTCCAGCATTCCTAACCCAATCCTATATCCTACACCCAGAGTTCTGTGAGACTCCATCCTTAATCCCAGAAGCCTCTGCAGGACTGTGCAGTTCCTGCCCTGGCCCACCTGTTCCTGGCCGCAGCTCCACGGTGCAGTAGCCCTCAATCCACTGATAGCAGGGAAAGTGAACAACAGTGCCATCTGGGGCAGTGACACAGATGCGACTGCAGTACCAGGGGTCCTTGCAGAAGAAAGCAAAGCGCTCCTTGTGTAAGCGCAACAGCAAGATCTCCCCCAGCTCCGCCTCACAGCGCACCTTGTACTTCTGAACCTGGAATGATGGAGGCAGCAAGCAAGCCAGTGAGAGGCAAGGGACTACCGAGGCTATCTTTGCCCTTGGAAAGGTGCGTAACACCTCCAGCTATTCTGGCATATAAACCCGAGCCATTGCTGACCCATGCGGTTCCTTTGTGTGAATGAGAGAAAGAGGCTGTCTTCACCACACTCAGTGCCTGTGGGGAGTTTTGCTGGAGTTCCTAGCCTCCTTGGCCAGTAGGGTACTTTGATGTAGGGTCACTAGCAAACTATCCCAGGGGCTCATAAAGGGAAGCAGACCCTTTCCAGAGAACAGGAAATCCACGAATGAGGAAGCAATTTGGCCAAAGCCTAATGTGAATAATGGGAGGAGCCGGGAAACCAGGAGAAGTCCACAGAACCCCTTCTAAGTGCTCTTTCTTCTCCAAAACCCTGTCTCAGAACAGTTGGTATGGTTTATCATCACCCTAAAGGCAGGGACCACAAAGGAAACGGTAACAAGATTATAGTAAGCACCCAGAGTTCAGCAGGACTTGATGAATCCAATAAGAATAATGCCCCCTCCTTCCGGTTCCCGGTGAGGTCCGTTTCTTAGAGGTCCCCAATCTCCTGTGTACTCACCGATCCAGAGGCGAAGTCCCTGCCCACACGATCCAGCTTCTGCTTAGGGCTCTCACCGCAGGTGCCCACCAGTGTAGCATAGATGTTGTCCAGTGTGCCAGCCTTCAAGTAGGAACCAGTGGTCACACACAGGCGGTATACTGCCATGATGGGACCCAATAACGCTGGACGGAACAGTAGCTGGGCTAGAGAAGGTGAGCCACAGGTGGGACAGTGTCGTCTCCTGGGCAGAAGGCTGGGGGCTGGGGAAGGGTGGGCGTGAAGAAGGGCCCAGCTCTAGGACGTTCCTGGGCGCTCTCTCTCTCAACTGGAGCTCAGAAGTACACTCCCCGCCCACAGTCTTGCACCCTAATACTTGTTTGTTTGCCTCTAACACAGCCGGTCCCTCTGGCTGACTCACCCAGATGGGTATCAGGAGCCTGGGGAGGGAGGGAAAAAGGGAAGAGGAACCAAATGATGAGAGGGAGACAGAGAGGAGGTGTCGCGTGTGTGATTAGGACACTACCCTCTGCCTGGTCAGAAGCTTGACTAATGTCCTGAGGCCCATGTTCACCCACTCCTCAATTTCCAACCAGACCCTTTCCCTCCTATTTCCAAACCAAAAATGGGCACAAGAGCATCAGAATTCCTACATGTGAGTTATCCATGTGAATCACACCAGAAATCTGCACTGATCCATAAGTTACAGGTGACCTCAACAACAATCTAGTGAATAGCACACTCATCTCAGCCCGCGGCAGTGTGGTCGCGTTCTCATCCTGCCACCGACACACCCACCTCCTCCTCAAGCCTAGTCCCCTTTCTGTCCCCAGGTTTCGGTATTCCCGATCTCAATCGCTCCTTTGGAATAAAGCCTGCCAATAGAATGGAGACCAGTCTGCCAGCATCTGGAAGCCTCCTGTGACATTCCTTCCGCTCCGGGTCCTCCCTCAGCCTGCCTGCTGGACCGTGGGAGGCAACCCGCATGCCCTAAGCGTCCAAGATCTAGGTCACAAGGGCTTGGGAGGAAAGATAGGCTCTATCTGGGGAAACCCGTGGCCCGCAGCGGCCCCGCGCGGCGTGTGTAGACACCTCAGAGCTCCAGCTTGCTTGGCGCTCCTGCCCCTGTGACCTCCTCGGACCTGGCGTTAGCAGCTAAGCTTCATTATGTAATAGTCCTAGGCACAAATGTATGTCAGTCTTTATCACTTAGGGGACTAAGAATTAGAATGAGGAGGTGCCGGAAAATACTCTTTTAGGTAACAGTGGAGATTACTCCAAGGGCCCGGATAGCTCAGTCGGTAGAGCATCAGACTTTTAATCTGAGGGTTCAGGGTTCAAGTCCCTGTTCGGGCGTTCCAATTTTGTGAAAATCTATTCCAAAGCGTCGTAGTTATCCCGTCTTATTTGACGAGAGCAATATAGTAACAGAATAATTACTTTCTTTTAAAAGGAAATGTAGCTTCAATGGGTCGAGAACTTAATTTCTGACCAGTGAAGTTATGGAACCGTAGTGTGTTAAAACAGCATCCGTGTAAGCCAGAAATACGAGTCTCATTTTTCTAAAAGCCACATCAAGAAGAGTAAAAGAGAAGTTGACGAAATTAATTTTAATCATATATTTCACGCCGTATAATATTTGAAAATCTTTTTTTCACTACAAATTGGTATTTTTAAGTCAGTATTTTAACGAAAAATTTGGTCTTCTATCGTAATCTTCAGTTTTAGAAGAAGCATTCATATTTCAGATATTCAACGACCACATCTAGTACCCGCAGATACTAGAAGCGTTTCTTCGTGCGCTTGCTCTGTTTTGTAAAACTAGAGATATGCAAAATAGGATGCAGAATAATGTATGTAATTTCCGAAGTAACTGTTAGAGAGGGGGTTCCATGGTGTAATGGTTAGCACTCTGGACTCTGAATCCAGCGATCCGAGTTCAAATCTCGGTGGAACCTTAGCTTTTGAGTATTTTTTTAATATTTTTATATCTATTTATTTATTTAGACGCTTCTGTTTGGAATTTTTCTTGCAGAGTTGTTTAAGTCTGTTACAGACGGCCAGGTAGAACTGACAGTTTCTTACATACACATGGATCTGTGAATTAGACTTTAAGAATATTATATTTCTAGACATGTTTACTATGAAGATCAACCGGTCATAAAGAGATTACTTTTAACAGTTGCTGCCAAATCTTTTCTATGAATATGGAAGCAGCCTTGCGTTCTGTCGCAAGACCAAGCAGGAAAGTTGATGGCTAAACACTGGCCATCAAAACACTGTGGTATAGTGGGTACAATCCTACACACAGGGTTGTGGGGAGGGGAAAAGGGACAGGAAAACAAAGTGACTTCAAGAAATCCCTCCAGGAAAAACTCTGGCCTGGCAGCGGTGGGATTCGAACCCACGCCTCCGAAGAGACTGGAGCCTAAATCCAGCGCCTTAGACCGCTCGGCCACGCTACCCGCACGCAAGCTGCATTTTCCCGTTGTCTTCCTAAGAGAGTACGCGGACGCCTGTACAAAGTTCATAATCACGAATTGACCTGAATTTTTTGCTGGGTATGTCAAACCTGGAGCTAGGACCCACGGAGACTCTGAATGACATGGTAAAGAGGCGAAACAAACGAAACGGAAGACAGAGATTTACAACAAAACAATTTTATTTAGTGGGATCAAATCTGGGAACCGAGCAAGTCTGAGCTTGGTAGCTTCTGCAAGGGGCAGCCCGAGCTTTGCACTGCCGGCTATCTTAAACTCCGTTACTCTCCCTCCTGGTTTCTAACACCTTTGCCCACCCTCATTCCCACCTAGCTCACGAGCTTTCCGTGTGCCTCTCTCATTCCACTAGCCTCTGAGATCCTCACCGCCGCTCCTATGACACTCCGCCCAATTCCCTTACTCATTCGCTCCCGCGCTACCTTTTTTTTCCTATGCTAGTATCCGTAAGCTTAAAGAAGGCGCCGCCCGCCAGGTGGCTCTGTGGCGCAATGGATAGCGCATTGGACTTCTAGTTAGAAAATAAGCCATTCAAAGGTTGTGGGTTCGAATCCCACCAGAGTCGGTTTTATTTCTATTTTTCACATCTTTTCTCGGCTTTCAATTTAAGATCCACTTTTTTTTTTTTTTTTTTCCCCCCCAAATTCAATTCCAACCTCAGTCAGTCGCTCGGCTCTTTACTTACCTGTCTGCCCCAAGGCTTGGGCCGTGCAGAGCAGGCCTAAACGTGGGAGAAGGGTATGGGCAAGTGGGCGTGGCGCCGATATAAAGGCAGGCCCCTGGCTAGGGGACACACCGGGATTTAACAACCATTTTATTCCATGCACTAGGGACTCGGGAAGGGACTGGGACCGGGCTGGGGTAGAGAGGGTACAATCCTACACACAGGGTAGTGGGGAAAGGAAAAGGGACAGGAAAATATATATTTATATAGATACTCTAATATAGACCACATCTCACCAGCGCGCTGAGTCCGCGCGCCCCGCTGCCCTCCTCGCCCGGACGACCGGATCCCTCTCCTGCCCTCTGGCTGGAGTCTCTACCCCACCCCCAGTCCCCAGCCCCAGCCCCCCAAAGCTTAGGGCCAAGGTCTCCAAAACGCGGGCGGTGGGAGTGGCGGGGCCTTGGGCGCCCCGTCTTGTCTGTAAGGCGGTGGCGGCGGCAGCAGTCCAGTGAGGGGCGCCGGCGCGCCGGAATCCCGGGCGCGAGGGGAGCAGTGGGACGGGGACCAAGAGCAGCGCGGACTAGGGGGGCCCTGGTGCACTGGGGGGCGCTGGTGCAGCGCGGGGCCAAGGATTGGTGAAGCGGGGTCCAGCGGTGGGCGCGGCGCTGGGAGCCCTGGGTCGACTGCCTCCGGCCGGGGCGGTTTGGGGCGCCGGTGGCCGTGCAGCGCGGAAAAAAGCTGGGAGCGGGCGGCCGGGCTGGCGTCGTGCGCAAAGGCCGCCAGGCGAAGCAGGCACTCGCGGAAACCGGACAAGTAGCAGCTGGCGAGCGCCTCGGCGTCCTGGCCTGGGGACCGGGGAACCCCTGGTGCAGCCGGCGGGAGGACAGGCGGGCAGGGCAGGGGCCCGACGGGGGTGAGGGAAGGGGCGGGGCGCAGAGATACCGAGGTCAGACGGGCGCACAGACAGACAGGAGGCCAGATGGACGTGCAGAGGAGGGAGCGAGGGAGACACAGAGACAGACACGCGCAGGTGTTATTAACCTCGCCTCGGAGCACAGCCGGCCGCTCCCCTAAGCCCCAGTCCACCGCAGAGCCCGCCCCTTCCCGGGCCCGAGCCTTCGGGCTCCCACCCTCCTTCCTTCCCTCCCTCCCTCCCTCCCTCCGCTGCCCCACCCCCCGCGCTGTACCCGGGGTCTCCACCCGGCTTCGCTCCCTCAAGTAGCACACGGCGAACTCCAGTATCTCCGCTTTCTCCAGCTTCGGGTTCCGGAGGTTCTACAGGCGGGGGGAGGGGCGCAGAGACAGAAAGGGGTGGGGAGAGAGCGGGAAAGTGGCTGGGGGAAAAAGGGAGGGGCGGGTACGGGAGCTGCAGGTGCCCCCAGGACGCGACCGAATGTGGCGATGACCAGGAGAGGTCCCTGCCCCACCCTGAGACGAGACTGTCCAACCTGAGGGAGTGGAACCAACTCCCAGCGTGTGAGGAGTGTGTAGGAAGCAGCAATGGTGAAAACCACCGCGGAACTGAAGCTGCTTGATGTGGGGCGGGGGCTAGATGCGGACATTTAGAATCCCAGAGAGGGGAACTGACCGACGCTGAGGGCTCAGTTTACCAAGCCAGACAAGAAACTTACAGACCCGCAAGATGGCGAAGATCGATTTCTGAGAGCGAGAGGGGTCTGGAATGGGGTTTCAAGGGCCAGGCTTGGGTCGGGACGCCTTGGGACCAGGGTCACCACTCTGGCTTGTGTCCCCCACCCGGTGGAAAGCCCTGGGATGCAGGTACAGGATGCTTAGGAGCCTGGGGCCGGCGGAGGAACTGACCTGGTCCCTGGTCCTCTCCAGCAGGAGCAGCCTCAGCTCTTCCAGGCTGCGGTTGATGCGGTCCCGGCGCCGCTTCTCCACCAGCGGCTTCAGCATCTATGACCAGGGGGAGAGGGAAAACGGACCGACCGGACCGAGGCTCAGCGCCGCCACGCAGCGTCCCACCCTGCCTCAGGGAAAACCTCCAAGCGCCCCTTTTCCCCAAATCCCAGATGGCCTGCGGGTTGGTCCGTTCGTTCACGCTCATTCCCTCCTCTCCAGCGCCCCAGGGTCTGCTTCAGTGGCTCGCCCTCGCTTCTCCCGCTCCCTGCCCCGTGACCCTGCCGTGTTCTGCCTTCTCCTCTCCTCTCTTCTATCTCGTGTATGTATCAGTGGAGAACTTGGGGGATACTCTGCCCGCAAGCTAGCGAGCCGCACGTGCGGATCAGGGAGAGTAGCCCAGAGGAAAGGGAGACACATTGCGCGACCACACCTCCTCTTCTCGCTCAAGCCCTTCTAGGCAGTCACCACCGGTTCTCCTAAAACCTCTCGCCCGGCTTCGCACCTCTGGAACCAATGACTCAGAAGTCTTCTCTTTGAGACAGATGTGGCTCCCAGCCTCTTGCACACAATCTCCAATTCCTCTCCTCTTTTTGATCCCGCTCTCCTCCACCCGCTCTGTCCTCTGGCTTGTTTTATGTTGTTTCGTTTCCTTTGTTTGCTTTTTTCTTTTTTGTAGGAGCGCACTCAAGGGCCTCGAACTTGCTGTAATCCACCTGACTCAGCCTTCCGAGTGCGCGGATGGAGCCCTCTAGGCCCGGAGCAGCAGCCCACAATAATTCAAACCCCTAGACCTCGGCTTCTGACGCCCACACAAGTTCGATTCCGACCCAGTCCTCTTCTTACTTTACGGGTTCTTGGGGTCGCGCGAGCACCTTTGTCCTTTAAGTCCCGCGTCTCCATCCACACCCACAACCCACAGCGGTTAAGTCCTCTGGCCTGAACAGAGACCCCCTGCTCCCTCCTTCCCACCTCTCACCTTGGGGCCGTCCCTATTCTCAGTTCGATCCCGGGTGACCATTGCTCCTCCGGACCCTGCGGTGGACCCAGCGCGTGCTGCCTAGATCCTTATATCCCGCGGCAGCCGGGTAGGAGGGACAGGGCCCGGGCCCGCCCCCTTCAGCACCTGGACGCCCAGGGCAAGCACCCCGGCACGAGGCTCCCGGAAAGGCGGGGAGTAAAGGGGGAGGGGAAGGAGAGGAACTGGCCCCAAGCGTGGGAAATGAGGGAAGGATGGGGCCACAGGCTGGTTTAAGGACCGTAAGGCTGTATAATAAGGCGGGCCTCAAATGAAGGGAGGGGACCATTAGGGGAAGGGAGTCTAAGTGAATTGGACAGAACTCGCTTAGGCATGACCTTTGGGGATCTCCTAGAAGAGTAGATTTCTTGGAGGTTCACTGTACCCCACCAACACTGAAATAAATGTTAGCACGCTTCAGCCTCCAGGCTGAATACTATGTATCTTCCCCTAAATCCCCCCCTACCCCGCACCTCTTGGGCAGAAGGAGCAACCCCGAAAGGTGCAGAGTAGATCTGCCGGATTCTGCTGGCTGGCTGTGAGAAAGGACACCTTTGTGTCTGTCTCTTCTACTCGATTCCCACAATAACTCTGCTACTTATCCCTGCAGATCTAGTACGAGGAGAATCTGACATCAAGAGGCTACTTTAGAGCGAATAAAGTGAGTGACCCAAAAACAGACTTCCTTGAAGATGGCTGGGTTGAGGGAAGGCAAAGGAACTTAAAAAAAAAAATCAAGTCTTTAAAATATAAATAGGAGTGAAGAAATCTTTCTATATACAAGCATTTTATTTAAAACTACATTCCAGAGTGTGGCTGATGGGAAAACCTCACACAGGTCCACCGGAGTTACTTGCCTCTGGAAGTCTCTAGCAACTGTAAGGGAGCAGGGAAAAGTGAATTTGCTAAAGGGACAAGAACAGGTTGGTTACAAAAGGGGATCCGCACCCACCTCAAACCAAGAGCATGACCGCTCTGCGGAAGGATGTATCAACACTTGGAGACTTCAGGACGAAGTGCCTGAGAAGGTAAAACCGAAATTTAACATGACAAGAAGACACAGGCAAAGGACATAATAAAGACAGAGCTACAGACCGGCCAGAAGGTAGCTGCGGAGTCAGGGATAAGTGGAGGCTCCTAGCAGAGGCCCTCCACATCCTGGCAGAGGCTGCCTTGCCAAAGGCAGAGAGGGAGGGGCCCAGTTCTTGAGAAGAGGGCTCCCGTTTGGGATTAGGGCCCCCAGTACATCCCACCTTCCCCTACTTCAGCCAAATGGGAGCACAGATGTGTGACCCCAGCAGGCCCCGCCGCCCCCCTCCTTGGGAACCAGGATTGAGTTTGAGTTTTTCTCACCTGAACGTGAGGCTCGGGCCTGGGGCAGTTTGCACCCGGGTGTGGGGCCGCCCCTGGCCATATGGAATGACTTTACGGCCCGGTGGCCGGATCCAAGGGAGAGAAAGAATGGCCTGGCGCTCCACCCACCTCAACCATTCTGTGCAACCCCTTTCCACACTTGAAGATCTGAACACCGGTAGCGCCTCATCCTGACAAATTCAGATAGGTTCATTAGGAAGTCACTTCTTGTCCGCATTGGTGGTTCAGTGGTAGAATTCTCGCCTGCCACGCGGGAGGCCCGGGTTCGATTCCCGGCCAATGCACGGTACTCTCCTTTTTTTCCCTCCAACAAGGAGAAAATAAAATTTATGACCTTTCAAGCAAGCGTCTATTTTTGCTTAAACATTTCGACCATAAGTGAAACGTAGCATTTTGATTCTGTGGCCCTCTCGCAAGTCCTCATATCCACCTCCCGGCCTCGGAGTTTCTGGCTGCCTCCATACACACTCACTCTTGTCTGCACCTCCAGAGGCGCGACCCTGAGAAAGGACCCGGAGCTGGGGTCCCTGCCCAGAGGTCCTCTCCGCCCTCGGTGGGGGCGAGCCAGGCCTTCCTGTCTTTCTCTTCCCCTCTCTCCCCATCATTTTCTGTTCTCTGAAGCGCCTTTTCCCCAGGTCCAAGGACCTGGTGGGCATTTCAGCCTCCGTTCTTTCGGGTCTCTGAGTGCTTCTCCAGGGCTCCCTCTCTCGCTCATGTTTTTTGTTTTTTTTTTTTTTTTTTTTGTTTTTGCTTTTGTTTTTTTCAGGTCTCTCTGCGACTTCTGCTGGAGTCTCTCAGGGTCTAGGGTGATCTCTCCGGCCTGAGTCTCAAGTCCCTCTGCTTCTCCCTCTCTGGGCCTCTTCCGCTGTCCCGTCGTCTTTCCCGGTCCCTGTCGCCTCTGGGAACTCTGCGCTCCCACGCTCGCACCCCCGGTTCCCCGCGGCTCCCTGGCCCGCCCCTTGCCCGGGGCTTTGATCCCGCACGCGCCGCGCCCGGGGAGGGCGGGACCCGGCACGGCCACCCGCCGGGACCACTTGTGAGCGGCCCAGGGGGCCCTGACGCCCCGCGTCCGCTTTCCGCTCCCCTCCGGAGCGCTCCGCCGCCCTCCGCGCCCGCTCGTCTCGGCCTTCTGAAGCTCTCGCAGTCTCAATTCCGGTTTAAGGCTTCTCTCGGGGCTCTCTCTCAGCCTGATAGGTCTCATCTTAGACTGTGTCAGTGACAACGCTCCATCTCAGTTCCAAGCAGGGGCCCTGGCCCTAGGAGAAAAGTAAACAATCTTAGCATCCCTGGGAGCCCACCTCGAGCATTTGCCCACACAGCCTAGTTCCGCGTGTGCCTGCTGTGTGCCCATTGTCAGCCATTGGGGTTACATCGACTCGGAGCTCTCCTGAAAAGAACGTTATTGGAGGGGGTGATGGTGTGGGGAGAGAAAACAACCAAGAAGGCAGAACTTCGAATGGGATAGCTTCACACGGCTGCAAGGACAGTTGGAACTGTGTGACAATGAAGTGCTAGTTTAGACAGAGCGGTCAAGGCAACCTTACAGCGGTGACAACGCCGCAGCGTGGTCAGCCACGAGTCCAAGCAAAATGAACAAGTCCAAGTCCTCCAGTAGAAAAAGATTTGCTGGTGGGAACTAGAGAAAGAGAGCCGATGAACCTGAAACAGAGAATTTGGGGGTGGCAGGTATAAGATGGGAGAGTCAGGCATAGCCATTCCACAGAATTTTGGAAGCTCTGGAGGAGCTTGGAGTTTGGTCTAAGTGCAGTGGGGATGGAAGGGATGGTATATGAAAGTGAGGCTCTTTGATTACTATTCTTTCTGGAAGAACAATGGCTCGAGCTAGGATGACAACTCGAAAATGGTCCTTGTTGCCATACCCTCCATCTCGCACCTCTCGCTGGGAATAGGTCTCTTGCTACTGAGGCTGATTCTCCACCCCCTACTCCACCCCCCACCCTCGCTGGCTCAACATACCCATCTCCAACCCCACCCCAGATCCTGGTTATTCCCATGGGCATCAGAAGTGCCATAAGCCATTTGATGAGAAACGTGTGAAACGCTCGTTTTGAAAAGCAGCAAAAGAACCTACTGCTTTAAGAAAACAGGTTTTCTCAGCAGGCTGGGAGCCCGCTTGAGAGTGGGGCGGAGAGGGCAGTCTTCAAGTGCACAGGCTGATTCACCATGGTACTAACAAAATTAAGGAACCCAAAAACAGGGTCTGGTGACGGTTCCAGCGAAGTGTTCATAGGGCCATACGATTCTGTAAATTGCACACGCACATGAAGAGAAAGAAATACACCACACAGGGAGGCAGTCCGTGGAGAATATTGTAGCATCTGCCAGGAGTTAGGTTAGTTTTCTGGCATTTGTCAGTGTAACCGTCATTGTAACTGTTTTTGAAACGGGGTCTTGCTTTCCTTGCCATGTTTTTCTCCACTGACAGTTTGTTCAATTTTTCTCCTAGTATTGAGGATCAAACCCAGAGTTCACCTCTATTTCTCAGCTTTTTAAACATGTAAATTGTTGCGTTCTTGCTTTGTCCTGAACATTACTTATTATGCCTAATCTTGCTTTTTTTTTTTTTTCTTTTAAATATTATGTACTTTTTAGGCCCTCAAAACCTAAGGTTACCCTCCAGGGAGAGTAGTTGAATGAACTGAGTAATTTGACTCCAACTCCTTGCCTGTGAGGATGTACATTTGTCTGGGAGTAGGAGTGGGTGGGGGGAGTCTCTGTGAAGCTCACAAGCCTCTGTTTCAGAGAGGGCCAGTGTCCATGCATGTCATGGTGTGTCCTAATGGCACACGTTCAGACGTCTATGTCTCACTGCACCCTCTCTATGGTGGCCCACATTGAAGTTCAGGGGAGGGAGCACGTGGCCACAGGTTAGGCCTCTAGGGATACAGACAGTAGAAGGAAGGCCGGCAGAGTTGGTGTGTGCTTGTGCTGACTTCCCCTTTCCCACTCTGACCTCTCCCCAGGCCTGGGAGATTTCGAGCCTCATGTTTAGTTCTTCAGAGGGAAAGCTGACTTCTGAGGACGTGCTGCGTCCTGAATAAGGGATCTAGAAGGCAGTTCCCTAGCAGTCAAGGATTGCAAAGTAAAAGAACTCAACTTTAGGGATAAGACACTGGACTGACTGTGTGAGGGACTGCTTTCTGGAATGTGCGAACCTGCCTGTAAATAATGGGTAACTGTTAACTACTGCTTCCTGAGATGTAACCTGTACCTGATGTTTAAAGCCCTGGCTGAGGCAACTCTTATTAAAAGTAACCTGCCCCTAATTTCCTACATGGTAAAGGCATTTGTTTATGATATTGCTAATGAAGAGACCTTATGGTCCCCGCACCCATCAGCGAAGGAAGAGAAATCTTGGGAAAACCTGAGACCCTCAGACTTCCTGGGACACAATAAAGGAGCCAGGTTAGTCGGCTGAGACAACAGAAGATATTGTTCTGTTCGTTATGCAAAAATGCCTTTGTATCAGTGGGGGAGGCCAATTAACTTGTCTTTCAACAATAAAGAAATTGAAGGTGCAGAAAAGGCAGAGAAAGAGAGAAGGGGGTGAGAACAGTAACCTGGGAAGAATGGGGTGCCGGATATGGTAAGCCTGTACTCCAAGCACCTGAGACACAGAGGCAGGAAAATCAGGAATTCAAGGTCTTCCCCAACTACATGAGTCTGAGAGCAGCCTGGTCTACATAAGACCATGCCTCCAAAAGAAAGAGAAAGGAAGAAAAAGTTTTTGTTCTATAATCTCATCTATTTTTGTTGGCTAGAAACTTTTGACCCTTATTTTATCAATGAACTATTGGACTACATACTCCATTCTAATGATTTATTCACAGTTGGTTGTCCTGACACACACCTTAGTCCCAGCACCAGGGAGGCAGAGGCAGGAAGAGTTCTGTGACTTTTTGGGCCAGCCTGCCTGGTCTATAAAGGGAACTCCAGGACAGTCAGAGCTGCAATAGAAAGACTACCTCCACAGATGTGGTAGCATATGTTTTTAATTCCAAGACTCAGGAAGCAGAAGCAGGTGGATTTTTGTGAATTCAAGGCCAGGCTGGTCTACATAGTACATTCCAGGAGAGCAGACCCTGTCTCAAAAAGAACAAACAAAAATGTTTAATATTAATTAATGTTATTCATTTTTTAAAATTGGAGTCAAGGTCTCAAGTAGCCTCTAGTGCCTGTGAACTTGTGAGCCTCTTACCTCCACGTCACACATGATGGGGTTTAAAGGCATACACCTTCACCCAGTTTTATGTCAACCTCAGTTATCCTCGATTTAGCCAGCGGTAGTTCAGCTGTGTGCAACGCCTCACCCACACTGCGTCTTTTTGTTATGTATCGGCTGGCTATTCTTTGAGTGCTTTCTTCCTCTCTGGCACCACAAAGTGTTCCAAAATTATCTGATAACTCCTCAACTCCAGCTCTGAGTCATCATCTTTTTACTCAAAGAGCCTTAGTTCATGTTAGCAGAGAATGGCATTTACTGGATGAGACCTTGGTTTTTTATGTGCTGGTGCCTACTAGTATGTCTTTGCTTGTAGGCTCATTCAAGGGAAAGGATGCTTGGTAGGTAAGGAGTTAGACAGGAAGTAACAGAAGGAACTGCAGCTTCATCTTGACACTTGCATCTGATGATGGTCAGATGTCCCTTTGTGGTTAGACACCCTAAGTTGCATTTAGGTCGTTCCTACTCCATAAGCCACAGGGATGCACTTACGGAGGGGTATGCATCCTCAGAAGCGAAGACTGATTGGCATTAGAACAGCATGTGCATTGTGGACTTGACACACACACACACACACACACACACACACATACACAGAGTAGACTGAGAGAGAACTATAGCCACAAGAATGGCAATTAGTGGGAAGAGACTCTTCTCAGAGAGCGGCTCCCCAGGTTCACAGTCCTGGGTTTAACCCCTCGCATCCTAAGAGACTGGGCGCTGGGAGGTAATTTAGGAGACGTTACAGTAACGTCACCAGGTGACGGGTGAGACAAGCCTGGATTAGGGTGTACCGTGAAGTCAGAGACACTTAGCTAAGACTTGCACATTACAAAAATCAATTGCCGACTGATCAAAATGGAATGTTAGAAAAAGGAGACCCCAGGGTGATTCTAAAGATTTTAGTGTAATCAGCTAAAGGAATGGAAATTTTGTTGACTGGAACAAGAAGACTACAGATGAAGCAGCTTTGAGGTAGAAGCATAAGCTTGTGATCCCTACCTGATAGTCAAGCGGAGATGGGAAGCAGCCAGTAACGCACAAGCATTCAGGGAACAGTTCCAGATCTGAAGATGAAAGCATGTAAGGCCCTGTCAGGCTTCTAAAAACGCTATACCACAGATGTCTCAGAAGAAGGCATGGTAGAGAAGAGAGGGCACTGGACAGTTGAGCACTGTGGCTCTCTCACATCGAAGATGCAAAGATGAGCCTGTGAGTGCGGCTAATGAAGCAGGGCTATCAAAGGGTGTTGTTAGCTAGAAGGCAAGTCACAGGCTGCTTCTAAGAGGACAGGGCATCTGACTACTGCGCATTTAGCAATACAATTGTCATCCGCTAACCTTAGCAAAGGCAGCTATGACGGCCATGCAAAGTGTGTACGTGGTTGGAAGGGATTCAGAGGACGACAGGAACGTAGAGACAGTGAGCTCACTTCTTGCTGTACAGAGAAGCAAGAAATGGTATGGTAACTGAAGAAGAGCATAGGGTCCAGACAGTGTCTTACTCTGTTTTCTGGCCTTTTCTCTAGTGTGTTTACAACACTAGAGTCTGAGTAATCTGGAAAGAATAGAGGCCTATATAGCTTACCAGTCTGGAAGCTGGGAAGCCTGAGAGCATGGTGCCAGCGTCTCTGATGAGAACTCTCATGTTGCATCAGACTTTGGTAGAGGGAGTCATATGGTTGGACTGAATAAGCAAATTTGTTGAAGCTGCTTCCTACGAAGCTATCACCCTCATGGGGCTCCATTCTCATGGCATCCCCTAGTTTGAATAACGTCCTAAAGGCCCTCCTTCCCATCAAATTATGCATTAGGGGATTGAGTTGCCAACACAAGAACTTTTCAAGGACACACAGCAAATAGTTGTTTTTTTTTTTTTTTTTTCTGAATGAAATGTCCACATCTGGAAGCTGATGGGAACAACACAGTAGAAAGGGAACATTTGATGGTACGGAAAACAGCAATGGGGGCCAGAGGAAAATCTAAGTGTGGAGGTGGGCCAGAGTTTGGCGTGAGCACTCTTCTGCAGTAGTCAGGCAAAGAAGAGTGGCGGTGGGTAAGTGCATGCAGTTGTGGATGTCTATGGGAAATTATCTTCTCAGTGAAACAAACGTAGGATCTCGGCTGAACACAAAGATCTACAGGCCACTGAGGAAAGCTGGGAGTGGGAGAGATGGTTCACCCCAGGAAAGAGTATACCAACTGGTTATCTAGTTCCAGTCAGCCCCTAAAAACATATGGACGCGTAGCATTATACAAACTGAACAGGTTATATTTAGAAAAAAAAATATGTGTATATGTATATATGCATACATATATATCCATACATTTGAAGGAAAGCTGGGAGGAGTATATGGGAGGTTTTGAAGGGAGGAAGGGAAAGGGAGAAATGTAATCAAATTACAATTTCAATCAAATTACAATCTCAAAAATAAATATTAATAGGGTCGAGGAAAAGGTGAATGTGTGATTGGTGGTTTCGGGTGACACAATCGCAAAGTACAATAGTACGCTTAGTAGATTCTGAGTGGAGCTGGGAAACTGTGGTTTGATGGAGTTAGGAATTGAAATTGAAGCGTCTTTTAAAGTTTACAGTGGTCCCAGTTTCGCACGAGGGCGCTATCGAACCGGTCTCGGGTGGCAGAATCCCAGTGGGAGCTTCTCCAAAGAGGGGGAAAAAACCAAAAAGCGAACTACTTGTCACTAAGCTGACAAATTGAGGCAGCAGTGCCCAATACCAAAACTACTAACGCTGTGAGCAGGATTCGAACCTGCGCGGGGAGACCCCATTGGATTTCGAGTCCAACGCCTTAACCACTCGGCCATCACAGCCGCGTGCGGCCTGGGGCCTGCGCAGCTATAGCTGCTTATCAAGGAAGACACTCGACCCCTGTAGATTCCACCGATTTAGTCAAAGCAGCTGTGCGCATGCGCTGAAGCTAGACTGCTAAATCCGGGTCTTTTCTTGAGCAGCAAACTTCCTGGTGCTCTCACCTCGCGGAACCACAGTGAACACCAATAAAACCAGTTCGCACCCTAATCCAGGGTTCTTGGCGTTGTGGAGCAGTCGGACGTCTGCTTCTTTCGGTAACTAGAAAGTGAGGCCTGCCTCCAAATACACGCTTAAAAGTGCATGGGAAAGTTGACCCAAGAAGTAGGCTAGGGAAAGTCTAAGGCCGCAGAGATTATCGAGATTAACAATAGTTCTGCAATAATATGCCACTTTTGACGTGAGCCAGGCACCGCTGGGATTCGAACCCAGGATCTCCTGTTTACTAGACAGGCGCTTTAACCAGCTAAGCCACGGCGCCAATGAGGGTCCAATGTGTGCTTCAAAGTACATTAGCAGTTCAAACCGCCCAGGCTCTCCCTATTACTACATTCTGAATTCAAGGACTAGTGTCTTAACTAACTAAACCGACCAGCTGAAGGGCTGTTTCTGATGGCGTGTTGACATGAAGCTAAAGAACTCAGCTGGTGGAACCACCACGGGCTTTCTAGAACCTCCACTTGCTTCTGCCACAGTACCGATGACTGGAGCTTGTCAAGCCCTTAGCCACATATTGCCTCTCTGCTTCTCAGGAAAACCAAGCTAAGGTAATGATAGTGTAGTTCAATTAGGTGTGAGAGTTTATCAGGCTTAGCAAAATCCTTTGCTGCCAGGAATGTGGAAAGAAAAGGAATAGGGTTCAAATCCATTTACATCTCAACCTTCCTGGTGGCAGGACCTCTCCTCCCCTCACCCAAACTCCCAACTTTATTTCACAAAGTCTTGGGTTTTTGGTTTTTCATTTTGTATTAAAAAAATAACAGACACAATATCAAAAACACAAATGCCATTCATTGGTAGAGGGTAGAGCTGAGAACACCTGGGTCCCACCTGAGGGGCAGCACCAGGGACTCCATGGTCCACCAACCTCCCCCACCCTGGAGCAGCTAGGGGTTCAAAACCCCTGGGTCCTACAGACGGACCCCAGGCTCCCCTCCCATCTTGGGATGAGGTGGGAGAGTGAGCTGTCTCCCCCAATAAATAAGTGCAGCCCCAACCCTCTGACTGGGAAGGGCTCAGCTGGGATTTGGAGAGACCCCTTCAGTGGCTTGTCTGCAGCCTTAACCAGAGGAGGAAAGGTTAGGAGGGATAAATGACAATCCTCCACACTGGGCTGAAAACTTCCACTCTCCAAAAGGCTAAACACAGCTCCTGGGTCCTGGGCTGGTAATGGGGGTCCTGCCCCCTGTGCTGGGAGAAGCTGGGGCAATTTCCTATTGGTTGGTCCAGCCATATCTTGAGTTCTAAGACCCCCAAGATGGTTGAAAAGGAAGCCTTTCATGGCCTGCTGCATGTGACCCCCAAATGGAGTCTAGCTGGTGCCATTTTCTTCTGCAGGTAAAGCTGGACTGGATGAGCTCCCGCCTTGTTCTTCTTCCTCCATGGCAGAGTCCTGAGAGCTTGAGCCCTTAGCCTCAATTCGGGTCTGGGCCTCCTCACCACCATCACCCTCACCAACGCCACTGCCGCCGACACTGCCACCGCCACCGCCACCGCCACCGCCACCACCCTCGCCTCCACCCTCTTCCATAGGCTCCAGCCCCAATCCATCCAGTTCTGAGAAGAGTGGGTCATCAGAGTGGCCAGGGTCTTGAACGCTGCTACCGCAGTCCACACAAGCCTTGGAGGGAAAGGGAGACCTGAGTTAGGCAGGATCCTCACTGGGAATCTACCAGCCCAGCATCCCAACCTTAACCTAATAGTGAGTCCCCAAAACTCCAAAGAAACCAGTCCACACATGTATCTACAGGCTGACAAGGTTAGAAAGCCCTCCACTGAGGGGACTGAGGAGCCTAGCTTCAGACACCAGCACCCAAATGGTGACTCAACCACCTTTTACTACAGTTCCAGATCACCCTCTTCTGACCTCCATGGATGCCAGGCACACATGTGGTATATATAGATATGCAGACAAAACACTCATACACAGAAATCTAAAAAAAAAAAATTTTTAAAGTGCTCTACTGAGACCCCAGTATGGGGTGGTACGATGGGCCAGAGAAGTTCTGTAGAAATTCATGAGGTCATGTGGTTTAATATTATATAATCCAGCAGGTTTATGGGATTAGCACCCTTCAGAATTAATGATCCAAAGACACTGAGATCAGACTCTAGTCCTCTATCCCGTGAACTTGAGCTCAGTCTTCCACCCTAGTCTCTTCCTGGCTTCTCAGACTTCTCACCATCACATCGAGGGCTCGAGGAAGCTGGCCCTTCCGGACCCATGAGTGCACAGCACCCAGTTCCCGCCGCTGGTCCTCTGAGAACCGTGGCTGTTGCTTCTGCATGGCCCGGAGCCTCTCCCGGTCTTGCTTCAGCACAGTGGCTGTGTCCCTGAGTGAGAAAGGCAGAGGCTAGGATCCAAGACCCATGGGGTCGCCATTCATCCTCAAGCACACAAGTTCCTTAGCCCATTGTCTCCTGCGCCTTCCTTGAACCCAAGGAAGCTTTCAACACCAGGAAATCTACTCTCAACCAGAGAAAAACTACTGATCCGGCTTATGCCACAATGGGCACCTCCGGGTCAGATCCAGCCCCAGAAAAAAGAGCATCTACAGTGCAGGCAGAGTCTCCCTATGGCTCTGAAAGGGAAGATGAGCACCCCCAAACTCACCTGGAGGGCACCTGGTAAGTCATCATGACATGCTGGTCAGCATTGGCCATGAGCAGCCAGATGGGATCCTGGAGCACATACTTAATGACCTGGTCCCCAGGCTCAGTCCTGGCCTGAGCAGCTCCAGCCTCAGCCTCTGAAGAGTCAATGCTGCCAAAGTACTTGCTTGTGTGGCTGCTTTGACTGCTACCTGTGGAGGGGTGGGAAAGGCCAATGGAGGCAGGCTAGCTAACACATCCACACTTTGAGGCCAGACCACCCTCTAAGGCCATGTGTCCAACCCACTGGCCTTAACAAGTCGGGACAACTGGGGCTTCCCACCTCACTATCTGCCCTACTCTGGGAAGAGCTGGAGGGTGTGCACTCACGAGTAATGCTGGCTGAGGTGCTCCCCCCTTCGTGGGATCCTGAACCAGACCCAGAACCCAAGCCAGAGCCCAGGGAGCCTGAGGCTGCAGAGCCTGTGCCAGAGCGAGAATCTTCTTGTAGCAGCAGCTCCAGCAGGTCGCTGGAGCCTGAAAGTGCATCCTGATTGGAGGACTCAGTTACCTCCACCTAGAGTAGGAGGGGTAGAGGGGGACAGGAAGGCCGTAAGGGGTCACCATTGTAGCTTCTTTACAACTGCTTCTACTGTTGAGGGGACCAGAGGTGGCACACCCAACCCAAGAGATCTTTGCTCCTTGTTCCAGGACACAGGGCCAAGCTGAGAGAGTTGACCGTAATGCCGAACCCTTTCCAAATGGCAGATACACTCTCAGAAGCTACTGGGCTGTCCTCACCACCTGTCAGACAGAACTGTCCCTTCACAGAGGAGGCAGCTGGTTTCTGCTTCATTCAGAAATTCCGCTTGGACCTCCCACCCATATCAACTCCAAGAAGCTGAGAGGTAGCCCAGGAAGAAGCAATCAGGCAGAAAAGGGGCAAGGGCAGAGGACACTGGAAGAGGGGGAGAGAGAGGTGTTGCTTACCAGTCTGGCCTCTGGCTCAGCAGCCTCCTCACTGGGAGGCAGGGGCCCAGCACTGCTCCCAGGGCCCCCTGCAGCAGCACCCCCCTCTGTGCGGGGGGACTCCTCAAGCTGCAGCAGATTGAGCTGGAGTGGGGAACTGCATCTTGAGTTGAACAGTGGGGAGTCTGGGCGGTGTAGGGGGCTGGGGGGCAGTGGGGGCAGGGATGGAGAAGGTGAGTGTGAAGCAGGAGTGGGTGGCCCCTCAGCAGGGGCCTGGGATATCCCATATGGATAGCTAGGTGGGGTAGGAAATAGATAATTAGGGAGCACCAAGGCCACCATTGGGGTCACCAAAGGAGAAGGGAAGGTAGTAGGGGGCACAGATGTGGGGGTAGGCGGAAGAGGCTGGGGACCTCCTCGAGGGGAGAACACTGGAAGTGGGTAGGGCTGGACCACTGCTGGGAAGGGGGTAGTGGCTGGTGGGGGTGGCCAGGGTCCGGAAGAGGGCACAGGTGAAGGATGGGAGACATAGCAGGGAGTTTCAGGCCGGGGGGTCTGGTGGTGGCGAGAACGCTTTGCTTTAGATCGGCAGTGGTGTCGGCGACCAGGGGGCATGGGACCATGCTGGCAGCCTGTGAGGAAAGACCAGGGATTAGCAAGGAGCCTGCCACCTCCACTGCCCTGACACACTGAGCACAGGCAAAGGACCAAGAAAGCTGCTCAGCCTGAACACACAAAAAAAAACCCAAAAAACAAAAAACAAAGCCATAGGAAGCAGGGGGAGTTTCAGGGAAGAAACACAGGAGCCAGGGGACAGGGGGGTTTATTGTAAAAGGATCCAGGGAAGAGTAAGGTTACATGAGGGTCAAGCTGGGGGTGTACAAAACAGAGGCACACTAGCAGGTAAGAGGCAGAGTGGGTCCACGGATGAATAGGCAGGTGACTTCAGTCCATCTGCCAAAATCCCTCAGGCCATGCCAGCCTGGATACTTGTCCTGCCAGTTGAGGTTGTGCTCTGCCTAACTAACAACAGAACAGTGCAGAGGGCAAAACAGCCCAGGCTTCAGTCCTAAGTCCTGCAGCTGTCCACAGAGGTCTTCTGCAGGTACCTAGGGGGCTACTTTCCATCTGCCCTTGACATCCAACCCCATCCAGGATTGGCCCAGAGTCTCAGCAAATTGTCATCAGTGATGCTAAGTCCCAGGCGGGCACAACTTTTGCCCCTGCCCCCAGGCTAGGACTGGAGTAGCTTACCTGGAATGGAGTACTTCCGCCTGCTTGTCTCAGTGCCAGCCCCCCAGGCTTCCCTCCTCAGCTTGCAGCCTGGAACCCTGGCCTAGTGCGATGAAGCTATCTAGAAGTCTAACTAAACAGGGTCCAGAGGGTGAAGGCAAGCATCAGCCTGGGTTCACAAGCAGGAGCATCTCCCTCACCACATCACCACCCCAGCAGCTGGCCCTAGGCTGACTGCGCAGAAGACAGCTCAAGGAAGCCGCAGGTGGCTACCTCGCTCGCCAGGGGCTGAGGGGGCCACAGAAGAACTGTCAAGTCCACGAAGCCTGCCAAGGTCTCTGAAGCGGCTGAGAAAGGCTTGCTCTTCCTTCTGCGTGTGCAGGGACAGCACGGCCTTGGTCAGACCCACTGGGCGATAAGCATCTGGGGCTGGGTCAGGGGCTACTGTGGGGCTGGGAGTCGGACTAGGGGTTGGGCCAGGAGCTAGGCCAGGCAGGTCTTCCATCATGATGATGTCTAAGGAAGGCGAGATGGGGAAACAGTCATGAGACACAGCCCAGAGGTGAACACATCTCCACTACAACCTCCCTGTCCAACCAATCCTGGCTTTGTCTCATGGTGGAGGCCTGGAACCTCCCTGCCAAGAGCTAGACCTGGACTCATCTTTCCACGCAAAATTGTCCCAGGAGAAAAGAGGATTCTTAGTGTCCACCCATGGCTAAGACCCTGCAAGGAATCCCTGCAGTGACCCCCCTTTCTTTGTAATGGAGGCCCAACCATACTCGTGCTTCACACATTTTTAGGGTCTACCTAAAGACCCTAAGAGCTCTTCAATATTCCTAGTTTCAGAGCCTCTGTGGTCAGCAACTCAGGGTTGGACCCCTCCCCTTCTAGCCGACTTATGTTCCAACAGACAGAAAGAACACAGGGAGGAGAAGGGGAGAGGGCAAGCAGCAGAGGTTGGTGGGGGGACAGCCAGGAGCAGGAGACCCCCAAGCTAAGATGGTGGCCGCCTTCTCCCCATTGGGGGAGGGGGAGAAAGGTAGGTAGGAAAGAGCTCTGGCTGAGGGACCAGGTGGGCCCAGTCACTACCCACCCTCACTCCGCGCCCATACCCGACTCCGGGGGCTTCTTGTCTCCCACATGGACGATGGTGGAGCTGAAGCTACACTGACTGGTGACAGACACCACACTCTCTGCCTTATTGGCCAGGGCAAGTGGGCTCAGGGTGCCTCCCACCACTGGCTCCTTCCGAGGAGTGGCCCCCTCCCCAGACAGCACTGCTGATGACGGATCTGTGCGGAGAGACGGCACTGGTTATCACTCCTGCCCCTTGGAAGGTCAGGGGAGAGTGGGGAAGGATTGGCTAGAGGGAGGGACCTGGAGATCAGGAGGCAGGAAAGAAGGGCAGGGGAGAGCAGGTAGGAGCCCCCAAGGCAGAAGTGTTTAGGCTCAGGACTACCAGGCTGGGCCAGGGCAATGGGAGCCAAGCATGCACTGGGTCTTTACCTTTCTTGGCCCCAACAGGAACTGGCCCTGCCCTCTGTTTGTCATCATCAGAGGCTGAGGAGGCGGTGTAGGAAGAGGAGGAGGCACATTTACGCTTGGTTGTGCTGGGAATGTTGCAGCTCTCCAGATACCTGGGGATGGATGGAGTGAAGGGTTTAAGGGCAGGGCCTGGGGCAGGCAAGGCAGGGCCAAGGGAGAAAGTGAGTGGCAGGTCTTACCTGAGGATGCTGTCCAGGCAGTTGATCTGCTGGTAGGAACAACCGGAGGCTTCTTTCCTTTCTGGCTCCTCAGGGGCCAACGCTAGTAGGGCCTGGTCAGGAGCAGGGGTCACCTCCAGTTCAGGGTCTGGGGACTGGCAGGGAAGGACTTTGGCCTTGAACGTGCCTGTAGCTAGAGCAAGGAAAAGGTAAATGGGTTAGCAATGAGAGTTAGGAGAACCTCAGGCCTTAACCCCCATCCCTGCTCAATGGTGTGACCCACTCACCAAGGAGGCGGGGCCGGGGCGGAGGCTTGGCCCGGGACTCGATGAAGACCTGTTGTCCCTGGTGCTTTACCAGATGCACGTCCTTACAGATCTGCTGGAAAGTCACCTGTGGGAAGCAGAGCACTGGGAAGCATTGGGATGGTCAGTGCCAAGGGCCCAAGTACCATAAGGAGACCTGGGAGTCTAGGTCAGGGTAGCATGAGGGACTGGCAATGATGATTCCCAAGAGAATGGACAATGAGGAAGGTGACATGGAAGAAGGTTACTCACTGGAGCCGGCGGCCCAGGCCCCTCAGCATCACCCCCATTGCTATCACTGGAGGAGCCAGGACTGTGTAGAGGACCAGGGGACATCAAAGGGCCAACTCCACAGAGCCCTGTGGGGCTGGAACTGTGCACAGGCTGCAGCAAGGAGAAGGATGGGTAGGTTAGGTGTCAGTAGCCTGCTTCCTGACTACTTCATTCTTGAGGCTTTTCTCAACTCTCACCTGCAACAGCAGTCGATGAATCTGCTCTGAGAGCTCCTGTATATCAGAGTCCAGGGACAGAGCTGGGCTGGGGGCTGGGGGAGTGAAGACGTCCTCATTCAAGGGTGCCCTGCGGGATGGTAAGGGTGAATACAGTCCTTTCCCTAATCCCGTCATATTGCCCCATTCCCAGTGCCAGCTCAGAGACATGGCCCACTTACGTGCGTACTTTATGGCGGCCCAACACGAAAGCCACCTTGCGGCTCCAGGGGTGCACAAAGCCGGCCCAGCTGGTGTCCATGGTGACATATTCCCCATTACGAGCACAGAAGCGAATAGGGGAGTGGTCAAAGGGCTGGCCTGCCAGCTGCAGAACTGTGGGAGCAGGAAAAAAAGTAGGTGTCAGTGGGTGGGGGAGCTGAATAAAGTGGAGAGAGAGGCACACACAGACAATAGGAGGCCAAGACATTGAGAGACACCGCCACTCGAAAAGCGAGGAGCCCTGGGGACAAGCAGGGAGGGAAAGCAGGATGAGGAGAACTCACTCTTCTTATGAATGGCCAGCATGAGGGGTCGGTCCTCAGGGTGCAGGAAGAGGAGTACCGGAGCCCCCAGGAGATCCTGGGGTAGGTAGCCCAGCAGTGGGGCAGCCCTGTGGTGAGAGGAGGCGTCAGACCATGGCCTTGGCTCTGGCTACCCACCTTCCTCCAAGTCTTTACCTTACCTTTCATCTACATCCTGGAAGAGGCAGCTGGGTGTGTGCCGTGTAGTGAAGATCCTCTTGTCAGGAGGGATCCGGGGAGCTGCAGCATAGAACACATAGGTTTCATCCACAATGACCCAACTGCTCAGCCCTCCTCTCTGCCTAGGGCCTGGCTGCCTGGCATTCCTCCTCTCAGCTCAGATCTAGCAGTATGGCCCCAGAGGATCTGAGTCACCTGGTGACTCACACCAGAGATGACACCGAGAATCACTGATGTATTCTTTTTCACCTGTCACAGCTCAGGGACCTCATCCAACCCTACCTCCAGGCAGGGCCTGAACCCTCTTTCTTATAATACTTCCTAAAACCTAAGAGCCCAGCTCGTGCCTCCCAGACTCTCATCTTGAACTTCACCTCCCATCACCCCCCAGGCCAGGGCCCTAGCCTATCCACCTTCATAACCAGAGTGGATGCGCTCTGCAATGAGTAGGCAGCACGGCTGTGCAGGGGCCCCATCTGAGACCCGAATCTTGGTCACATATGGGGTTAGGCGGAATGGCTGGTACCGAGGTCCTGGATCCCGGTCAGGACCTCCTCTGGCAAGGGAGAGATGAATATTAGAGGTCTCCAGTGACAATCTGCCCCACCCACCCTGTCAAAGCCCATACAACAGAGATAACAAGGATGAGTTGGAGAGGGAGGCCTGCTCCTACACACACACCCTGCCACGTACCTGATTCGGCAGAAGACAGACTTTTCCTGGGTGAAGTCCTTGAGGCCTGAACCTAGAACAGATGAGACTGACAGTAAGCACAGCACCTTCCTTCCTGGGCCGAGAAGAGCCCAGCAAAGGAAAGCTTAGGCCCAGACTGCTCCCAGCAGCAGCTTCCTGGAGCTGTTTAGTCCTCTCCACAGCATAAGGGCACTTTACCTGAAGAGGCCCCAGTGCCCCAGGTGGGTAGTCGAGATGGTGTGGTAGACCCATAGAAGACACCCACATCCTGGGGAGCCAGGAGCTCTGAGAAGCGGGCACCCCGAAACACATCCCGCTTGCAACGCAGCAGGACACCCGCCTGCTCCGAGATATAGACAATCCGGCCTGTCAGGAAGGACACAGCCACGGAGAAGGTATCCTGGAATGAGACCAGGTCAAGACTTAGGAGCTGCAGGAATGGGATGAGGGTGTGTGAGAAGAGAGGACCCAAGCTGCAACTGACCTGGTTTCGAAGAGTGTATTCGGATGTGATATGCTCCAGTTCCTCCAGGGTGTACGTAGACATGTCCATGGCACAAGGCTCACCCTCCTCCAGACTCCACTGCTGGTAATATTCCTGGTTAGCTGTAGGACAAGGGTATTCAAGCCATATTCAGTAAGGAGAATGACCCTTATAATAGTCCAAGCTACTTCAACCTGGGGGTTATGACCTCCTTAGGGGTCCAATAACTCTTTCATAGGGATTGCCTAAGACCATTTGCATATCAGATATTTACATTACAATTCACGAAAGTAGAAAATTACAGTTATAAAGTCATAACGAAAACAAGTTTTTGGTTGGGGGTCATCATAACATAAGGAAGTAAATTAAAGGGTCGCAGCTTTAGGAAGGCTGAGAACCTCTCTCTGGTCCAAGCCTGGCTGACCACAGGCTGTCAGGAAACACCACTCACCCTGCACCTGCTTGACACAAGCCAGGGCATACTGGAGTGTGGCGAGGGTCCCAGAGCGGCCCTTGCCCCGACGCTCTGGTGGCAGTCGAAGCTTGAGCTCCCGAAGTGCAGTCATGAGTTCTTTCTGGGTCCTGGCTCGAGCTGACTGTTCGCTGCTGCAAGGCCGACAAGGAATGGCGGGGTGAAGACATCAGCCCCAGAGTCAGGCCCTAACCCCCGCAGCATACCCCACAGCCCTCACCCACACACCTGCAGCCACTGGTAGATGGGTTGTCCTGCTCTGAGCTTGCACTCAGGAGGCTATAGGCAATGGAACTGCTGGGTGGAGATGGGCTCTGAGAGTTCGTACTAGAAAAAAAAGCAAGAGCCCCAGGTGAGGGCGTGTGAGCAATAGCACAGGTGTTTTCACCTAGCTCACCTTGCTCACCAGACGTGCAGTCTGATCCCGCATGAGCATACACAAACACACACACAAACCTTTTGCTGCTCTCAGTGGTCTCCAGCAGGGCTGAGTCCTTGCCATTCCCAGAAGAGGAACTATGAGAACTCCGCTGAGATGCGCCTCTGGACTCATGTCCATTGGATTCATTGCCACTTGAGCCATTGCTGTTGGCATCAGTGTCATCAGCCAGGCTGGGCCCTGGACAAGGCCGGTGCTGAGGGGCCCCAGGGGATGGGACTCCTCCAGGACAAAAAGGTTCTCCGGGCCTGGGGTCTCCACCCCCATCAGCCCCTTCTAAGGGGCCACTCATGTCTGGGCCATGCGGCAGAGGACAAAACAGGGAAGATGAAGAGGCCACCACGGGTGCACAGTGAGCCTTTGGGGCCTGGATAAGGGAGGTAGGACGGCTGTCTCTGAGGGATGACTAATTCAATCACAGCACCTAGAAAAAGAAACCAAGAAGGGAGGTTTAGAAGGCTGAGCCATTAACTCCACAGCATCTGCAGGCTACACTCAGTCCTTCCTCTGCTTGTCCCTTACTGGGACCCAGGCCTGGGGCTCTCAATAGAAAGCTAAGTTCTGCTTCGCATTCCCCCTAAGGGTACCACAGGTAAGAAGGAAGCTCTCTTGGGCCTTCTCTTACTCCCCCCTGACAGTATGTGTGGGTACAGCCAGAACAATCGACTAGAATTATAGCTGTGGGTCAAAGCTTGCAGGTTTCCTATCCCCAAATTCTCATCAGGTCCCCACTTGGTCTGGGACTCTGAGGTCTTGGAGCAGGGGGTGAGCTGATCGCCTCCTATATTTAGGCTTCCGGGCTAATTTTATCCGGGGGCGGTGCCACCCCCGCTGCACATGCGCATGGATGTGCCTGGTCCCACCACGCGCTTCCGCCACAGCCACGGTCGCCAGGGAAACCGACGTCAGCCGCTGAGCTCAGCGGTTGCTGGAGGGACCACAGAAGGGTAGGAGCGACCCCTCCCCCCCCCTAGCCCCTACCCCCTTATCACTGTAGAAGTGGGAAACTGGCCAACCCACCCCCATATTGGCTGGCAAGGCCCGGGGGTCACCCACCTTAACAAATTCCCAGGGTCCAGAGTGCCCAGGGGCCCTGTGAAGAGGGACGAACTATAGGGACTCTAGGTCCTAGCCTCCCCAGTAAGAAATACATGACTTCTGCTCTCCGTGGAAACGCCCCCATCCTATCTCCTGCCTTTCTGATCTTGTCATTCTGATCAAGACACAGGGGCCTTTCTTTCTCAGGCCCACTCCCAGTCACCGGGACCCGAGTTATCACTCGCCATAGGCAAAGACCCAGGCGTCTTCCTTAGTCCCCTACTTTTTTAGTTAACCCTACCATATCAATGCCTTAGGTAGGGAACACACAACAACCAACACATAGTCCTTCCTCTACTCCCTGTCTAACCACACCCCCATCCTAAGTATTTTCTGAACACCGGGAGAAAAGGGAAGGCTGTGGCCAACAACAAGAACCAGCGCTGGGAACAGGATGTTCCAGCCTGAAGCAGCTGACATCATGACCGGCATGGGGCCAGGAATTGGAGAAAGGAAGGCAGCGAGCGCAAAAGCCTGAAGGGGTCTTTGTGCCAGGGCAAACCTGAGGCCCCCCGAGTGACAAGAAAAGGGTAAGAGGTCGTGTTCACCAAAGATCTTTTGTTGGACTTAGGATGGCTGCAATGGAGGAGCAAAGCAAGGGGTAAGATGAGAGAATAAGAAATGCAGACAACCCGTGAAGGGAGTTGAACACCTAGGGTCCTAGGGGCGGGGAAAGAGTGGACAATGATCAGAAAGGCGGATTACTGTTTTGCTGTCTGAGCGCCAGAGCTGAAAGTGACCCATCATATTGGAAATAGTGGCGGCCAAGCTCCGGGGCAAAGACTAACCCTTAGGATTGCAGACGAGATCCCTACCTGGCCGTTCGAGCGCCCTCCAGCCGCTTGCCGTTTCAGCCCACAACCGAGAAGCTGCGCGAGGCTGAGAGGCGGGTTGCATAATGCCAGGCCCTGCCCCTCATTGGCCTTCTGCCTTTAGAGCCGCAGGCCCCGCCCCCAGTTGGCTAAGGATCTCTCCCTGGTACCTGATTGGCTATTGGCCCCCACTGAGGTCAGGGCTGTGTCACACACATCCTTGCACGTGGACTTGGGTGCTGGTGCTGGGCTGAAAGGCCTCAGACACCGCTCAGTCAGCCAATGGGCTCAGGATGCCTCGCACAGTGAATAATGAAAGGGAAGGGAAGGAAGGGAAGCTACCACTCTTCAGGGAAAATGCCGGGCCACAGTGGGGGCTCAAGAGAAATCTACTTCCTGAACTCATCAGCCTTTCAGAACAAGACACCTGTTCTGGGGCCAGCTGAATGAAATGTCTAGTATCCAAGGGAAGTGGAAGGAAAAAAAAAAAAACTGGACATTCCCTGGCTTCTCCCAACCTTGTCATAATGGATCCAACCCTTTCCTCTGACACTTCAGATCCTGGGAGAAGAGCAATTGAGGGTCCACGTGTCATTAAGGGGTGAGTGGGTGATGGGAGGATACGAACAATGAAAAGGGCAGCGAGAACCAATGGCAACTGTGAAAGGACACAAAAGCAGGTGCTTCAATAGCCAATCAGAGAAAAGGTCTCCAGGCAGCCTACTTGGTGACTAGTGCCGCCCCTCTCAGAGGACGCAGCCACCCACATTTAAGGCTGCCCCCAAAGTGGGGGCCAGGAAGCCAGGACAACAAAGCAAGCAACAGGGAGGGCAGCTGAGGCCCTAGAGGGAGGTGAGGTGGCAAGGGTTTTATATCCCTGCTGCTTAGAAAAAGAAAAACAAGGTTCATGAACCCAGCAGCAAGCTCATCTGTCTCATTTACTGTACTCTCAGCACAGGACTTGACACACAGTGGATCATCAGTAAACATGGCTGTGTTTCTATCAAGGACAGGTAAGGAAGAGAGAGCCTCAGGAGGAAAGGAGGCAACAAATTACCGTTTGAAAAAGAAAAGTAGAGCACTGATTCATAAAAAGAAAACAGGGCTTGGTTTGTGGGGGTAACGTGTCAGATTAGGGCAGGAGAGCTGCAGTGACACAGTCCCTCTATCCAGACCTGTGCTGAGTAGTTCTTCTCAGGGTTCCCTGGAAACGTAGGTGGCAAGTGAAGAGGCCACCACGCAGCTGCTGACATAATCAGCTGTAAGTGCACGCCCCCTTGCTGTCACGTGGCTAAAGCTTTCCTTAACAATGGTGTTTCCCTTGGAGGAGGCGGAGGGGCAGGGTTCTGTAGAAAAGCTGGGACACAGAAGTGTTATAAAATAACCCAGAAAAACAGAAGCAGGAAAATACAGAAAACAAAAGACGCGGAAGCCTGAATTCTCAGCTTCCTCTCCTTCGAAATGATCCTGTTCTCCTGCCCCCTCGTACGGTGACCCTGTTCTCTCTCTTTTTTTTTCCTCAAACCCCTTTCTCCCTCACAGCTCTCAAGGATTTAGGTGTGATTCCTCTGAGCCATTGCCCGCCCACCTCTGTATCTGTCATTTACATAGACAAAAGGTTTCAGCACTCCAACAGCCCCCATCTGATCCCGAGGCCCAGGTTGTCGGGTCTCATCGTCCCCACAGTAACCAGGCTCTGCTGCCGTCAATGGAGAAGAGGGGGCGGGAGACAGTGGTGACGTCAAAGCGGAGGAAGGAGGCGGGGCGAGGCAGCCGGGGAATGTGGGGCAGGGAGGCTGGAGAGGCAGCGGTTTGGGAGGCAGCCAGCCCCAGAGGGCGGCGGCTAGCGCACTAGGGAACATCGTGTTCTCTTGGCTGGCGGCCCAGGACATGCACTCAGCCTTGGCGCCTCCCCCAACCCAACGACAGCCATCCTGTACCAAAGCCAGAGATTCCTGGAGAGACGGTTAGGAGGATGGGGTCCCCCTTCCCTGCCCCCATACCTGGCTCTCTTTTCGAGACTGGCGTTTGCCCGCCCCTCAGCTGGTTCTTACAGTTCCTGGCATTGGCTTGTCCCCTTTACCAAACTGCTGGACCGGTACCAAAAAACCAGGGCGGGTAAATTGGAGGCCCAGGTTCTGAAAGGAACGTACGCCTTTGTGCCTTCCCAGAGGCCCCTTTCAAATGCGAATTTCTAGTTACTACTACAGCACAAAATAGGTGGGAAGAGGGTCGGGGAGAACGGCTTTAGGATGTGGCAGTCAAACTGGGACAGACCAAGTAGCCTCAGTATGGGGCCCAGATCTTGGGAGAGGAGTACAGAAGAGGAGTGATGGAATTTGGGCTGGTGCCTAAAGACCAGAAAAATCAGGAAGAGGGAAACGAAGAGTCATCAAAACTTGCAGAAAAACAGAAATTGAGTCTTGTTCCCAGCCACAACATTCACATAAATCCATAACTCTATCACTATTGTTTTGTTACCTTATAGTTTGTACAATAGTTATATTGTGCAAATATATTAACTTATAGTTACCTTATAGTTTACACAAACTATATGACCCAGGTGTTATGCTAAGTACTTTACATATACTTTAAGTCCCAAACAATTCTGAAGGTAGATGTCACCCTCATTTCATGAGAGACAACAAAGACTTAGTAGTTACTAAATTTGCCTTGTCTGCTTCATAAACATGTTCTCAGCTTCCTGACAATGGAGCCCAGGGTTCAAGCTCTAATGTTGGCTTGTCCTTCTGGCTTCTTACCCTTAGGTACCCTGTGAAGTGTCACCAAACCTCTATGCTGCTCTCCAGCACTGTCAAACCAGGACTTCTCAAATACTCCCCTGGTTATAAGTTTGGTTCTAAGCCTAGAATTCAGGGTGTATCCAATTCGTTTCCCCTCTCAACCTGATCTCAAGGCATTATTTGTTCTCCATACACACCATAGTGGTTCATTTTTCCTATGTCCAAAGCCCCTGAGATCATCTGAGAAGCCTCCAGCCACAATGTTTTCCTGGGAACCTCACTTCCTCCATCTCCCACCTCATCCCAGGCCACTTTATCACCGGCCCGACTGTCTAGACACCAGAGCAGCCTTTTAGTGCCTCCTCGCCTCTAGCAGCTCGAGAAGAGTGGGCATGCCGGTGTATACAAACTCCCTACCCCATCCTCCCTTACAGAATCCAACAAATTGCTAGCCAACTTCTATTTCCAAGCATGTCCCCGAGGCCCCAACGCTACCCTTTTCACGCGGAAAAAGAAACCCATAGCCATGATGAGACAGCCTCTGGGTCACACAAATCAGCACACCAACCTTTCTCTGATACCCATGCTACGTTCCTATCTGCCCTACCAGGGCCTTTCCTCAGCCTCAGAATCTCTGCCTCTTCCAAGTTAGGGAGCCTACCTAAGCCATAACCAGCTCTCAGGGGTCCAGTCGCAGGGGCTTCAGTTCCCTCCGGTGGCTAAGAGATCCTGAAAACCCTACGCCAGGCAATAGGGTCCAGGGACCCTGGAGAGGTGAGAAATCTGATGCTGGTATCTCCCATCCATGTCGTCCTAGAACTGAGTTCGCGGTCCCTTTCTCCACGACCATCAAGCACGCCTACAGCAGCTATCACGCATTTGCATGATCCCACTACGCCATGGACACACCTTTTAGCTGAACATACCTCCCCAGAAAATACTATTTTGACTGCCCAAGGAGTAGGGGGGATACTCACAGTTCTCCACAGTGCACGTAGAATCCAAATTTCTTCACTGCTGGGGACGTCGGGTAGCTACTCCACAGGCTCCTCCGGGCCCTCCCACCGCCCGTCTGCCACGCCCCCAAAGCTTATTGGCTTAGAGGCGCCAACCCATGCCCCGCTCCGCGTGCAGCCGACAAGGCCCTGAAAAGCCACCATAGGCACTTCAGACCTTAGTAATCTTTCCATTGGACAGCATAACAACCGGTAGTGATAGAGCCACGTGAGGGAGGGAGCGCCCCAGCGCGTTGATTGGACATCTGACCGGAAACCACACCCCTCGCCCACTCTCCAAGTTTTTATTGGCTATGGAAACAACCCCGCCCTGCCTAAATCGGTGACGCAAATGCCAGACCTGCCCTAAAAACTTTCTCATAGGCTGAGAGGTCTCGGAGATGTAGGGAACACGTGCAGGCGGGCTCACGCGGCAACTTGTTTACCCAGAAGCTGGGGATTTTCCTTGACGACACTTTCCTAAGACTGCAGAGTCTGCGCAGGCGTACCGCGCGACTTGTACACAGGCGCAGATGTGACAGGCTATGGCGTAGTGGCGATACTTTGTAAAGAGACCTTGGCTTGACAAGAAGCTCCGGGTGTCCGAGTTTTAGCTCTGATGATCCGCAAAGCTTAAGTCTGAGCATTAGAGTGAAGAGGTCTTTAGATTGCCTGAGGATGATGGTGAAAATGACAGTCGCCTGTTTTCCATGGAACAGGGCAGCTGGACGTTTCTTGTAGACTCCAAAACCGGCTCACTACCCTATAACCTCACAGGAGACTGAGATCCAGAGGTTACATAATCTGTCAGAATTACTATATTCACATGTTGAGAAAAGAGCTAAAATCTGAACACAGGTTTATGACACCGTGAAAGGATGTCGGTATCCATGGAGCCCTAAACCTAGAATTCCAAGGTTTAAATGCAAAAAGCATTTTTTCCATAAAGGTAGAAGTTAGGATAGACTGTTGCTAAATAAAAGGCACCTGGGGACCTTAGAACATCTGAACAATATTCTCCAACATAAGGGCCTGAAAATCTATTCTTAAAAGTACCTCCTTCTTGGCCAGGCCTTTCATCCCAGCACTCGGCAGGCACAGGCAGACAGATGAGATCTAGGAAAGCCAGAGCTACACAGTGAGACCCTGCCTCAAAAAAAAAAAAGTATTTATCTTTAGACAGGATCGCACTATTTAGATCAGGCTGGCCTCAAACTCAGAGATCAGACTGCCTCTGCCTCCTGCATGCTTGGATTAAAGGCCTGTACCACACCCGGCCCTACAATGGTTCTTGACCAGTCACTTCTCTCTCTCTAGTTCAACTGCCCTGGAGAGGCAAGGATCACCATCATCCAGAAAGTACCAGACACACTGCACTGACTAGTCCCTCATACCCTGAATACAGAGGGCAACCAGAAACACTGCCTATTTTCTACAGCTATATCTTGGTGCTGTTCCGGATGGGGACAGGGATGCTTACAGTGCTTTGAGAGTTCAAGAGAGTGGCTAGAGTAACAGTCACACAACAGAGTGTAATGTAGTATGCCATCTATAGCCAGCCTTATGCCACAGTTGGCTTTGTCTCATCAAGCTGGATCCTTCCAAGCATTTATTAACCTATCTGGGTGTTTGGCAGTGCACTGAAAGTGGGAAGAAATGCCCCACAGAAGTGGCCCAGGAGTGGCTATGAGAGAGCCTAGGGGTAACCAGAAGTGAAATTTAAGATATGAAGTAGTTCAATGGTAGCAGCATTCTCCAGGCCAGGGAGTGGGGAGCTGAGAACCTCAGACTGTAAAATTCAGCTGGATTAGGCACTAGATTCTTTACTGGTGCCCCACGTGGCCACTTCAGGGATCTCACTCTGCAAGGGCCCAAGGTCAGAGCCTGGGCAACAGGCTGACTCCTCCCAATGAATCTTTTCAATCATCCCATTATACCTGAAGATCCAATACTCTTACAACTGGTGAAGAAGATCATAGACACCACCTGGTTACTCATTACACGTTTATTGTACATTTTCACAATCTGGATGCGCCACAGAATTGGGGGCATGGGGAAGGGGAAGAAGGAAGGCAGGGGACACTGGGATAATATTGGGGGTCTAGAACACAAGCACCCCCACCCCCAGCATCTCTCCTACCCTTTCACACCACAGTTTAGATCTTCTTGGTTCCCCTCCACACAGAAACCTGGTGTGTGGGGGGGAAGAGTTTAGGGACCCCCCCCCCAGTAGCAGGTTATGGGGCTGTACCCTCAGACCCCTAGAACTGTGCCATTTTAAAAGATTAGATCTTCCTCTGTCATTTCACCCAACAAGGGAATAGCTTTTGCGCTCTCTCGCTCTCTCTTTCTCTCTGAGCTCAGCAGCCCTGGAGAAAGGTGAGGATCCCCATCATCCAGCAAGTCCTATACACATATTGGCAGTGACTAGTACCCCCACCCTGAATACAGGGGCAGTCAGAGGAGCTGGTCAGTGATGGGGGCAACACCCCCCCCCCAGACTGGGGAGGAAAGTTTTCAGTCCAACCTCTAGCAAGGATGAGGCTAGAGATTTCAGGCAGGAATTGGGGGGATTCTGTTTGTCCCACTCCTCCCCAAGGCAGTGATGACCCACACACACACTGGAGCCACCCTCCTCAAAGAATCAGATTGTGGTCAGCCCCCAACTCTCCCAGTGGGAGGAGGAGGCAGATCAGGCAGACCGGAGGGAGGGAGACCCCTGGGAAAGTCAGTTGAGTGCCCCACATTTAAGCTGGGGAGCAGGAATGTAGGGAGAGACCCCGAGTGGCAGAATTATTGGTCCATCATAACACACTGAACTCCAAGACACACACCAGCTGGGGGGAGGGAGAGGAGGGTACAAGAGGTTTGGAAAATGGGGTAGGGGAGGTAAACTAGACTAGAGGGGCTGGGAGGGGGCAATTCTGGGGTCCAGAACAGCCTGGCTCCCCAAAAGCCCAGGCTCCTCACCACCTGCAGGTAATGTCGTGCAAATGAAAATGTGATAAGAGGACCAATGGAGACTAACTCTTCAGAAAAGAAGAAGAAACATAGCGAATGAAGACTGATGGAACAAAAAAATAAACGAAAAAACACTGGTGTGCAAATGATATGCTAATTAACATGTTGGAAGCTCCCAGAAAACCTTGGGATTCTTAGGACCAAGTGGGACCAGTCTCAAAGCCTCCCCAAGGATACATAGATGCAACCTTGGGAAGCCTGGACAGGTGAGGGTTTTTGTTTGTTTCTTCGGGGTTTGCTTTTTGTTTGGGAAGGGTCAGGAGTTGTACAGGGAAGATAGGAGAAGGGTCAGTTAAATCCAAGGGAAAGAGGAGAGGGGCTATTGCATAGCAGATGCAAATGAGGGGACTTGGGGCTGATCAGGAGAAGGGGGAAAGGGACAGAGGATGAGAGAGAGAGGTGATGGGAACCTCAGGAAGGGGTGTTAAGGACAACCAGAAAAAATCTTCTAGTAATAAAACTACAAACAGACCAAATATATATAATATTATATATGTATAAATAACAGCTGGCTATTTACAGGGGGCACACACACGGACACACACATACACGCACACACACACACGGATCCAAGGGAGGGGGCTGAAAGATATGGCTGAGAGGTGGAGGAACGGCTGGGGGTGGGGGAGAGGCCCTTCTTAGGCAGGGCAGACTCCTCAGGGATTTAAGTGCTGAAGTAAACTGTGGAGAGAGGGTAAGAGGAGGACGAGGGAGAGGGGAAGAAAGAGAAAGAAAGCAGTGTATCAGGCCTGGCCCTGTTCCAAACCTCCCCACTCCCCAGCTGGCTGACATCCCTTCCCCTCTCTCAGACTCAGGTTCTTCATCTATGTAACAAAGGGACTTGACAAGTGGATACTGAGGTCCCTTCAACTCCATATAGGACAAGGGCATAAAACCTTTAAGCCGCTGGGCATGTGACTACAAGCTCTCAAAGAGTGGAGTAGTTGGTTTCCTGGTCCTGTCCAAGCCCCTTGACCTTCACTGTCTCCTATTACCCAATTCTAAGATCCCCAGACTGGGCTCTTAGGCTCAAAGGGTTCCTAGTGGAATGCCAGTGACCCACCTGGTATTCCATTTTCAAAATCTTAACAGAAATTACCCAGAACCAGGCAAAGTAAGGCTATACAACAGCCAAGCTTTTGGCTCTAGATGAATCCGAACTGCCAAAAGCAGCCAAAATGTGTTTCATTGAAACTAGTTAAAAACTAGGTTAATGACCTTCAAAACCCAGAATCCACAGGGAAAACCTCTACTTCTCCAGGGGATGGGCCCTGGCACTCCTGCCCCACTCACCGATGATGATGATGAGGATGATGGCGCAAATCACTCCCAAGATTATCATCATCTAGGAGTGAGAGGGAGGGTCAATGAAACAAATGGTGACACACCCATTCACCCACTGGCCTCCTATCTGTCCCGGTTTCCTTTCCCCTTACCTTGAGGTTTTTCCACCAGTATTTGCGCTTGAGCTTGGCTGCACTTGTTTCAAACTGGGAAGCCCCTGCCTGGAGGGCATCTGCACGATCATCCAACTCCGAGAGCTTCTGGTCCCGCTCCAGGACCTTGTCCACATTCACCCTCATGATGTCCACCACCTGAGGGAGGGGTCCACGAGGCAGGGGGTGTGCCAAGGCACGCCTCAAGGAGGGTACTTCTCGAACATGTGCCCATTGTGCCACACATGGAACATGCACCCCGATGTTTCCAGGCTAACATGCCAAGGACATACACAGAACATGCCTAGCACACCTGGGGACATGCAAGGAGCACACATCAGGGGCATGCTGCAGCCATACAGCTCAGCTGTCACAACAACATCCTCTACCTATAGGGTCTGGATCAGCCTATCACCAGAGCACACCTGCCCCAGCTGGCACACCCCAGGCTAGCACAACTGATTAACACCCCACAGCCCTTCCAAATGCATGCTGACAGGGAGATGGAGATGGGAGGCAGCAGATCTCTGAACCAAAACCCACAAGCGTAAACTGTCACCACCTTCAACCCAAGATGGGCTCCCACGCCACACCTATTTGCCAACCCCATCATCTTGCACCTTTGATACACACACACACTCACCTCATCCACCTGGGCCTGGGTCTGCTGCAGTCTCCTGTTACTGGTAAGATTTGGAGGAGGTGCAGGGGGGCCACCCTCGCTGGCCGGGGCGGCAGGCGGGACGGTGGCAGCGGTAGCCGACCTAAGGAGAAGAAACGGATTAAGATTCAGGGCCTGAAGCCTCCAGCCCTGAGGCCCGGGCTCCACCCATCCACCTGTCCATCCACAGTGCCTCCAGTCCTCCCTTGCGCGGAGGGCCACCTGATGGGAGACAAAGTCACTCTACGGCCCGCTGCGGGTTGAGCTGCTTGACCTTGAGAGACCCTCCTCATGCCTCAATTTCCCCGCCTGTCAAACGAGGGTGACCTCACGGATGCTGCCCGGGGTCGACCCGAAATGACTGACGGCCATGGTGACAGGGGCGGAGAGGGGCGGGGAGGGTGGACCCTGGGTCCGCTCCCTCCGGCGGCCATCGCCCGCGCCAGACCGCTCGGGACCCGGGTCCGGGCGCCCGAGCGCAGTCACGGGCACCAGCCCGGCCCGCGGCACGAGAGGCGCGGGCGGGACCCTCGTGATTCCCGGCCCACTCTTCGGGGAGGCAGCCCGTGCGGGGCAGAACGTCGCGGGTGGCAAGTGGCGGGCGGCCGACTTACATGGCGGGGGCAGCGGGCAGAGGACTTGGCAGAGGCAGTGATGGCGGCGGCGGCGGCGGCTCGCGCTGGCTCCGACTGGCGCTGGCTGCCTGGGACTGGAAGATGGCGGCCGCACGTCACCCGCATCCGGGCACTGCGGCGGGGGCGGGGCGCGGCCGGCGACACGTCGCCAGCGACCGCGGGGGCGGGGCGCTGCAGGGCCGGGGGTCGTCTGGTTGGGTCTGTCGGCCCTGAGCTGTGGACCCGGCTCGCGAGCCCCCCGCCGCCCCCCGAGGCATCTGCCCCCTGCCTCTTGGCACCCACAACCGAGACCTACGCCTCACTCCTAAACTACACCCTCGCTCATCCTTGAAGCCGATGCACCGCTTCTTACCCCATACAGCTTAAGGTCTCACCCTACAGTCTGGTCCCAACACCTGGTGACCCGCCCTTAGCTCCTGGAGTGGGTTGAGGGTGGAAAGCCAGAAGCTACCAAGGCAGATGCCAGGGCAATACTGATAACTGGAATCCTGACGCTGGGGAGGAGGGGAATTGTGAGAACTGACCTCACCCATCACCCTGCAACTGAGCATCTCAAGGGAGGCCTGGGGCCTCTGATTTCCTAGCAGGGCAAAAGGAGTAACAGAAGCTCCCCCCCCCCCCCCCCCGCCACACACACACACACCCCTCACACACACACACGGTAAGAGCTGTGAAAGCTGCCCCTCCTCACAGACGAAGTTCAAACCAGGTGTGCTTCGAGCGGGCCCCACAAAGATTAGACAAGCTAGACTCCAGGAAGGGCAAAGTCTGCCTGGTGGTGCTCTGTCACATGGTAACTGAAGGTTGGTCCCCGACTGGGGACAACTGCCCCACCTCAGCTTTGATTCTAGCATAAGGTCTGGGCAGAAAAAGGACAGTAGGCAAGGGTGGCACCTATAGTGCTTAGGTTACAGGCACTGCTTTACACGCGAATTAGCCTCACCGACATGACCTTGAACCAACTGCCTCTCCCTGGACCCTAAATACACCACATACGTAGATAGTCGACAAATATTTGTTAAATGGCTTGATCTAGATAACACAATAGGAGATTATCTTAGACCTGGTCCTTCCGTTTAAGTAGACTAAACAGCCGGAACAGCTGTACACACTCCCATCTCGGAGTAGAGAGATAGGATCAGGGAGCCAGCTGTTTATTTAGCAAGCTCCAGGGTAAAGGAGACATTTTAGGGGAGGACTAGTGACTCTGAGGTGGGAGTACTCATTACATCCCTAAGAGAGCCTTCATGTCGGAGACAGGCAGGGTCTGGTTTCCTTCCTCCCCCACTCCAGGCTTCTCCGGCCTCTAGGGTGTGAGATCCTCCTGCGCTGCAGTGCCCTGCCCCCTCCCGCAGAAGGCTCAGGACCAGTTCTGTCATCGAGGTGTTATTTCCCAGCTGTCTGGGGGAGGTGAATGAGCTGGGATTGTGTGCTGGGTGCAGGATTCGCCTCCCTCTTCCAGGAGCAGCCCCGAGCCTAGTCTTATGAGGCTGAGCTCGTGAAAAGAGCCTCTTTGGATAGGGAGTCTCAGATCAGTCAGTTGTGAGGCTCATTTTCTGTCCCTGAGACCACTCTACTATTTAATGGGAGAACAAAGATGTCAAATTCCATTATTTCAAGTTCAGATGCCTTAGTTTCTGGATGGAAAACATCATTGAGAGTGGGAAAAGAGTAATTGTAAGCAGAGTCCACACACAGCCCAACACCCTGCTCCTGCTGTAAAGGTCAGCTCTCAGACCTTGGTTTAGGGACAGATGATACCCATGTATCCTAGCCAAACCCAGAGGATACGGGAGAGACAGAGTCCCAAGAAAATTTGGGGAGGTTAGACCTTATATATCACTGGGAAAGTTGTTCTGCACAGTGGATTCTGAGGACAGCAACAGCAGCGCAAAAATGAAGGCACATGTGAATGGTAGAAAGAGCTCAGTAGGATTCATCTTAGAGAGGAGACTGTCACTGCACAACCCTGCACAGCCCAGCCCAGCCCAGCCCAGCTCGGCTGTGGTGTGAAGAAATTCTAAATTTAGATCGATGCTGGGGACTGGAGGAGGCTGTGATGGAATGACTGAGCTCACCTGGAAATGTGTAAGAGAATGTTTTCTGCAAACAGGTACAGCGGAGACTCAAAATAGACTTGAGCTGAAGAAAAGTCCATACATTATTTGCACAACTAAAATGCTTTCCACACTTGCCTGCTTCAGAGATTGATGGTTGAATTGCTAGGCCCAGTCCTGAAGCTCTTTTTAGGCTTAGTGGTGCATGTTTATAATCTGTGCACTTGGGGGCTGAAGGCAGGAGGATCCGGAGTTTAAAACCAGTCTGCTACATGAGACACTGTCCCAAAACAAACCAAAGACTGGGCCTGGAGAAATGATGGCTCAGTGGTTAAGAATATTTACTGCTCTTCCAGAAAACCCTAGTCCAATTTCCAGCACCCACATGACAGCTCACAGCCATCTGTGATTCCAGTCCCAGGGAATCTCACCCCCTCTGGGCCCTCTGGATTCTCAGGGCACTGGACTCCACTGTGCCTACATACATACCTACATACATGTAGGCAAAACTCCCATTCACATAAAAATAGATACTTAAAATAAGACCTCAAAGACAACAACAAGAAAACAAGAATATGCAGGAGGGAAAGGGCCCAAGGTTTATTTCTCAGAAGTTCCTTTGGGGTTCTGGTGTAGGCAATACAGAGGTCACACTTTAATGAAATCTTGCTTCTTTTGTTTTTCCCTCTTCACAGAACCCCTGGTTTAGAAGTTGGCATGGAAGGGGGCTGGCTCATTCCCACACTGACTCACGAACTCGTTCCATCCTCATGAGTCAAACCCTTGAGAAACCAGCAATTAATTTCTGGGACCGTGTTTGTCCCCTCCATAGAACTCTCATCGACCTTCAGACTGTTTCCAATGTCATGCTGTTACGTGCTGTGCCCTTGTGGATGTTGATAGCATTTGATAGATCAATATATTTGGGCAAAGCTAAGCGTAGAGCCATCCTTTGGTGGAGTCTCTTTTGATTGGTTTTAGTTTCATCTGTTAACCTTTTCCACATACAGAAAAGTCTTGTTTTATTTTGTGCTTGTGTTCACAGTGTTAGGGGTTGAAACCAGGGTCTTGTGCATTGTTAAGCAAAGTCCTACCACAGAATGTGACCTCCCAGTCCTAATAGTGTTTCTTTTCCAGTTCTTTTTGTAGTAAAGGATAACATATGCCCCTAAAGTCACATCTTGGGCTGGATAAGTGGGGCTTGTTGCTCTTCCAGAGGACCAGAGTTCTGTTCCCTGCAGTCGCATTGGTTAGATCATAAACACCTACAACGTCAGCTCCGGCAGGTCTGAAGTGCTTCTCTAACACACGCACAGATACAGAAACAAATGATAAAAGTCATAACTTGTTTTTAAAAATTGCATTTATTTATTGGGGAACTACACGTGGTCATCAAAGGACAACTTGTAGGAGGCTTTGCTTTCCTTCCACGAGTCCAGGGCCCGAACTCAGGTCATCCCGCTCGGAAGCAGGTCCCGGTGAGTCATGTCAGTACTGGACCTGTTCTTTGTTAAGACATGGCCTCACTGTATAGTTCAGGCTGAAGTTACAAGCCTATGTCATGCTGTTTTAAGTGGTATCTGCTTCATCTGTGCAGTTTTCCCTACCCACGTACAAGGCACAATGTCAGGAAGAAGGCAAACAAATGGATAATGAATGATCACGACAGTGGTCCTTGGCGAAGAGGAGAATTTTTAAAAAGTGAGAATTAAAAATAAAAAATAAAAAAACTACCAAGAGTGGTAGTGCGGACCTCTAATCCCAGCACTCAAGAGGGAAAGGCAGGTGGAGTGGATCTCATGTGAGCTCCAGGCCAGCCAGGGCTACAGAATGTCTTTTTAAAAAAAAAGTGCCGGGCGGTGGTGGCACATGCAGAGGCAGGTGGATCTCTGAGTTTGAGGCCAGCCTGGTCTACGGAGCCAGTTTCCAGGACAGCCTGGGCCACACAGAGAAACCCTATCTCAGAAACCAAAACAAACAAACAAGTTATTTTTTTCAGCGATAAAAATAGAATTAATTAAAAAAAAAAAAAGGTACTCCTGAGGGTAGGAGTGAGCTCGTGACCAGGAAAGACACTCAAATGTCGTTTTTTATTTTTTATAACAATTTATGTATGGGGTGTGTGTGTGTGTGTGTGTGTACATCAGAAGACAGTTTGTTGGAAATTGATTCTCTCCTTCCACCATGTTGGTACCAGGGATTGAACAAAGGCCATTAGGCTTGGCAGCATGCAGTTCACAAGCTGACCAGCTCATGGGTCCTTTGCTTTTATTTTTTAAAAGTTACTTAGGGCCTGGTGTGATGGTACAGGCCTTGTATCCTAGCACTGGGGAGTTGACTCGTGGCACACACCAGTAATCCCAACACTCGAGAAAGAGTGATCGCCATGAGTTTGACAACAGCCAGGCTACACAGGAAGTCCTTGGCCCCGAAACAATTTAATACAGAAGTTTGTACTCAAGAGTTTCAGAACCTCAAAAAAGCATATAGTTCAAAAGACAGCTTCTTCTTGCATCCCAGGTGCCCCATTTCCCAACAACAACCAACACTCCAAGTGCCTGTTCCTCCTTCCAAACCTACTTTTAATCCTTTCAGCCTAATGCAAGCAATCTATACATACTGTTCTGCAATCTATACATACTGTTCTGCACTTATTTTCCCATTTAACCTAATTTGGAAATTATCCCATTGTATATAGGGCATAAAAACTCATATTTTCACGATTGTGTAGTATCCCACTGTATGACTATGACATGACTTAATCAATCCACTGTAGATAGTCATGTTGGCTGTTGTTGACCTTTTGCCAACCAAAGCAAAGCTACAAAAAATATTTTACACATTCCAATTTTACCTATTTGTAAATATGTAGGGTGAATTCTTAGATATGAAAATCCTAAATCAAAGCCAAGCACAGCGGCAGTGGTGGTGCATGCCTTTACTCCCAGCACTTGGGAGGCAGAGGCAGGTGGATGTCTGTGAGTTTGAGGTCAGCCTGTTCAAAAGAGCTAGTTCCAGGACAGCCACAGTTACATAGAGAATCCTATCTCAAAATAATAATAAGAATAAGAAGAATAAGAAGAATAAGAATAAGAAGAAGAAGAAGAAGAAGAAGAAGAAGAAGAAGAAGAAGAAAAGAAAGAAAGAAAAAAGAAAGAAAAAGAAAAGAGAAAGAAAGAAAGAAAGAAAGAAAGAAAGAAAGAAAGAAAGAAAGAAAGAAAGAAAGAAAGAAAGAAAGAAAGAAAAGAAAAGAAAAAATCATTTGAATATCTGGCTCGGGTGGCAGATCTATAATCCCCAGGAGTACAGGAGGCTGAGGCAAGAGAATCACAAAGTCAAGGCCTGACTAGACTGTAAGGGCCCCAGACCTTAGTAGGCCCTGAGACCTTAGCATAACTGACTCCATGATGGAAGTGCCATTCAGGCTGTAAGACTCAGTACATAGACAGCACCACCTGCCAAAACTAAAACAGAGGCCTAGTCCATCAAAGTCCATAAGGTTCTGAGAAAGTCTCAAAATGTACTAACCTTGCTTTTTAGTTTCTGTAGTTCTGCTTCTGGCTAACTATTCTTGTCAACTGAAGTACGTCAACCCAGAATGTGGTTTTCGTGCTTAAAAGCCAGTCAGCTGATAAAGATTTTCTATTGGCTTAAACCCGTGTCTGAGCAATATTTTCTGGTGAATAGCCCACAACAAGACTACATAGTAAATTAAAGGTCAGCAAAAGTCAGCCTGGGAAACCCAATGAGAACCCGTACCAAGCTGAAAAAATAAATTGAAGAGCTAGTGATACAACTCATTGGTAGAGTGTCTGCCTAGCCCTTTGGGCCCTAGACTCAATCACTGGTACTGGAAAAACAAATCTGAAGTCAAAGGTGCTGGCGGGTTAGATTGATACTGCCAAATTGCTATCCAGGAGTGTGCTACCAAGTTTTTTTCCCACCTAGGAAACAGGTAAGGCCTGTTTACCCACATATGCTATACCCAATATGCTATGAAACTTTTAGTCAATATGTTGGGGCTGGAGAGCTGGCTCGGTGGTTAAGAGCACCTGCTGGTCTTCTAGAGGACCCAGGCTTGGTTCTCAGTCCCTATGTCCAGAGGTTCACAACTTCTAATTCCAGCTCCCGAAGATTCAGCACTGTTATATCCAAAAGAAACTGGGGACAAATGGCTAACCGCGGTGCCTATTGGCATGGCAAGTGTCTGCGGGCCTTCAGGATCATCCAGTACCTGAGGCTCCACTCAGCATTTCTCACCCTGCCCCCTGCCTTAAACTTCTCCAGCTCATGTCTACGTAACCCTGCTGTTTCAGCCATGCGTCCTTGTGGTTCTCTTGGTTCTCCCTCTTGATCCCCCTCCTGGTCTTTGCTGCTTTGCTCTCTTCTCTTCCTCTCTTGCCTCCCCCTACTAACCCCCATGGTGCCCCATTCAGTCTATGCTCATGTTCAGTGTACCACTTTCTCTCCATGTTCTGGATCCTTCCAGATGTCTCTGGCTGTAGTCTTCTTCATATCTACAATAAAACCTTGCCCTCAAATGTACCTTGGAGTGGTCATGTCCTCATTTTATATAATCACCCTCTTCTGGCCGCCACAGACATCTGCACACATATCGTACAGACACAGACACACAGACATACACATAAAAAAAATAAATCTTTAGCTGGACGGTGGCGGCACGCGCCTTTAATTCCAGCACTCGGTATCTCTACGTGTTCAGGGCCAGCCTGGTCTACAGAGTGAGTTCCAGGCCAGTCAGAGTTACAACAGAGAAACCCTGTCTCAAAAAACCAAAAATAAATAAATAAATAATCTTAATAATAAGGAAATATATTAACTGAACATGATTTTCATTTCTTGTGTGGTAGATGACATGAGGCTTCTTCATATGTTTAATAGTTATTTTAACTCTCCTTATTTGTGAAATGCCTATAAAATTATTGTATGGTTTTAAATTGTTTGTACTTTTCTTACAGATTTACAGATTTTTGTACCAATATTAACCTTTTTCCTACAAAATGATTTACAAATATTTTCTCAAGATTATCATTTGGCTTTCAACTTTTGCCTATTGTTTATGATGTGTAAGTTTTGTTGCTTTTATTGACAAAGCGTCACCTGAGTTGTTTAAGCTGGCTTCAAACTTGTAATCCTCCTGCCTCACTCTCCTGAGTTACTAGCACGCACCACCATCCCCGGCTACTACGCAGAGTTTTGATGTTTTGAGCTAAGGATTAAACTCAGAACTTTATGCATCCTAATCGTGCTCTCTACCACTAAGCTATACCGGATTCCAACATTCATCTTATACAGTTACATGTGCCAGTATTCTTTCATGGCTTCTATGTTTCTTGTCATAAATATAAATTATATATTCATACTTAAATATATAATCTACTCAAGGCTTATTTATTTATTTACTTATTATTTGAGACAGAGTTTCTTTGTGTAACAGCCCAGGCTGTCCTGGAACTTACTTTGTAGGTCAGCCTGCCTCTGACTCCCAAGTGCTGGGATTAAAGGCATGTGCCACCAACACCTGGAAAAAGTTATTTTTAAAAACTCCTCAGAAGGCTGGAGAGATGGCTCATTGGTTAACAGCACTGGCTGCTCTTCCAGAGGTCCTGAGTTCAGTCCCAACAACTACATGGTGGCTCATGATCATCTATAATGGGTCTGGTGCCCTCTTCAAGCATGCAGGTGTACATGCAGATAGAGCACTCATATATTATCAAATGAATAAATAAAACAAAACAAAAAACTTCTCAGAGTCATTGTGAGGCAGCACACACCCATAATCTCAGCTATTCAGGAGGCAAGTTCTATAGTTTGCTTTCTTGTTGCTGTGATAAAATACCGACCAAAACTAGCTTGTGAAGGAAAGAGTCTATTACAGCTTACAAGTTTCATTCCATTATTGAAGAAAGCCAAGGTAGGAACTAAAGCAGAAACCACAAGGTCCAGAGGGCCACTGCCAACTGGCCTGCTTCCCTATGTCATGCTCAGCCAGTAGTCTTGTACAGCCTAGGCTCATCTGCCCACGGGTGGCGCTGCCCACAGTGGGTAGGTCCTCCTATATCAATTAGCAATTAAGAAAATGCTGCACAGACATGCCCAAAGGCCCACAGGAAAATATGACAGAGGCAATTCCTTCCTCTCAGGGGACTCTTGACATATGTCAGGTTGACAGCTGAAGCTAAGTATGCTAAGGATCATAGCCTGGGCTACAGAGCAAAATCCTGTTTCAAGAAACAAAAGCAATTCTAAGAGATAGAGGGATGGCTCAGCAGTTAAGAACTGAGTTCAGAAGAACTGAGTTCAGTTCCCAGCACCCACATCTGTCTGACAACCTTCAACTGTAATCGGTCACAACCACCTGGAACTCAGCTCCAGGAGATCCAAGGCCTTTGGCCTCTGTGGCCACACACCCATACACAGTCACATGGAATTTTTTTTTTGGGGGGGGGGGAACGGGACAGGTTGAGACAGGATTTCTCTGTTGTAACTCTGGCTGTCCCGGAACTCACTCTGTAGACCAGGCTGGCCTCAAACTCACAGAGATCCTCCTGCCTCTGCCTCCCAAGTGATCGGATTAAAGGCGTGCACCACCACTGCCTAGCTTAAAAGTGAATCTTTAAAAAAAAAAAAAAAAAAAAGAACTAAGTCTAAGTCTAAGAGCCTTTAGTCCCAAGCATTTGAGAGGCAGAGACAGATGTTATCTGTGAGTTCAAGGCCAACCTGGTCTACATATCAAGTTCCACAACAGCCAAAGCTGTAGTAAGACCCTGTCTCAAAAGAAATTTCCAAAGTACCTTTGAATATTTACTTGTTTTTGAGCCAGAGTTTCCCTATGAAGCCCAGACTAGCCTTGAGCTTGGTATCCTTTTGCCTCATTCTCCCAAGTGCTAATGAGAAAGGAGCTAGCTGGCTCTCTGTAGGTACTGAGCCAGAAGAGCCCACACTGAAAGCTGCAAGTTGCTCAGATATATAGCAGCGAGAACAGAGGCCGGAGTTAAAAGGAAGGTTAAGGCTTAAAATGGCAGCATTAGGAGCACTGAAGAAGATGGAGAAAAGGGTTCGCAGCTGGCTAGGAGATAACCAAGCTATACAGGCAAGTAGAAGGACGAGGCTCTGTGGCCAGTGATGGCAGCAGGGTAGTTCTTCCTGCCACAAAGTGCTTGAGGAACCTATGTAAAAGACTACCGTCCTTCCATATACTCTTGCATCTAATGCAGATAATTGTTTTTGTTTGTTTTCTGTTTTTCGAGACAGGATTTCTCTTTGTAGCCTTGGCTGTCCTGGAACTTTCTCTGTAGACCCGGCAGACCCAAAACTCAGAGATCTGCCCCAAGTACTGGAACTAAAGGCTTGTGCTGCCACCACCCACCTTGATGCAGCTTATTGTAACAGGTTAAAGCAGAAAAATGGCTTCTGACAAGAAACTTCACCTGGGAGACCACCTCAGACTGCCTTACAAACAAGGAGCTAAATATGAAGTAATAAAAAAAAAAAAAAAAATGGCGGCCATGCCCTGGTGACTGGGGTATCACTAACTGCTATGGTAAAGCTGTAAGCTGGTCATGTAGTTGCAAGAACAAAGGCAGCATAGTATAATGAACAGTACTTGCGACACTTGCAAGGTTATAGAGAAGTAATGCTGGCTAAGAGACTATAGGCTAGCAAGGAGTCCAGGTCAAAGCTGGAGGGAGAGAAGGGTCTCTCCTCACACAGTGTGGGTCCCAGGTTCTCCGGAAAGGGCTTCTACCCACTAAGTCGTATCACCTGAGTCAGGAGGATTGAAAGTTCAGTGCCAGGTTGGTTACATAGCTGTCTGTGCCTTGAAAGAACAACAAAAGCCAATTCTTTTGGGATGTGGAAATAAAAAAAACAAACAAGGTATCCAAATTTAGGAAGGAAAAGATGTAATGTAGACCGATGCCCCATGGCTCTGAAAGATAATAGAAAGCTTATTGGTTTTTCTCCTTTCAACTCTGTCACAGGGTTTTTGTTTTGTTTTGTTTCCATGTGGATATGCGAGTTTGGCTCTCTGGTACTGAAGTAGCAAGAACCATTTCCACATTCCCAAAGAACTCAACATGTGTTCCTTTGAGGCAATGGCTGTGAAACCGGGGCTTTCTTCTTAGTTCTATTGACCATAGTGCAGTAGGAATTAGACACGACCGAACCCTGAATACAATCGTCACATTGACCCATTTAGAAAAAGGGACCATTTTAAGAATTTGGGTTGTTTTTTAGGGGGAGGATTCTGTAACCTGGAGTCCCCTCTTTTTTTCTTCCATTTAAAACTATATCAAATCATTCTTTTGTAGGTTATTTAATATGCAAACTATTGCTATTCATACAATAAAGTGTGGTTTTAATTAAAAATCAAAGGTTTAGAAGGTCAGCTCATTGTTTTCAACCGGAGTTAGTCAGCTTTCTGTTACGAGGACAAAACACCCGGGTGTGTACGAGGACGGGTTATTTTTCCTTACCTGTCATGCTCACTTGACTGCTGTGGGCCTGTGGCAGGAGGGTCCATCACATTTGCCGCACGCAAAGAGAGGTGAAAGCCTGGCGGATGAACATCCCCTCACGGGTGTGTTCCCTGCGCCACAACCTCTAACCTCCCTCGGTCAGGCTCCTCCGAGGCACTGGCCCCACAGGCTCATGACCAAGGCTTTAGTACCCAGCTTTGTTGTTGTTGTTGTTATGATTATTATTTTTGGTTTTTCTTTTTTTCCTTTGGTTTTTCGAGCCAGGGCTTTTTCGTGTATTCCTGGCTGTCCTGGAACTCACTCTGTGGATCCGGCTGGCCTTATACTCTCAGCGATCCACCTGCCTCCGCCTTCCGAGTGCTGGAATTAAAGGTGTGCACCCAGCCCTAGCTTGATGATGATGATGATGATGGTGATGATGATGATGATGATGATGATGATGATGATGATGATGATGATGATGATACAGGGTCTTCTGAAACCCAGGCTGCTCTCTAACTTCCTATGTTGTGAGGATTACTCTGATCCTCCTGCCTCCATCTCTCAAATTCTGGGATTATAAGCACTTAGGGACACCATACTTGTTTTGTCTTAACTAACTAAAAAAAAAAAATAATAATAATAATAATAATATTGGGGCTGGGGAGATGCCTCAGTGGTTGAGAGTACTTGCTGTTCTTTCAGGAGACCCAAGTTGGATTCCCAGCACCCACACTGGGAGGCTCATAACTGCTTGTAACTGTTGCTAGGTGGATCCAGTGCCTCTGACCTCGGAGACCGTCAGTCAAGTGCACACACACAGACACGTACACATAATTAAAATTAATAAGAATAGATATTTAAAGTTGTTATTATCTTCTTGCACGTGTGTATGTTTGAGGTTTGAGACAGGGTCATCATTCTGTAGTCTAGGCTGGTCTTGAACTCAGGTAATCCTCCTGCCTCAGCCTCCTGAGCACTGAGATTAAAGGTTTGAGCCACCACAGCAACTTCACAAGGTAGATTGATTCCCAGTGTCCCAGAGGTCATGTATTAAAGCAGGGGCTTCTTAAACTTTCTTCAGAAAAATTTAAAGAGATACCACCCTGGTGTATAGGCATGTAAAATAGATATACTAATCAAACCTTTCCTGAAAATGAATCACAAAAATTTTATCTTAAAATAATTCTGAGAATTGAAATTATTGGAAAGCTACTGGAAAGGTGATGTATATAGCAAGCTCTAGTCTGGCTAGGGTCGCATAGTAAGACCCTGTCTCAAAGTTAAATAAATTTGTAAGAGAACCAGTGAATAAGATATGAGAGGGACTAAGGCCAGGGGGAAAGGGGAATAACAAGGCAGTAAAGCGCAGGGAGACGATTAATGCATGTTACATACATGCATGAAAATGTCACAAATGTCATTATTTGGACAAATGAGCTAATATAGAATAAAACAGGATGGTGCTGGGCACCTTTAATGCCAGCACCCAGAGGCAGAGGCAGCTGGGCCAACCAGGTCTATATAACAAGCTCCAGGCCAGCCAGAGCTACATAGTGAGATCGCTGTCTCAAAATAATTAATTAATAATTAAAAAATATATTTGTTTATGTGTATGAGTATTTTATCTCGTGTATGTACGAGCATCGTGTGTGTGCCTGTGGAGGCTAGAAGACGGCAATGGATCCCTTAGAACTAGAGTTATGGATGCTTGTGAGCCATTAGGTGGATGCTAGAAACCAAACCCAGGTCCTCTAAAAGAGCAGTAAGTACTTTTAACCACTGGGCCATCTCTCCAGCCCCAACTTAGAATAATTTTTAAAAAAAAACGAAAAACCCAAACCATATCCACCGTAGTTCTCCTGTGCTCTGGAACACTGGAGCTCTTTTTGTCCTCCTGCCCTGTATCCATTGTCCATTCCCATCTCCCTCACAGGCCTTCCTTTGTAAGCAGAAGAACACTCCACTGTACATACGCACCACCGATGACCTGTCATCTGTGACTGGACACCTGGGCTGCTTCTCCTTTGGCTTTCCTGAATGGTGCTGCTGTGACTGTGCGTGTATACATATCTGTTTTCAGTTCTTTTGAGAATGTGAACTCGCGCGTGCACACACACACACACACGGGTATAGCTCAGAGGTAGAGCCCTTGTGGGAGCTTCTACACACACTTACACACACAGACATAAATAAAAATAAAACAACGTGTGTGTGTGTGTGTGTGTGTGTGTGTGTGTGTGTGTGTGTGTGTGTTCCCCAACTTGGTTTTGTTGTTTGTTTCTTTTGGTTTTTTGTTTTCTGAGACAATGTCCTGGAACTCAATTTGTGACCAGGCTGGCCTCGAACTCACAGAGATCCATCTGCCCTCCGCCTCCCGAGTGCTGGTATTAATGGTGTGCACTACCATCTGCCAGCCCTGACTTGTTTTTTAAATGACATCCTTAAATTGTACTCCATTGTGGGTTATTTTGGTTTTGTTTTTCAATTACATTTATTATATTTTATTCATGTTCTGTGTGTGTGTGCATGAGTGGCACACATCCACAGCATATGTGTGGAGGTCGGAGGTCAGAATTGTTTCATTCTTTCATTTATGTGGGTCCTAGTAGTCAAACTCAGGTCATCAGGCTTGGCTAAAGGTGTCTTTACCCACTAAAGCATCTCACCAGCCCCTATCTGCCTTTCTGTTTTATCTTTAAATTTTTAATTATTTTATTTTTTTGAGACAGGGTTTCTTTATGTAGTCTTTATGTAGTCTGGCTGTCCTAGAGCTTGCTATGTAGACCAGGATGGCTTCCAACTGACCAAGATCCTCCTGCCTCTGCTACCCAAGTACTAGAATTAAAAGCATGTACTAACACGTCTGGACATTTTTATTTCTTTAATTATGTGTATGTGTGTGGATGTATGTACATATGTGCACAATGGGTGAGGTGCCAGTGGAGGCCAGAGGTGTCATATCTCCCTGGAGCTGGAGTTACATGTTGTGAGCTGCATGATGTGGGTGCTGGGAACCAGAACCTGGGTCTTCTGCGAGAGCTGTACCAGCCTTTAGATGCTGAGCTGTCTCTCCAATGCACTCCCTCTCCAGTGTTTTAATTATTTTATTTTACAGCATGTTTTTATTTATCAGAGCCTAAGCTTCTCTTTCTCAAACACGCGTCTCAGATCCTGGCTTGTTAAGGGTTAGGGTTGAATTAACCACGGGAGCAGGGAAGATGGTCACCACTGAAGCAAAAAGAGGATTGGGGGGAGTGACTACCAGTCTCTTACTGAGCATAAAAGCTAGGAATGGGGGCTCCAAAAGGCAAATGGGATGTCGTTATTAGGAAAAGAATGGGTGCTGAACAGGTGAAAACAACAGATGTCCCCATTACCCAAGTCAACTCATGGACAAGGCGCCATAGAATTGATATCCTACTATTCCTTCTACCCTATCCCTACCTGGGTTATCTCACTCTTCCTCACAGGCCCACCGGATAGTCTGTGAACTGACTTGAAACAATTTGGTTCCTTTCATATGTGGCTGCAGCACACTCTTCCACCCCCCATAAAAGTATTTATTACTGAGAAGTAGCAAGCAAGTTCAACAAAAGCCAGACATCTCCTCCTCAAGCTGGATGAGCCCCACAGCTTAGCAGGAAGCACACCCCATAACAGACTTCACACCCTCAGGGAAGGTGTCAAACAGCTACAGATCTAGGATAGAGTGGCAGGAGAGAGAACCTTCAGGACGCAAGCATCATAACCATTCTTGACTATTCAGGCTGAAGGCTTTATCTCTCCATTTATGACAAGGGTCCTGAAATAGTCCTGAGATGTATAGCCGGGCATGTCGGGGCATGCTGTTAATCCCAGCAATCAGGAGGCAGAGGCAGGCAGATCTGTGAGTTTAAGTCCAACCCAGTCTACATAGCAAGTTCCAGGACAGCCAGGGCTACATAATAGAGAGATCCTGTTTCAAAAGAACCAAAAATAAATAAGTAGTCCTTGGATCTAGAAAGCCACCAACATCACAGCAAAATAAATGTCTGTTCCTGATGCTAACTGGTAAGTCCTCTGGTGTTGACTTATAGATAGTTGGTGATTGTAAGCATAGATAAAGGACTGAGGCAGAGGGAGAGGGAGGGTGTGTGACTTTTGGTAGTTGGGAAATGTCTGGGTTCAGAGCTGCTGCTCCACAGTTATAGAAAAACCATCAGCATCCAGTTGGTATTTAAGGACTAGAGAGGAGACTGGGGGAGGAGGGCTAAGGATATAACTCAGTTGGGAGAATGCTGGCTTAGCATCCACATGACCTCAAGTGTCATCCTCAATGCCACAAAAACTGAGTACGGTAGAGCAATCCTTCATGTAATCCCAGCACTTGGAGACAGAGGTAGGAGGATCAGATCTGAGATCATCCTCAGGTATATAGCAAGTCCCAGGCAGTGTGGGATACATGATACCTTGTCAAGGGGGGGGGGGGGGGGGGATATTGGAGTTATGACTCAGAAGATAAAGATACCTGCTCCCAGTCTAACGATCTGCTGGATGGAGACTACTGATTCTGATAAGCTGTCTTCTGATCTCCACACGCACGTGACCACATACACATACAAGCATATAAAAGAAATTAATAAAATATAATTAAGAAGTAGTAGTAGTGGCAGTGATGGACTGAAAATGCTATGAAGTCCTGAGTTCAATTTTCAGACCAGAAGAAGGAAGAAGAGGAGGGGAAGGAGGAGGAGGAGGAAGAAGAGGAAGAGGAGGCATCAGCAAGATAGTACTCACCAACATTTATTTAATAGAAGAGAGACAGCCCAGTACTACGTCCCCAGCAATTGCCACACACACATTTTATTATTTCAAATATTGGAAAGTAAAGAGAAAACTCAGCTCAGTACTAGCCTTGCAAGCACAAAGACCCGAGTTATCTCTAGCATCGAAAAAGCCAGGTATGGGTATGGGGGCAAACACTTGAAATCCCAGCACAGGCCAGGTACTAATTACAGACTCTGTCTCAAAACAAAACACACCTCACGATGGGTGGCTCCTAAGGAAAGACACCTGTGATGGACATGCATGCGCATGCAGCCACACGCTCATGTATCCCTCCACAAACAAACACATGCAAAACATTTATTGAATGAACTTGAGAAGCAGCTGGAAGACAGGAAAACACACCAGGGAGACCACTGTTCCTAAGCCAGTTAAGAAACAGAGTTTAGCCTGGTGGTAGTAGCACATGCCTTTAGTCCCAGCACTTGGGAGGCAGAGGATCTAGGTCTACAGAGTGAGTTCCAGGACAGCCAGAGTTACAACAGAGAAACCCTGTCTCGGAAAAAAAAAAAGAAAGAAAGAAACAGAGTTTAAAAGAGGGACTATTCAACATAAGCATTCGGAGAAGAGAGTAAGCTGAAGCCTGAGCATTGACTCTGGATTTGGGCATAAGAAAGTCACTGGTGATGAGCATTTTCTTGGAGAGGTTGAGCAGGTGTGTCTCTGGGAAAGTTATATATATGTTATATGTTAATTGTATACTTTATTGCATAATACAAACAATAATAAAATATATCCTTCCTGTGGGGGTAGTACAGGAAGCAAACCCAGTGTTGCCTGTTGACTACCCACTGGACCCTTGGGGGTGGGGCAGGGGTAGAATTGGCCCAGAACCAAGACACAGAGGCAAACACAGGTAAACGGCAAAAAGCAGGCAAAAAGCAGACTCAGTTTATTGCAGGAGAACCCCTTTTAAACCCTCCGCCCAGCCCATCATCCCATTGGCTGCCAGGCTGCAGGCTGCTGCTCCCTGGGCATGTCAGAGCAAGTCTGTCTCTGGGTAAGTCCACGCAGGCCTCAGGCCTTGTTCTGCTCAGTGGCAAGTCCACTTTTCTCCTACAACCCGGGGTCATGCAAGATAAACACTTGGTAACTGAGGTTTACCCCCAGCCCTACAACATTCTTTTTTATTTTAATTGTTAGCATTTTATGTGTGCAATTGGCTGCATGCATATCTGTACAGAGGACGTGCCTGGTGCCCATGGAGGACAGGCCAGGACAGTGGATTTCCTGGAACTGGAGTAAACTGCCATGATTCAGACTCAGGTCCTCTTAACTGCTGAGCCATCTTTCCAGCCTCCTACAATATTCTTGAATGTAAATTCTACTCTTTAAAATTCTATGAAACTGTTGGCTGACATTTTTGTTCACTTGGATGGAAAGACAACACACAGGATTGTGCTGACCACAGTCTCGCGATTCTAATACTCGTAGGGTCAACCTGCACTAGCGTTACCTCTGTCTTTACCTTTTCTCCTCCTCCTTTTTTCTTCTTCTCTTTTCTTTTTGAGAAAATGACCATGGTGGGATTAAAGATGCGCACCACTATTACTTCTTTTTAAATTTTTTTTTTTTGGGGGGGAAACTAGCTTATATTTAATTGTGATACTTTTTAATTGTGCAAATTTTTGGCACCTGCCCTACCACCCCATATGCAGTCTCTTAAAATTACAGGAAAACATAACATCACCAAAATATACGGAATGCTTCAGGAAATCTTTGTCATCATTGCACAGGGGCCATGTTAATCTTCTCTGTATCCTTCCAATTTTATTTAGTTTAAGTGCTGAAGCGAGTGTGTACAGCCCAGTGTGTATACAATAGTTATAACCCTGTGAGACAGAATCCATGAGAATTCAGGAAGGTGGATGTAAAAGACTGACACACAGGAGACTGTGTTTCGTATCACACGTGTTACATGAAAGCTTTGTACAGGTTTCACATGTAGTTCTCTTAAACTCAGTGCTTCACAGAAGTGCTTTGAGAAACCTTTGACTTTCTGGGGATTAAAGGGACGATTATGACAATCCAGACAGTCAGCAGAGGATAATACTGAGCATCCCTCAGAGAGGGCTGTTTCAAGCCTGCAGCTGCCTGGGGAACCTTCTCAGCCTCCATCTTGAGCTGCTGAACCACCACCCTCTTCACTGAGTTGATGTTGGAGGAACGCAGCATGGCGTCCCCAGAACTGGGCTGACTTGTCCATCCATACAGGGGCAACAAGGTCCTCTTGTCTTATTTGAGACAAGGTCTCACTATGTAGCCCTGGCAGGCTGGAAACACACTGTGTAGACCAGGCTGACCTTGTGGCACTCTGTCTCAGCATGCTGAGTGTTGGAATTTGATTTCACCCAGGACCTCAAGCATACCAAGTATGCACTTAACAGTGAGTTGCACCTCCAGTGTAAATATAAGCTACTTAGTTGCAAGTTCACACTGTTTAATTTTAAATAACAGTTATGTTTGGCAACCTGTCAGTAAAGTGCCTGAAAAAGTAATTCTTTCCAAGTTCAGTAAGATGCATGCAAGAGTGTGGGTGCGGATTTTTCAGAGAGTTGTACTCAAGTTTCTCAACAGTAGCTGAGACATATATAACCTTTTAGTGTCTCCGAAGTAACAACTTCAATATTGCTAAGAAACTCCTAAAGCATATTTTTGTAGCATGTACCACAAAAAGTGGAAAAGTGTTTCTTCACTGTTTCTGTATACACCCACAGCTGAGTGTGGGTCATATTCACATCCATTTTCTCAGCATTTTTAATAGTACTTTGCCTATGGTTAGGATGCTTAAGGTCATACGGGTAAGGCTGTGCCTATGCCAGGCTGTCATCATAAACCACCTCCTTGGTAAGCAAGAGTGGATATGGGTGCTTTCACCAGACTACCAACTCCAAGCACCCAGCAGTCAAGATATCACCAGGAAAGAATAAAACTTGCTGCCACATACAAGCGTCTGAGCAGCCACCACAGTGACACAAACACTAATAAGCAACCTAATTTAAGGACTTAACTAATAACTTCATTCTGCCCCTTAGCACGTTGAAAAACAAAATGATCGTCAGAGAATCAGATAGGAGCAATCAGGATGTTGTCAGGTCCTGATTACACGGAAATGCTAATCAGCAAATCATGCAAGCTCCGATCATCATTTTCTAACTGCCCTCCAAAAGGAGGAACAGGTAAGGATTAACCTCCTGACGATACACTAAAAGGGAACTCATTCCTAATTAAGTAAACATACTTCCTATTTAAACAAGGGTGAGAATATGACACTTTCACAGAAACCCAGTGATTCAGAGTTATTGCAACTGTAGAGTAATATCTATTTGCAAGTCGCTTAAGATAACTTATTTTTCCATTGGCATAAAAAGGCAGAAACAAAATCCTCCCAGAATGCTACGCTCACGCACAAGGCAAACTAGAATCCCTCTGTGCAGTCCTATTTACATATCCCCGCCCACTTACTTCCGCCTATCTTGTACCGTAAAAATCCAAATAGAAGCATCAAACTAGGTCACAGTGAGACTAAAAAAGAAAAACCAAAACCGTATTTACACCAGCTTCCACCCAATTGTCTTCCGAAAAATAGTATCAGTCTTACTCTTATTATAAAATGTATTTTATTACAAAACTCTAATAAAATTAAAAACCAAGATTTAAGAAATCTTATCCCAACACTACCATCCTCTGCTTAGAAGCAGTTGGGAGGGGCAAAAGGGTAGGGAGGAAGAGAGAAAACTGAAGCCTATTTTCTTCTTCTGGCAATTAGAGGAAGCTCATCACTTTTCCAGCCTTGGTCCCTCGTCAGGGGCGTGGTCAAAAAGGTTTCTTTTTCAGTCCAAAAACAGCGATGAATAATACCGTTTCAGTGACAGCTGGGAAGGCACTGTGGAAAGTAGGGGGTGGATTCAGGGCCCAATACAAATACCCAAACCTCCAAACCCTATATGGGAGTGGTTTTTTGGGGGTGGGTATGAAACTTCAAAACACTATTAATTTCACGGGTGCAGGAAAGGTCTAAGTGGGGGAAACCTTCAGATTTGGGATAGACTCTCCACCCCTATTCTAAAATATTGGGTGCTACGGCACCTGCAGAAGGCAAAAATGTACCAGTAAGTGGTACATTCCCATTGTTCGAATATGAAGAAAGACAGAGACACCGATGCGCTACAGTGGGCTGCAATGGCTTAAAAACACAGTAGAGTCAAGGAAAGTAACAGGCAGTGATAAAGTTGAGCTTCCTCAGATTGGACCCCTTCTCCATATCTACGGCAACCCCGCATACGTCTGGGGAGGTTATTGCCACTTACACCCTAGGCCCCACAAGAATACCCACAGGCCTGATAGACTGCAGGAATCTCTCCAGTGCGCTGGTCCGTCATGTCCACAGTTCAAAAGTCAAGAGCCTCCCAGGGTCTCTTTATGTAGCCCTCGCTGTCCTGGACTCATTAGGCAGACTAGGCTGGTCTGGAACTCAGAGATTCGGCTGCTTCTGCTTTCCTGGTGCTAGGATTAAAGGCCTGCAGCACCACATCCAGCCATCAAGAGTCATTTTAAGTGCTTCAATTTCTTGGTCCCTTCTGAGTTCCCATAGCGCTCTATATTTTACACGCTCCTACAGCATAGTGTTTATCACACTGATTTACAGATGTATATCTGCCTCCCCCTCAAACGCCAGAAAATAGTTTTACTCCCATCTGGGAATCGCCAGAACCTGGCTCACAGCAGGGTTTAACAAATGTTTGAAGACTATTAATTCCTCCACTCTGCCTAAGATCTCTCACTTAAAGAGATACGGTTTGTCATCTAAGGCAGAGACTTGCGCCAAAAAGGTCTAAGGAGGTATAAAGCGTGGTGATGCTGGGCAGGCAGAAAGGATACAAAGGAGGCTCTGGGTGCTATTGAACATGGAGACTCCTGAGAGGAAGCCGGCCAGCTCCACTGCAAAGAGGCCCAGGGTGAGACAGAGCGCTGCCACCAGTCTGCAGAGAAGAAAGCGGTTGGCTCAGGGCTTCTGGACTCTGAAGACCCCTGCACTCCCACCCCTCCCCAAGAGCTCACTGAATGTCCTGCTTCTCATATTCCTCGCGGGTGAACTTGAGAGGCAGGCAAGCCTGGATGTTGCTTTCCTGGTGAGCCGGGCAGAAAGAAATTAAAGTCAAAAAAGGGACGAGGTTGCGGGGACAGGTGGGGGAGGGGCCGAGGAACCAGAGCAACAGATTGGTTAAGGCCCTGGAGAGGAGCCGGCTGTGTTGAGCCGGGTCCAGCGCAAGACGAGAACTGGAGGGGCAGGAGAGCGCGCATGTCCTGTCCGCGTCTTACCCGGGACCAGAATAAAGTGATGACTACCACCAGATGAGCCAAGAGCGTCAGGAACCGGGAGGGCACGAGCCCGGAGATCCGACCCATGGCCTCGGAGATCCAGAGCCGAGGCCGCGGTTTCTGAGGCTGGAAATCCGAGGTGGATCACTCCTCAAGTCTCGGGGACCCTCTGTTTAAGTCTCCTTCCCGCGCGCCCAGGCGCCGCCCAGTTGCCGTGGTAACTGCGTCCGCAGGCGCAGCGCAGATGTCTCCGGAAGTGATAGGGCAGCGCCCTCGGCGGTCGACTGCAGTCGGAGCACCCTGAATCCAGGCTCCGCCTCCCCGCGCCCGCGGAGCGGGGTGCGACCGAGTAGACCCGTCTGGGGCGCGCTCGGCCCCGCCGAACCCTCCCTGCTCCTCTGCTTCCCACTGCCCCGGGCCCGAGCCGACGCGGGGACCGGGAGAGGCGGGTGTGCCGAGCTCGTCCCGCAGTCACGTCGCGGTACCGGGCCCGTGGTTGTTAGAGGACCCCCCAAACCATTCCCGAAGAATGACTCTGATTTCTCCCCTGACAACTTGTCTCAGTTTAATGAGAGGTTTGCCGAGAGCAGAAACGCGCCAGACTTGGGACGGATAGAATAGGATGTGGGTGAGGTGAGGGCTTCAGGGCCCGAGGGGATCAGGACCGGTGAGGAGTGGGGCGAGTGGGTGGGACCGCACGAGTTTTTGTTGTTTTGGTTTCTTTGGTTTTTTGTTTTGTTTCGAGACAGGGTTTCTCCGTGTATCCCTGGCTGTCCTGATACCCGCTCCGTAGACAGATGGCCTCGAACGTAGAGATTCGCCTGGTAGAACTGGACATTCGCTGGCCACCGGGGCCTGGCTCACTCAGCTTTGAGAGGTGGGCCCCAGACGCTGCTCAGTTACAGACCGAGAACCTGACTGATTTGGGACTTCGCATGAAATCCCTGCAGATTGGAAGTTCTTACCACCTTCACAGCTGACAGTAGAGTCCCACCGTCAACAGACCTCCAGGCCCATTTTCAGTGTCTCTTTTCCGTTCCTTTTCTTTGTGCCTTTAAACCAGTCTAAAAGACAAGGCTCAGAGGTATTTCTGATTTCATTCGTTCAACAAATGTTTATTGACGTCTCCCAAGGCACTGTGCTTGGCTCTGAGAGTACGTTGGAATATAAACTAAAGTCTCTTCCTCCAGTTTATATCCCAGGCAGGGAGATCGATAACAAATATTAAAAAAAAAAAAAAAAAAGTCCTGCAAGGTAATGAGTGCTATAAATAAAAATTTTAAAGGGTAACACTAGAATATCAAAGGAGAGCTTTGAAAACAGATTAATTCCTACATTTTTGTTTTAAGGAATTGGCCAAACCGAGAAGAAATATGTTTCTGTCTCCCAAGACCCTAACGTAATAAATGGGTTTCCTTTTCCTAAGACAATGAGTGAAAAAATTCAGAACTCACATTAAAACATTTGGGTCAAAGGTCATGAAAGACTGAGGAATTCTTCTGAGTGAAGGGTGACAACTCTGATGTGACATGAGATCCCAAACCAGATAGAAGGACCCCCACACACATACACTTATGAAAGACTGTGGTAGAGCACTGGGCAACACCTGAGTTGACAGCGTTGTAAAAGTGAAAAAACAGTGATTTTTTTTTTCTCCCAGCATTGGAGATAAATGCCAGACCTCTTGCATATACCTAAGCACTCTCCACAGAGGTAGTTCCCCTCCCCCCCAGTCTCATAGTATCATCAACACATGAAATGACCTTCTAAAACATAGGAAGAATTTATAGCATTGATGGTCCTTCCATATTCAGCTCCTGCATATTGAAACTTCTCTGTGTGTGCTGTACTGAGAATCAGGTTCAGGGTCTGGACCAGCTAAACAAGTGCTTTACTACTGAACTCCCCGCAGGCTCCTACAGTGAAACTATATAATAACTTTTTCATATACCAGCTGTATCTTAAGCTGGGTAGGGGGTAGACACCTGTACTCCCAGCATTTGGGAGGTAGAGGAAAGAGGATCAGAAATTCAAGATCATGCTCAGTTATGTAGTGAGCTCTAGGCCAGGCTGGGCTACATAGGATCCTGTCTCAATAAAACAAAAAGTTGGAGAAGTAGCTCAGTGGTTAAGAGCACATACTGCTCTTGCTAAATTCGGTTTCCAGCACCCACAACCTCTTGGATTTGATACCCTCGCCTCTGCCTCCATTGGCAGTTGTGCATGCACACACACACACACACACACACACACATAAATAAATAAAAATAAAATTGACAGGCAGTGGTGGCATACACTTTTAATCCAGGCACTCAGGAAGCAGAGGCAGGCAGGTTTTGGGGAGTTTGAGCCCAGCCTGGTCTATACAGCAAGTTCTAAGCCAGCCAAAGGTATACAGTGAGATCCTGTCTCAAAAAATAACAATAAAATAAGTCTTTAAAAAATAAATTAATTATTTCTTTAATTTATCAAACCCACCTCTTCGCTCCATGAGGTGGCACACTTCTGTAATCCCAGCATTTGGGAGGCAGAGGCAAGAGAATTATGGGTTCCAAGATAGACTTCCTACATGTAGTAACATGTAGGCAACATGTATGTTGGTGTGAAGATTTCAGATCCCCTGGACCTGGGGTTACAGATTGTTGTTGTGACCTGCCATGGTGGGTCTGGGACTTAAACCTGGATACTCAGGAAGAACAGCCAGTGCTCTGAACTGCTGAACCATCTCTCCAGCCCTTGTTTTTATTTTTGAGAGTCACAAGAGTCACAGCTCTGGCTGTCCTGGAACTCACTATGTAGATCAGGCTGGCCTCAAAACAGAGATCCTCCTGCCTCTGCCTTTGGAGAACTGGGGTTAAGGGTGTTCCCCACTATGCCTTGCTACATTCATTTATCTTTTAATAATGAGAGATGAGCTTTTTGTATTCTGTATCACAAAAGTTAAAAGAGTGCAGTAACATGCAAACATTCTTAGGACACAGACAAGATGAAATAATGGAAGCGTTCATGTCTCTTCCCTGCCTGAGACTTGCGAGGCCAAGCTTAGCGATGGTGTGGCAAGTTTGGCTGTTTCCAGAGGAACAAGGCTGTTTTCACAAGACAAAGAGTGAGGAAAGGCTAGGACCTGCTTTTGAAGGTTTCCCAAGATCTAAGGGCAGGAGTCAGTCTTTGGGAGGTCTGGGGAAACAGCATTCCAGACTGGGGAGGAGCAAGGCCTAGATAAGCCTGTGCATTTGCCAGACAGACAGGAAGGAAGCCAGGGATTCTGGAGCCTACGGAATGGGGGAGCAAAGATCGGAGTGAGTGATGCTGGAGAGGTAGGCCAGAGCTAAGTTCTCTCAGCTTCTACAGCCGTGGAGAGACAAGGTCAGATTTGTGTTCTTTTGTTTTCTTTTCCTTTTTGATTTTTTTTTGAGACAGGGTTTCTCTGTTGTAACTCTGGCTGTCCTGGAACTCACTCTGTAGACCAAGCTGACCTGGAACTCATAGAGATCCACCTGCCTCTGCCTTCTGAGTGCTGGAATTAAAGGTGTGCACCACCAGTGCTTGGCCAGATTTGTTTTCTAGACTCTGGTTGCAACATGGAAAATAGATTTTAAGTAGAATATATATGAGGAAGATATGAAAGAAACATCCAGAAGGAGTAGGTAGGGGCTCCACTTAGGGTGGAATTAAGCAGGTAGATTGGAATAGAGAGAAGGAAAAGGTCAAGATATACTTTTTTTTTTTTTTTTTTTTTTTTTAAATTTAAAGACAAGGTCTCTTGCCTGGAGGTGGTGGTGTACGCCTTCAATCCCAGCACTTGGGAGGCAGAGGCAGGGGGATCTCTGTGAGTTGGAATCTAGCCTGGTCTAAGAAGTGAGTTCCAGGACAGTCAGAGTTACAACAAAGAAACCCTGTCTCTGAAACAAACAAACAATGGCAGGGTCTGTGGCCTGAAATTCACTATATACCCCAGGCTGGCCTTGTATCGTGGCAGTTTTTCTTTCTCAGCCTCACAAGGTCTGGGATCACTGGCCAGTGCCACGACCCCTCCATGAGACACATTTAGAGAGAAAAGGTCTGGGTCTGGCTGTGGGATCTGGGGTTCTGGCATCTAGAAGTTTGGGGATTTCTGCTTCTAGTGGGCTTCCAGCCTAAGGGGCCTCCTAGATGGTAGATACTAGGTAGTCACACTTCATGTTACACGGTAATGAAACTAAGTCCTGCCATTTTCTACGCCCTTGGTTCTCGGAAGCCTGCCTTAGAAAACCTGTTTCTGTGTTTTAGCGCCACTCTGTGGCCATGGGAGGTACTATGGGTGATGTGTGTTCTTCAAATCGCTTCTCACTTCAGGACTGGGACTCATCTAATGTTTGTGAGAAGAGAGAAGGGGAGGGGAGGACAGGGAGAGGAAGATAGGTAGGGGGATAGGGAGAATCTGGGTGTCTGGAATTAGAAAGGATAGGATCAAGAAAAGTGATCCTGAACTGTTTGTTATCTAAGAGTTCAAATGGCACCTGTCGGGAGGGAACAAGAGTATACACTACAGAACCCAGGGCACTGCCAGGGCCTAGGGAACTATGCATCCTTATCAGACAACGGCATATGGAGTTTGGCACAGACATTCCATTCAACACATGCTACTAACCTGTTGGCACCTCATACTTGGCACCAGTTTCACCCTGGATTTACTGGGTTGGTTTCCAGATCAGTTGCTAGGAATGGATTCACTTTGGCAGCCAGACATCACCGTGGAGGCCTGTGCCAACATCTCCAGGGAGAGCTGTACCACTGCTGGTATCTCGCTCTTCGTGCTGTTCATCAGAAGACAGTGCTATCCCTGTAGTTGAGAGTCTGCCTGCCGGGAACATCCAGATCTGTCAGGAACAAAGTGTCTAGTCTACCTGGATCGAGAATCACGACCCTCCTGTGCAGTGCTTGTGGGTGATTTAACTTGGGTTGCCTTCATGCTTTGGCCAGCTTTTCCACTACTGCTGCAATACGGGTGACCCACAGTAAGTGCTACTCTAACTCCTCCCCTTCCTCCAGGCCCAATGGACCCAGCATGCTGAGGACCACCCACACGGTGGGACAGAGCTGGCAGTTCAAGAGGGAGTGCCAACAAAGGTCATGCTGCCAGCACACCACGGAACTGCCTGCAAACTGGCACATGGTCTGGATCAAGCACATGTGCCCAGGCCACCATCTTAACTTCGATCTCATTTTATAATTATAGTAAACATTTACATAATTCCAAAGCAAAGATCTACAAGATAGAGTCATCTAGAGCTCTCTGGGCACTCTACCTTTTATTGCACATAAACCATTTTATTATTTTTTGGCTTACTCCTCCACCAAAACCAAACTGGCCTCAAATCCCAAGTATGGCCAAAGGTGGCCTTGAACTGATGTGCGGTACTGGGATACTACCACACCAGGTGTTTACCTTCCTTTTCCAGACAGTGTCACACTAATCCAGGGTGGTCTTGAATTTGAGATTTTTCTGCCTCACCTTCTGCTAGTGCCAGAATTACAAGGCTCATCACCACACCCAAAACTTTGTTCCTCACCCAATATATTTTAACGCACACACACACACACACACACACACACACAATGTTTTCTTTTTGTTGTTGTTTTGAGATAGCTTCTCACAATATGGCCCTTGTCTGGCCTGGAGCTCATTACGTAGACCAGTCTGGCCTTGAACTCACAGATTCCCCCTGCCTCTGCCTCCCGTGTGATTAAAAGTGTGGGCCAAATATTATTTCTTCCCAAACAAAAACAATTTACCAGTAAGGTCTAAATGATCACATTTTATGGGACAGAAGAAAGTTTTCATGGTAATATTGTTTTCATTATAAAGAAAAAAGGTGCCTTCTAAGAAGTTATTTATTATCCCTATATATTTTTTGAGGCAAGTCCTTGGCCTGTGAACTCCTGATTCTGCCTTTACTTCCCGAGTACTGGGAACAGGTGTGAGCTACTACACCCAGCCACCTCTCTTCCCCTTTTTCTTTCCTTCCTTGTGTCCCTGCCCCTACCCCCCACCCCCCTTGTCAGAGGATCTCATAAAGGCCCAGGCTGGTCTCAGACAACTAAAATGTAATATTTCTAGCAGGGCCGGATGGCACAGGCCTGCAATCCCAGCTTGTGGGGGGCGGGAGGGCAGGAGAATTGGCAAATTCAAAGCTTGGTTGGGCTACGGAACAAATTCAAGGCCAGCCTGAGCAATTTAATAAGACCTAAGACCTTGTTAGAAAATAAAAGGTCAGAAACAATCCCAGCACTTGGGAGCCTGAGGCAGGAAGGTTGTCAAGAATTCTGGGCCAGTGGCCACAGTGAGACTCTGCTCAAAGCAGCACAAGGTGTATTTTAAGTGTCATCGCGGGGAGGGGGAGGTAAGGCACTCTACATGAGGAGGAAAGCTGTTCTGAATCGAATCTTAAGTGATGTGTGAGGGTCAAACAGGCAAAGAAGGATTTTGAAAGACCTTCAAGCAATACCACAGTCTGAGGCACACAGACATTTGGGCCATGGTGAGCTTCAACATTCGAAAATGATTGAGCAGGTGCCAGGGCTGTTGTTCAGAGGCCTGGCCTGTAGGAAGGTTACGGTTCATTCCTCGAACAGAGGAAGAGGAAGGAGAGAGAGGAAGAAGAGGAAGGATTGAGGGGGGGAGGAGAAAGGAAAGAAATATGAGTAAGCCGGTGGTGCATGCTTGTACTCCCAGAAATTGGGAGGCTGAGGCAGGAGGATTGCTGAAAAGTCAAGGCCAGCCTAAACTACAGATGAAGTACCAGGCCAGCCAGAGAGATATAGAGCAGTTATATGTTATATAGGGCACTGTCTCAAAAACAAACAAAAAAGGACTAGAACTTTAAAGTTAGTTTTAGCCCCATATTCCTGTAATTCCTGCACTGGGAAAGCTGAAGCCAAAGGAATCCAAGTTAGGCCAGTTTGGGCAGTTTGGCGATCTCTCTCTGTCTCTCTCTGTCTCTCTCTCCCGCCCCCCCCCCCCCCCCCCCGCTCCCCAAGTTAAGATTACACCGCCCGGTGGTGTTGGCCAGGATCTTCACTCCCAGCACTCGGGAGGCAGAGGCAATCGGATATCTGTGAGTTCGAGGCCAGACTCGTCTATAACGTGAGTTCCAGGACAGCCAGAGTTAAAAACAGAGAAATCCTGTCTCAAAAAACAAAACAAAAAGGATTACATACATGTAAGTAGCCTATATACGAATTGTATATGAAGAGTCCACAATGTTAACAACTCAACTTCTTGAATCTGAGGACCCATGAAAGAAAACTTGATCCAGACATCAGAGAGCGTTTGATTTTAAGCCGGTGAAGGATGGTGGACCTTCTGAGCCCGGGAGATCAAGAGTTGGATATAGCAAGCCGGCACGGGAGGCTGAGAGAATGGACGTGAGCGTTCACAGAATTCCTAGGGACTGGAACGCAGGATTGGGGCTTTTTGGAAAAAGTATGTGAGGGAGAAGGACGAGTCAAGAACGAGTCTCCTAGTTCAGTCTGGACTGTCCTGCACAGACAGAAGACCTGGGAAGGAGAAATGACTAGTCAAAGTGTGCGACAGGAGCCAGCACCTGGACAGGAGCCCTCGGCTACGGGTGCGAGCTGGAAGCACGGAACGAGTGCGGTCTGAGAGAAGACTGACCCCGGACGAAAACACTGTAAAGAAGACAGACTGATGGAGTGGGAAGACCAACAGTGTCCTGGATCCGGTTAAGACCAGGCCTGCGCAGTATGGTAGTAGAATCAGACCAATGCCTGCCTTTTGGGTGAGAGAAGCATCTTTGCTCTCCTTCCACTTGACCTTCCACAGGACGCCAGGGACAGGGTGGGGCGGAGCCAGAGGTGCGAGCTGCTTGCTCTGAGTTCAGGTTGTGGGTCTTCTTCCAAAGGCGAGGCTCCATTCTTTGGGTTGCCAAGAACATAAAAAATTATTAGAGACGAGGTGTTGGGTGTCCTCCTATAGTAGTCATGAGGTGACCCGTTCACAAGACTGGCCGGCTGGCCTCGTGGCGCAACGGTAGCGCGTCTGACTCCAGATCAGAAGGTTGCGTGTTCAAATCACGTCGGGGTCAGTTTCTTTATGACCTACGTTATATTCATTTAGTTTCCCTTATCTTTGTAGCCAATGACCAATGATCTGATTGCTCTCCCGACAGCAATCAGATGCCAAAATCGCATTACCTGGGCATGCCAGAACTGCAGCTTAACAAATAGGCTGTTTTGTCAGTCTAAGTGACAATCGCGAGTGTTTTGCGGATAATCCAGATAATTCTGGGCAGAGGGCTGGACTCTCGAGGGCGCACTTGGAGCATTCAGAACTTCTGGAGGCCGAGAGGTAGCTGCATTACTGCTCTGCGAGTTCACTCTGCAGTTGTGGATAGAATTCTTGAAAACACAAGATAGGTTACTCCAGTCCAGAGTAGAAATTCAGGTCTCAGAGAAGCCAATCCACGGATATGATATGTGGACGAGGTGGCCGAGTGGTTAAGGCGATGGACTGCTAATCCATTGTGCTCTGCACGCGTGGGTTCGAATCCCATCCTCGTCGTGTAGCTTCTCAAGCATACATTACAGTTTTGTAATTTAGAGATAAGGATTTCTGTCTTGTTAAAAGTTAGTGACAACACTCTACCCTTTCTGGCCCGTTCCGTTCTCTCTGCTACCTTTTCCAGCACAGTCAATAATTATCTCGCTTTTCGTTCATATGCCCTGGAATTGACCTGGCCAAGTAGTGAAGGTGTCATCTCAATGTATTGGCGCCGTGGCTTAGTTGGTTAAAGCGCCTGTCTAGTAAACAGGAGATCCTGGGTTCGAATCCCAGCGGTGCCTTCGTGGTTCATTTTACCGAAACAGAAAAATTCAGCGCCACACCCATCCACTTACTGCTTAAGACCTGCGTTTCGTGATTTTGTAGTTGCGAGCGGGCCGGAGAACTTCTTCCCCCTTCCTTAACCTCACTCTCATATTTGCTCTCCCTTTGGCAATCAGATGCCAAATTCGCATTACCTGGGCTTTCCAGTATTGCAACTTGATTGCTAATATGAGTTTTCATTTAGCTAGTATTTATATTGTTTTCCCATTTTTCAAAGTTTTAGGTCAAAAGCTCTTCTTGGAAAGAGTAGGAACAACTATCCTTTTACAGGGCTTTACAAATATCACCCCAGTCGTAGCTGGCCGGTTAGCTCAGTTGGTTAGAGCGTGGTGCTAATAACGCCAAGGTCGCGGGTTCGATCCCCGTACGGGCCAGTGTTCTCTAACATTTTAATTAAAAGCATATCTTGTAGATAGATGGAGTTATGGAGTCTCTCAGTTTTATTTCTGATGTTCACCTTTAAACAACTTCGCCTTACCAGTTTAATTATTTTTCTAAAGAGGAGAAATCTTCATAAAGCAGTTCTTGTACATAGATGGAGTTATGGAGTCTCTCAGTTTTATTTCTGATGTTCACCTTTAAACAACTTCGCCTTACCAGTTCAATTATTTTCTAAAGAGGAGAAATCTTCATAAAGTAGTTTTTCTAATCTTGAAATAGTTTGAACTAAAATATATTTGTAGTTCCTGAATGTATTACGTAAATTGTAAGGAGAAGACAGCTTTTGTGATTGGGACACAATACATGGCACTGATCAGCACAGAGAGGTCAGGGATAGAGTTGTCAGAGTTTATATTTCCCCCATAACCAAGATAACCAGTCTGCCCAGCCTCTGCCAGTCCATCAGGAGCAGAGAAGCCTTTTCCTCTTCTAAAGACCCTTGCTTGTGTTTCTGCTTTTAATGGCTGTTTGGGTCCTTTATGTAATTATCTCCTTCAAATCTGACCCAGGACCCATACCCTTCTCCATCTAGCATGAGATCTCCTCCCACACACACCCAGTTCCCACCCCAAGGGAGCTCCGTGAAATTCCGACCTTCATTCCACTTGTCAACCCCTTCGACCCCACATAAAAAACAGGCTCAGCCTTAGCAGCAGCAGCACTTTAATTCCACAAAAACTCAAAAAGCCAAAACTGATTAGAATATTCCACAACAGGTGGGTTCCAAAAACAGCAACAATCCTACCTGAACCCCGAGAGGAGTGAGGCGCCTCCCACCTCACCCCACCACCATGAAACGCGCTCCAGTCAGCTCCACCCCGCGGCATTTCAGGGAACCAGAGGGAAGAAGCAGGAGGTTATGCATCTGCAGATGTGCGTCCTTGCCTCACGGTGTGTGGGCCAAGGACCACTCAAGCTCCTAAAGCTGCTGGCACTTGAGGTCTGACCACAGGATAGCCACAGCGTGGCTGGGGCCTCTTCTGATCACACATGGGGGTCTGCCCCACCCTCCAGCAGAGAGCTAAGAGCCTGCATTCCCAAGGATGGTGTTCTAGCTAGGGAGAAGAGTCAGGAAGAACAGGGTAGCTAGAGATGGCCAACTGAACAGAAGCAGAGCTACATTCCTGCCCACAAGGAAAATCTTAACAACTTCCCCATTCACACTCCTTAGGCTTAAACGGCACGGGCCAGCTAAACGCTTGTGGGAGAACCTCTAACCTACAGGTCTTCCCTCAGCAGGCAATTTCCATCAGGGCTCCTTGGAGAATCCTTAGGGTCCTAGTGGACCTGGCCAGATTAGGCATGGCCTTTCCTCTGTGCTCCTGGTCATTTGCATAGGGCCTCCAACACCTCCAGAGTGCGTCGGATATCTCGGACTTGGCGTGCCAGTCCCTGAACCGGTTGCAAAGCCCGTTCCAGCTCCTCGCAGCGCGCAAGCAAGGTGTACATGCCCTTGATGCTCATGTCCACGGCTTCGCCTAAGGAGTCTACCGCGTCGCGGTAGGTCTGGATACAGCCCACGCTCAATGCTGTCAGCTCCTGCACCGCACCACCCAGTCCGCGAAGCAGACGGTCCACCCGGCCGCCCAGCTCGCGACTCAGCCGCTCCAAATCCCTCAGCACGTCGGGATCGATGGGAGGGATAGTGGGAGTGGGAGCCGGCGTTAGGGAGGGCCGCACAGAGGCAGGGGGAAGGGGTGGTGGGGCGCCACTCAGTCGGATCTTGAGTTGTAGGTTGTTGGCAACGAAGTGGGTGAGATCGCCGTGGCGGCTCACCGTGCCCTCGAGCTCGAGCGGGCTGGAGATGGTGGCGCGACGTCCTCCGCCCGCGCCGGCCTCGCCACTCGCTGAGGGTACCCCTCCGCCGCACGCCCCGCTCAGCCCGTCTAGGCTGCGGCTGTCCTGAAGGCGGCTGGAGAACGAGCGGCCAGCCCTACCCGTCGCCGCCTCCTTTTCATCGTGGTCTTCGCCCTCTTGCTGCGGCGGCTCCACATTCATCTCGACGCCCCCGGGGCTCCCTCGACGGCAGACCCTCGGGGCGGAAGGCTGGTCCTCGCTGGGCTCCGGCTCCGGGTGCCAGGCGTACGGGGGCGGGGCGTGCTCAGAACCTGGTGCCCCCCGGCGGCCCCCGGGCCCTGGCGGCGTCGCTCGAGAGCCCGGCTGGTCCTCCCAGGCGTCCACCTCCGGCCGGCGGACGATGCTACCACTCGACGTCTTCGGGGACGCTGCAGGGTGACGGCTCACGACCCCAACGCTCTCAGCCTCTTCCTCCCCGGACACCCTCCGGACTGAGGGCGGCCTCGAAGGTGTTCGGGCCGGCCTGCTACTGAAAAGCGCAGCCTGACGGTCGGCTCCGGCCGAAAGGTCCGGCTCCGGCTCGAGCCGTCCCCGGGCGGCCTCCATACTGCGGGTGGGGGCCGGAACCGCGCGTTGCCCGCCGGGCTCGGCGGCAGCCGCGGCGCCTTTAAGGGGCGTTGGCGGGGGCGCGCCGATTGGCAGCCGCTGGTAAGGGTACGGACCGGAAGGACTCTGTGATTGGTCGCAACCCCAGGAAGTTCCGGAAGAAGAGCTGTTATTGAACTGCAGAACACACGTGAAAGCCAGTAGGGTATCGGCTAGGAGGAGACAGCTGCTCTCGCCGCCCCGCCCCTTCGGAAAGTTGAGGGGGCCGATCTTAAAAGACCCAAATCCTGAAATGCCCGAGGAGGGGCGGGGGCGGGGGCGGGGCGGCGGGGGGGGCGGGGCCAGACTCTACGTCCACAGAGGTGTGGCCCGGAATTACAGTCTGGCTGTCACAACCCGGGATCGATCTTGCGATGGAAAGACTTTATCCTGCTTGGATGCTCGGGGTTGGACTGAACCTAACTAGCTAAACAGAAAGATAGAACCAAGAAAGATAAAGTCAGAATTCTCAAGGGAACACGAGTGATTGGTTCCATCCTTGAAACGCGGACAGATCCGGTCGTTGAACTACCCAGAGGCGGGGCCCCAGTGTGGACAGGGTCGCAGCAGGCTCTGAGGACCGTCCTGTGCTTTGTCACTCTTCGGCCTCCTGTGCCGTCTGCGGAGAGCGCTTCTTTCATTGGAGAATATGTGATTTTTGTCACAAGAGAAAATAATCAACAGTTGAAAAGATCAGAAATTTTGATAAGCACTCTTCAGGAAATAAAGGGCTGTGATTGAGAAAGTAAGTGATACTAGTAAGATGAGGCCTCCTCGTTCAGGGATGGACTCTGATGGGAAGACCAGTAAGAACCAGTAAGAACCAGTAAGTCTGGAAGCCATCTTGCAGTCAGAGGGAAGAGCGGCTTTCCTGAACCTCAGAGGCAAAGGGTTTGATATAAACAAGAAACGTTTAGGCTCGGGGGTCGGGTGTGGGGAGAGACAGAAAGTAGACACCGGGGCTAAAATAAATACTCGGAGAGGATTTCCAGCATCGAGACTGAAGATTCAGGCAGAGGCCACATCTCACAGGGCACTATAGTTTCTGTAGCGGGTGGAGATTTCTTCCAAGGGAAGAAACAGATGATAGAAAATTCAGCTGCAAAATACAGCCAAGGCTCTGGGTTCCTTGTATTTGACAAAACAATTTATTAATATTCTTCCTTGGCTTGTAATAGATGTGATTGTCCCTGGTTTTGAAATGGAATTTTATGTGAAAAGTTTTTGTCGAATTTATTTCATTGCCAAGTTTGTACAATCTCTGTGGATAGCCGTTGCAAAATCTCTACTTCCCCTTTTTGCCAGCACTGACACCGACCTTTGCAGTCCCCTCCACCCTGACTGTCTTTATTCTGTTCTGTGTTCCTTCCTGTTTTCTGGAGGTCTTTTTCTTTTATAAGAAGCCATCTTTTGTAAGTCTTTTGGGGTTTTTTGTTTTGTTTTGTTTTTAACATAATCTAAGGAATCGTAAAACATGCCAAAGGTATGTCTTACCACCATCAAAATGGGTTTTTAATTCACATAATAAGATGGCATTTGGTGTGACAGCCAGTGTACATTTTGGCTATTTTTTCTAAATTATTGAAAAGACATTTCATACAATATATTTTAATCGTGTTTTCCTTACTCCAACTCCTCCCAGATCCTTCCCACCTCCCTACCCACCCAATTTTATGCTTTCTCTCTTTCAAAATAAAAACAAGAAACACACACCAGAAGACTACAAAAACGAAAGACTACTTTTAAAAAATGCTCAAAGCAAAAGGAAACAAAAAATTCATAAAAATACCAATAAATTGGAGTTGTATCAGCCAGCTACTCCTGTGACTTCCGGCATCTTTAAATACCCATAGCCGATTTCCTGGGCAGCATCCTGTGAGGGGCTCATTTTCTCCGATTAGAAACGTGCTGGGTTGTGGTGGCGCATGCCTTTAATCCCAGCACTCCGGAGGCAGAGGCGGTCAGATCTCTGTGAGTTCGAAGTCAGCCTGGTCTACAGAGTGTTCCAGAACAGCCAGAGTTTTGACCAAATCTCTGTCTCGGAAAACAGAAAAGAAAGCTGATTTTCCCTTTGCCAGCATTCTGTCCACTCATCCCTCCCTCCCCCCAGTGCTGGAATCCTGTCTTGATTGAAACTGTGCCGATCTTGTGCATGAAAGTTCATATGTGCATCACTCTCATTGCATCTGGAAGATACTGTTTTCCTAGTCATCCATCTACTGTGGCTCTCACAATCTCTCTGCCTCTTCTTCCTGAGCCTTGAGGGGTTTGATGATGACAGTACCATTTAGGATGAAGTGCTTCAAAGTCTCCCACTCTCTGAAGTTGTAGGTCTCTATGTTAGTTCCCATCTACTCTAAGAAGGAGCTTCATTGATGTGGGTTAGGCAAGACACTAATCTATGGGTATAGCAGTATGTGATTAGTCATTTTATTGCTGGGTTCCTTTAAAAGAATAATAATATGTTTTTCCTTAGGCCCATGACCTATCTATCAAGTTCTTGAACACTTTAGCAGTATTAGGTACAGATCCCATCTCATGGAGTGAGCCTTAAAGCCAATCAAAAAGTGATTGGTTATTTTCATAACGTTTGTGCCACTGTTGCACCCGTGTATCTTGCAGGCAGGTAACAGTTGTGGGTAAGTCTGTAGCTGGGGAATATTGGTGGTTACCTTTCTCCTCTGATAACATGCAAAGTGCCTTCCAGTAACATAAATACTAATCAATACGAGTGAAACTTCTAGTTAGGTACCAGCTCAACTTCTCTGTGTTCTATAACACAAGAAAGTGTTTTCTTCAGCAATAGGGACTTATCATCAGGTTGTGAAGAGCAACCAATAGTCTTGGCAATAACCTCTGATCTTTAGGGAGTTCTATGGGACCCATCTGGCCAACCACACAACATGTAACCCATTCCTGGCACTGGAGGTTTTACTCAGTGGCGTGAGATGTCTAGCTGGGATATTGTCTTCTCTCCTATTTAGTGACTCCATTTAGATTCCTTTCATATATGTTTATATTTTAGGAGTTTCTACAATAGGTTTCCATATGGTTTTTTAAATGGCATTTAATGTTAGTTGTCCCTCCCCATATTCCCTCCTTTACCCTCCCTCCATTTAATCCTTATTCTAGCTCCCCTTTGCCTCTTCATAAAATATATTTTATCTTTTCTTAGTAGATCCTGTTCCCCCCTCTCCCATTACTTACTAGGTGCCTAACCTCTGTGCTCATCCACAGATAAAACACACGATCTTTGTCTTTTGGGGCCTGGGTTTCCTCACTCAGGATAATTTTCTCTATCTCCATCCGTTCACCTGCAGTGTCATAATCTCTTTTTTTTAAATAGCTGAATAATATTCCATTGTCCAAATGTACATTTTAACTATCCATTCATCAGTTGATGGCCATCTAGGCTGTTTTCAATTTCTGGCTATTCTGAATAGAGGAGTACCGAACATGGATGAGCAAGTGTCTCTGAAGTAGGATGTAGAGTCCTTTGGGTATATGCCCAAAAGTAGTATAGCTAGATCTTGAGGTATACAGATTACAGCTTCCTGAGAAACTGTCACACTGATGCCCGTAGTGGCTGCACCAGCTTGCATTCCCACCAGCAATGGATAATTGTTTTCCTTTCTCCCAATCCTCAACAGCATGTGCTGCCATTTATTTTACTGATCTTGCCGGCTAGTTTTTCACCAGTTCATTTTAAGTACTATTGCCTTTCCAGTGTAGTGGGATCTAGTCCCCTCATGCCAAGTGAACCACCGTCACCTCTTACGTCTTGGAATCTTCTTCTGCCTACTCTTACCTGACCCCTTTAACAGACATTTCCACAGAAGCCAGTAATCCCCAAACATGAACCTGTTACATATCTCCCTTCCTGTGCTAACTTTCCCATTGTAAAGGGTACTATCTCCTTCTTCTAAGGAACATGGCTAAGTCCAGGTTGGCCTTGAAGTCAAGATCTTCCTGCTGAAGCATCCCAATGCTAGGATTCAGGCATGAGCCACCATGGCCCCCCAGCCTTATTTTTGTGGTTTTAGAATAGAATAACAAATAGTTTTTTTACCTGCAAGACATAGTTGATTCTGAGATATAAGCAACCAACCGGCAGCCTGACAGCCTGAGTTCAATACCCAGGGACCACATGGTGGAAAAAGCATGTGGGGGTGGAAAACCCCCACATATGAGCCACGGTGTGAGCAAACATGGGCTCACACTCAAAATAAATGAGTACTTTTTATTTTTTAGAGTTGGCTCTCTACTCTTGTCTGTTCCAGGTCTTCTGGTAGTTTCACCTTGACCCTGAGACACAACAGTAACAGTCAGAGTGAGTGGGTTTGGCTGTATTGGGCAGGTGGTCACCAGGCTTGTCTTCCACTTCGATAAAGCAGGTATCACTGACCTCAGTCACATAGTTTATATGTTCCAATATGATTCCATCCATGGCAAATCCCATGACAAAGTCAGGGCTGAGAACGAGAAACTTGTCATCAATAGGAAAGCTCTTTCCATCTTCCAGGAGCTAGTTCCTGCCAACATCAAATGGTACCAAGTATGTGGTGGAGTCTGCTGCTGTCTTCACCACCATGAAGAAGGCTGGGCCCCATTTTAAGGCTGGAGACAAAAGGGTCATCGTCTCTGCCCCATCTGCTGATGCCTTCATGTCTGTGATGGGCATAAACCCCGAGAAGTACGATAACTCAGACATCAGCAATGTCTCCTGTGTCACTGTCTTAGTCTGTACTCTGTTGCTGTGAAGAGACACCATGACCATGGCAACTCTTATAAAAGAAAGCATTTAATTGGGGCTTGCTTACAGTTTCTGAGGTTTAGTTCATTCCTATCATAGCAGCGAGCATGGCAAAACTCAGGCAGACATAGTGTTGGTAAAGTAGCTGAGAGTTCTATATCTGGATCCATAGGCAGCAGGAAGAGAATGGCTCTTAGCTTGGCATGGGATTTTTGAAACCTTGAAGCCCACCCACATTGACACACTCCTTCCAACAAGGCCACATCTCCCTATCCTTACAAACAGTGCCACTCCCTGGTCACTAAGTATTCAAATCTATGAGCCTATGGGGGTCATTTTCCATTCAAACCACCAGGCGCCAACAGCTTAGACTCCTTGGTCAATGTCATTCACGATGACTCAGCATTGTCAAGAGATGCATGACTAAGTCCACTCCATCATCCACCCAGAAGACTGTGGTGAGCCTTCTGGGAAGCTGTGGCATGACCACTGGGCTGCCCTGAGCATCATTCCTGTACCCACTGGTGCTGCCAATAATGTGGCAAGGTCATCCAGAGCAGAAGAAGAGAAAGCTATGATAGCATTAAGAAGGTGATGAAGCAGGTGTTGGAGGACCCATTAGAGGGCATCTGGGGCTAAACTGAAGACCAGGTTGTCTCCAGAGCCTTTGACAACAACACCTACTCCATCGCCTGCGATGGTGCTGCCCTCCGAAGTGACTTTGTCAGTCTTGTTTGCTGGAGTGAGAATGACTTCAGCTACAGCAACAGGGTGATGGATGGCCGTATGGTCCATATGGCTTGCAAGGAATAGAAGCCCTGAACCACCCACCCCAGCAAGAAGTGGAAAAGAGGGGCCCTCACTGCTTAGGGGCCCCTGCCTGAGCTCAGCCCCTACACTGAGTGGGGCTAGAATCTCCCCTCAGATTCCTTCCTAGACCTTCACCTAGTTACCTTTGACTCTGACAAACAGAGCTCAAAGAGTCCTAGTCTTTCTCATACCATCAGTATAGTTTACTACATTCAAGACAGGTAGGTAGGTATCTATCCAGCCAGCCAGCCAGCCAGCCAGCCAGCCAGCCAGCCAGCCAGGGCAGACAGTAAGACACTTTGCCAAGAAGTCTTTTGTACTGTGCAGCTTTCCTTATGGTTACATGCAACTTGGACTTCTGGGAACAGCTTAGGAGTCCTTTTTAAGAGTGTTGTCAGTTGGAACTGTCAATTAGTGGCAAGGGACAGAGGAGTTAGTAGCAGAGGACATTCCTGTGAAGGAAGGCAGACAGTTGCTGGAAGGCTCAGACAGAGACACACAGTTGATGGGAAAGCATGTTGTGGGACAGTTAATGGGACATAAGTTGCTAGAAGTTAACCCAATTCTCCAGGATTAACAGATAAAGACAGCCAGAAGGGACTGTAAAGAAATCTTTCTTTCTAACCTTTTAGAGCTAGGGGGTTAAAAAAAGTTACAAGTTAAGAATCTGTCTCAGTAGCAGTTGGGACAGAGGCAGGGATCCAGAAGGTGGTGCTCAGTTACAAGTGAAAAAGGAAGTTACAATTGGCTCCAAACAAATACAGCTTCAGAGCACAGTCACGGCTGGATAAAAACATTTACAATGGATGGATGGATAGATAGATGATAGATAGATAGATAGATAGATAGATAGATAGATAGATAGATAGAAGGAAAATAGATAGATGGATTTAATTTTTTTAAAAAACAGTGGTTGGAGTTTCAGGCGAGGGTCTAATGACTCTTTCCACCTTCTCTAAGGAAACACTAACAGGCTCAATCTTGAGGGCCTCTTCCAAACAGTCATGCCGCTCTGCTTGGAAGATAGCATTCTACACCACTGATTATGATAGGGCAGTTCCAGTTCCCTCCACACTCAAGTAGCTGCAACACAAATAGGGAAAGAATAGAAGTTAAGGGGGACGGCCATAGTGCCTATTGCGTCAATGGTCAGCAAAGCACGACCCACAAGTCAAACCAGCTCATCATTTATGTGATCTGAGAGGAAGGATGTCTTTAGATTTTTACAGGGATGAAAAATAGAGAGTACGAAGAGCTATGTAGTTGTGTGAAACTCCAGTGTCCATATCCACATCTAAATGGATGTTGGAATATAGTCATGTTTATTCACGTATGTGTAGCCTATGTTGCTTTTGGGCAGTGACAGTAGTGTGAAAAGTTACAACAGTTACCTGCAAAGCCCTAATTAAGTGCTACAGCTTTGTATATGGGATGTGTTAAAAACCTTGGTCCCCAGAGAGGCACTATTGTGGGGGGTGGAAACATAAGGAGATGCGGGCTAATAGGAGCTTTGCATCACTGAGGAGGCCCTCAGAGATTACTGGCCAACTCTTGCTCCTGTTTTATGCTTTCTGGCCATGAAGGGATCTGTTTTGCTTTGCTGTGTGTTTCTACCATGATGAGCTAGCTGTCTTGTTTCAGGCCCCAAAGTGACAGATCAGCCAAATTGACTATCTCAGGAGGCCTTTGTTACAATGGAAAGTTGATGAGTATAACTTATTCACCACCTAGACTTGGAGGAATAAGGTCTTTTGAACAGATGCTCAGACAGGCCAGCCATTGTTCTTGTTCATCAAAGCAGTGTTTGAGGGTTTCTGTCCACATTCTTGTATTTCTTGATATTTCTTGTTGCTGAAATCTCAAAGCACTGCAATTCTGGTTGTCTCTCCCCATATTTTCTTCCTCTACCCCCCAACCCGAGCTGATCCCTCCTGCTACCATCTCCACCTGCATAATCTGTTTCCCTTCCTAGGGAGCTCTATGTATGCCCTTCCACCTCCAGCCCTCCTGGTTATCCAGCCTCTCTGGGTCTGTGGATTGTCATGTGATTGCTCTATGTTTAACTGCTGACATTCACTTATAAGTGAACACATACCATGTTTGTCTTTCTGGTCTGGGTTACCTCACTCAGGGTGATTTTTTTTTTCTAGTTCCATCATCAGAAATGCTTCCTCCTGCATTTGATGGGAGCAGATCCAGAGACCCACAGCCAAACATTAGGTGGTGCTCAGGGAACCCCCTGGAAGAGGGGAAGGAGTGTAGGAGCCAGAGAAGTAGAATACACTAAGAGAACATGACCCACAGAATCAACTAAGCAGGGATCATAGGGGCTCAGAGAGACTGAAGTGGCAATCGTGCAGCCTGAGTGAGTCTGCACTAGGTCCTTTGCATGTACATTAACATTTAGCTTCTTATAAGACTCCTAACAGTGGGAGTTGGGGGCTGGTCTCTGACTTTTACCTACCCTCGGGACCCTTTTCTTTGGCTAATGACTTCTAGCCTTGATGTGAGGGTTTGTGCCTAGTCTTGTATCTTGTTATGTGTTGTTTGGCTGATCTCCCTGGGAGGTCTGCTCTTTTCTGATGGGGAAAGGAGGGGGAGAAGGGAGGTGGGGAGGGGGTGTTAGGAATTGTGGGGAGAGGAAACTGCGGTCAGGATGTATTGTATGAGAGAAATATACATCTATATCTATTTAAATATATTTTAATCTCAAAGCAGTCTTTAAAAATTGCATTTATTGGATTTGGTTCCCTCTTTCCACCAGCAATAGAATAAGAATAGCAGGTAAGCACCTTTACCTGCTGAGCCACCTCATAGTCCTCAAAACAATTTATATTTCCCTGATGGCTAAGGGTAGTGGACACTTTTTCAAATATTTATTGGCCATTTGTATTTCTTCCTTTGAGAACTACCTCTTCATTTAATTAGCCTATTTACCAATTAGATAACTTGGTTTGTTTGGTATTTAATTTTTGGAGTACTTTATAGATTCTAGAAATTAAATTCATTACGAGATGTGCAGTTAGATTTCTTTTACTGTGCAGCTTTTTATAATTTTGATTTCTTCCTGTAGCTAAGGCTGACGTGGATCTCACTTTGTACACCAGGCTGGCTTTGAACTCATGACAATCCTGTTGCTTCCATTTCCCAAGTGCAGAGATTAAAGCCACTGCTTGACATATGGTTGACTTTTTAAAAAAATGTATATGAGTATTTTGCCTGCATGTATGTCTGTGCCTGGAGCCCTTCGAGGCCAGAAGAAGGTGCTGGATACCATGGAACTAAGGTTACACATGGTTGTGATCTGCCATGGAGAGCTCTTTGGAAGAGCAGCCCTTGCTCCAGCCCCTTGATTTATTTTATTTTATTTTTTGGGGGGGCGGGACTAAGTCTCACTATGTAATCTTGGCTGGCCTGGAACTCACCATGTAGGCCAGGCTAGCCTCAAATTCAGATCTGCTTGCCTCTGCCTTCTAAGCAGTAGGATTAAAGGCCTGTGCCACCGTGACTGGCCATGCTTGACATTCCCCCCATCCCCCTTTGAAAACAGGGTCTCTGGAATTTGACATGTGGACCGTGCTGGCTCAGACTTGTGATTTTCCTGACTTAGCCTCTTCAGTGCGTGTACTAACATGCCAAGTTAATTTGATATTTTTTTTTTTTTTGGCTTCACTTGTTGCCCAATATACCAACTATATTTTGTTTTCAACACAGTATTCAAAAACATGAAACATTTAAGATTTTATTATAAAATATGCTTTGTGCTACATAATTTTCCTGAATTTAAGATAGACCAGGCTAAGCCATGTTTCACATAGAAACTGTATTAAATTCATTTTTTTTGGCTTATGGTATTTTAAAAATAACATTTCAACCTTTGGCAAATTGAAAGAAATCAGGTTTCTTCTATTCTATTTGTGTACAGGTGTCTTGCCTGCATGGATGTGTACCTCATTCCGTGCCTACTGCCTACAGAGGCTGGAAGGTATCAGATTCCCCAGTACTGGAGTTACAGATGGTTGAGAGCACCATGTGGTGCTGGGAATTCAATTCCTGGTTCTCTGGAAGAACAGCCAGTGTTTTTAACTGCTGAGCCATCTTTCCAGCATTGTTGTTTGGTTTTTTTAACTTTATATGTTTTGCCTACATGTATGTCTGGTGCCTCTGGAGGTCAGAAGAGGGGTCAGATCCGTTAGAACTGTAGTTGTGGCTGGTTGTGAACTACCCTCCCCTCTCTGTAACGCATACACAGATATACAAACAGAACTGAGCAAATGACAGGGACAAAGCTCAAGAAGCAGGCTAAAGGGCCGAGGGAGACAGTACCCGCCGTGAGTGGGCCCGGACCCAAGGGTGGGCCGAGACCTGGGCCAGGGGCAGTCGATCCGAGGGGTTATGTTTGAGCAGCTTGGAGATGAGGTCCTGGGCCCCCTCAGGCACAGAATGGGGGAACTTCAGGTCCACCTGCAGGTCAAGAAAGGAGACAGGTTTCATCTGTGTTACCTTGACATTTTCTGTTACTACTCTTCTATCAAGAGATTTTTGCAGCCCCCAGCTGCAGCACTACTGGCAATGGATAGCTGGTGTGGGAAAGGGGGTCATTTTTCTCTGGGAGTGTGAATATAGAGAGGTTGCTGGTGCTCATGCAGGGAACACGAGCTGGCCTCAGCGGTCTATAAAGGGAAACCGGACATGAAGGTAAATGGGGTATGTGTTGAGGAAGGAGTGCAGGGGGAGAGGTGCTTAGGGGTGGGAAAGATCATGGCATACTGTATACATGTATGAACTTGTCAGATAATAAATAAGTATTCACAAAACAGAGACACCTGTACAGAGCCCAGTAAATCTACTCTGCCCACCCCCACTCCGTGGCTTCTACAGGACACAAAGCCCAAGCAGCCATCCCACCTTGACAATCCGCCGGTATGTCTCACTGTGGCTAGGGCTCTCGAAGGGCGGGTTTCCCACCATCAGTTCATAGCAGAGCACCCCGATGCACCACAGATCTACCATCTCATTATGCATGCGCCCCTCAATCATCTCTGGGGGCAGATAGTCCAGGGTGCCACACATGGTCTTCCTCCTGGTGGGATGAGGGAACTGGTTTGGGTCCCAGAAATCAGACTGCTTCTCGTTTCTCTTTACTTGACAGTAGGCAACCCCAGGGTGCACTGGGGGAAGTGGGAGGCCATCTAAGTCAGACTGAGCGTCTGGAGTAGGATGCAGTAATGATATAAACATCTCTAACACCTACCAAGAACATGCTATTTAAATAAGTCAGATTATATTTCTTCTGTGTAATACCACAAAGCATTAAACAACGATGGGGCCACCAGATACTGAGAAGCACACCTCATGCCAACAATTGGTGGGTTTTGTTTGTTTTGTTTTTGTTTCTTTGAGACTGGGTTTCTCTATATAGCCTTAGCCGTCCTGGAACTCACTAGGTAGATCAGGCTGGCCTTGAACTCACAGAGATCCACCTGCTATTGCCCCCTTAGAGCTGGGACTAAAGGCACTACACCTGGCTGAATCCCAACACTTGGGCAGCTGAGGTAACATTGGTAGTTTGATGGCAGATTGGGCCACAGGGTAAAATCTTCTCTAAGAACTGGGAAGAGGCTTTGGGGAATGTAGATCAATAATAGAACATTTGTCTAGCATAGGCAATGCCCTGGGTTCCATCTCCAACACTGTCAAACAAAGCAAAAACAAATAAAAAATGACATGGGTAACCAGGCATGGAAGTGTATGGCTGTAATACCAACCGTTCACTCGAGCCTGGGCAACAGAGAGACCAGATTTCCTTAAGAAGAACAGGGTTGAGGAGGAGAGGAGGAGAGGGCATGGTGATACATGCCCTCAGGCCTAGGAAGCTTGGGGGTAAGGCAAGGAGACAAGAAGTTCAGGGTTATCCCAGGTTATACAGCCAGTCTGAAGTCGGCCTGTGCTACACACGATCCCATGCCAATCAATCAGCAATGTGGGAGTTTTCACAATGAAGCGGTGAGAGAGGTCCCACTATATTCAATAGAAAGGAGCAGAAAATTCAGGGCTTGAACTATTGAGTCACCTATGTTTGTAAAGATATCACAATGTCTACATGGCATGGAGACAAACCCCAATGTTCCCGAGGAATAAGATAAAGAGTTTTATGTTGAATGCCGCAGCCTCACACCAGGGATAGCTCCCCAGCCCCACCATACCTCAGCGAGGGGGCATGCACAGACCAGCCAAAGTCCGCAATCTTCAGCTCTCCCTGGAGACCTAAAAGCAGGTTCTCAGGTTTTATGTCTCTGTGAATCACCTTCTTCTTATGGCAGTACATGAGCGCATCTGCCAATTCCTCCATGATCTGAGAGGGTCCACAACAGAAGATCAGGCCTCCATCTTCCAGCAACATCCCCAGACTCATACCCCACACATTGGGGCCCTGACCGTGGCTGTCCGCTGCTCATCGAAAGTTCGGTTCTTCTGTAGTTCCTTGTAGAGTTCCCCCCTGGGAGCATACTCCAGTATCAGGTAGATCCTCCGCCGGTCATAGAAATAGTTGTAGAGCCGAAGGATGTTGGGATGTCTGGGGCAAAGAGAAAAGGAAGCTTCAGATTACATCTAGAAGCTAGGACAGATGGCAAAGTCCTAGATCGGGGGAGTAGTAAGGAGCTGGGACGGGGGGGGGTCCGGACGGACGGGGCTGGGATTGCAGAAACAGTGGAATGGGGCGATCAAGTTGGCAGAGGGGCCAGGGTCGGGGGTAAGCGGCATACTGCAGGTGTGCCTGGATCTCAATCTCTCGGCGCAGCTGGTGCTCCACTCCCTCCTTTTCAATCTGAGACTTGAAGAGGATCTTGAGCGCCACAATGAAATGGCTTTTCTTCTCCCGAGCCAAGTACACATTTCCAAATTTGCCTTTGCCCAGTGGACGGCCGATCTCAAAGTCATCAATAGTGAGGGGCTGCCTGATTGGAAAAGTGGGGGAGGTGGCTAGCTCAGTGCTGTCTTAGATTCTCTACAAAGGGGTTTGATTGCTCTCTGTCAATCATTTGCAGTTCTTTCTATCCCTACACCCCTTACCCTCCCTCCCATTTCTGTCTCATCACTGTTTAGGTTCCCTTGCCTAGTATGGGGTACTTACAAGGCGGTGGAGCCCTGACCGGTGTTCTCAGCCAACTTCTGGCCAGGGGCAGCTGAGGAGAGGGCAGATATGTTGAGTCCCTCCTTTGACATTTTCACCTTATACCCTCTTTAGGTTCTGGTCCCCATGAGCCAGTCCTCTCCCCATTTGTCTCAGATACCTGTGGACTGGCCATTGGTCCAGTTCATGAGGGCAAGTGCAGATGTCACGGCAGGCTCCTTCCGAAGGACTCTTTGGGGCAGGGTATTCAGGCCTGATTGAGACTGAGGAGCAAAGGGTAGTGCTGATCGTCCTTGTCTCTGTGGCCTGACTGGAATGTGCTACAAGCAGCATTTCAGCTACTTGTTAAAGAACCCATCCACTCAGAGTTCAGAGAACAACAGTGACGCCACAGCACTGGTGGTGCGCGTTCTTTTTTAATCCCAACACATAAGAGGAAGAGGCAATCGGATCTCCGTGAGTTCGAGGCAAGCCTGATCTACAAAGAGTGAGTTCCAGGACAGCCAGGACCACACAGAGAAGAGAAACCTTGTCTCGAAAAACAAAAACAAAGAGGCCATAGGCCATAAGCTCTTGTTTCAGCACCACTCTCCTCATTAAAAATTAAAACAAAACACCCCTCACCCCAAATACCAAAGTAAATGAATGAATGGACAACCCAAGGTAAGGGGCAAAAGATTCACCCCAACATCTAACTGTAGCAGTATGCTGTTATTTGGGCAGCTCCCCAAGGAAGACAGGGAGGCATATTTGTTGGTAAAAACTCTGCAAGACCTCAGCAGAGGGAACCACAGTCATGGCAAGGGGCATACTCTCCAGTGGAACCCTGAGCATCTGAGCTCAGGTGTTTTTATTCATTCAGAACTCACTAGGTGGGCTACTGATACCACGTGCAGATCATAAGCAATTAAACAGCCCCCACAGAAATCCAGTACCTGCAGACAATACCAAACCCCTTTTTCCAACAGTGCACAAAAACAATTATTTTAAAAACACAACTAAAAATAAGCCTCCACAACATTATTTGTAGTAGTTAGGCTGTGGTTGACCACCAAGGAAGACAAGGAGGCGTTTTCACACATGGAAGCCCTGTCAGACCTCACCAGAGGGAACCACTGCCATGGCAAGGGCTATGCTCCATCAACAGTGGAACCCTGTTTATACTTAACTAAAAATAAACCTCTGCGACCCTAACAATCTGCCTGGCCCTGGCCCGCTCCGCACCCTCAAGCAAGACACTCTCCAACCTGGATAGTTCTATACACATCACCACATTCATCCAGGCCTACCCAAGAGCCTGAGCTCACGAAATTGCTAGCCCAGTATTTAGTCCTTTACAGTAATAGACCATAGGGGTACTGAGGGATGATCTGATGGCCTTGGCCCACTTCACTTTCAAACTCTGCAAGGTCATAGATAATGTCTTTGGATGGTGGTGTCTCGTTCAGACCCTGCTCTAGTAGTTTTACTCAGTGCTCTATGCAGGAGTCCCAGCAAGGGACAAGGGAACTGAAGGGCTGTCCAGGGTCCAGGTCCCACCAACAGGGATGGGCTCTTTATTTTGGGGGAGGGCACAGGGTGCTGTGCAGTAGCCAAAGCTCATTATAAGTGTGCAGTAGTACGCTGCTGTGGCTCACCAAAAGGGACAAGGAGGCATTCTCATACATGCAAACTCTGCCAGACTTCAGCAGAGGAACCCACTGTCACCACCAGTGCCATACGCACAGTGGAACCTTGAGCATCTGAGCTCAGGTGTTTTTATTCTTTCAGAAATCCTCAGGCTCTACTGACAGCACATGCAGATCATTAGCAATCAGACATCCCCCTACACAGAAATACAACACAAAATGTCAAGGTGTAGGGTAGCCCCTCACCCAACAATGCAAAAAACAATTATTTTAAACACAACTAAATAACCTTCTACAACATTGGTGTGCTGTATTACAGGTGTGCACCACCGAGCGTACTAGCTCCTTTCTGCAGCCAAGAGAAGGTCCCACTGTCCCTACAAACATCCCCCGGTGATATTAGTATAGATTGGTAAGTACACACACACACCTCACAGAAATTCAAATCTATTTGGATCCTTAGTTCCCACTCATTACGGTAAGTTCCAGGGCTGGCGTGTGGAGTGTGTACATCGAACTTGAGGCTCTGGGTTTGATACCCAGCTTCACAAATAAGTAATATATTTAGACTTTCCTGGACTTTTTAAACAGTAACGTTCTATTCTAGTTTTTTCAGACCAGAGGGTAGGATTCACGGCCTGAAAGTACGATGCTGCTCGCTCGGTCCCAGCTATTATTTGTATGTGACAAGCAGGCTCAGCTTTGCAGAAGCCCTCAGATCCAGGAAGGTCAGAATCAGGTCGGCCACATTTGATACGACAGGGCTGACAGTGATCAGACTGGGCCCCACGCGCTTCGGAAGCGCGAAGAGGTCGGCCATCTGCAGGGCCCTACGTCTGTCCCAAGGCCTCGCCTTCCGGGGGAGGTGGGGCAAGGGAATGCGGCCAGGACCTTACCTTCTGCGAGTGGTAGGGCCACAGGCAGGCGTTCTCCTTCTGCGCCATTCTCAAGAGGAAGAGCAGGGGGGAGAGCTGGACCAGAGGGAAACAGCGATGAGAGGCAGAAGATGCAGAGGCCGATCTGCGGGGAGCGGGAGCGCGAGCCTGGGCGGGCGGCAGCGAGTCAGCTCGCAGGCCGAGGTCAGCGCTCCACCGCGCCCGCGCCCCGTTCCGCACCCCTCCCTCTGGGTGACCCGGTGCATCACCTCTGCCCTCCGGAGCCTGAGGTTGCAGTCGCTCTCCGCTCGGCTGGACGCCCGCACGCTGGACACCCTACCTGGCAGCTCCTCGACACCGACACTTTCAAATCTCCCTCTGTAAACCTATTGGCTGAGCCGCCATCCAAACCCACTCTCATTGGCTACGACTCTTGTGACGTAATCGTTGAGACGCCAAGAAAGTGCGGATTAAGAGGCTGGTTTTTCTCTGTCCCTAGATCCTCACCCTTGTTTATAAATAAATATTTAAATCGGGCAGTGGTGGTGCACGCCTTTTAATTCCAGCAATCGGAAAGCAGAGGCAGGCAGATCCGTGAGTTCGAGGTCAGCCCGCCTGGTCTACGGCGCAAATTCTCTGTTACACAGAGAAACCCTGTCTCTTGAGGGAGAAAACACTTAAACCAAGCGTTGAACCCTGGCTTAAAGAACCAAAAATAATAATGAGAATAATAATATGAATAGTTAGTTAACCGAGCTCTCCCTCCTCTCCCCCCAACCTTCTCTCTCTCTCCCCCTCCCTTTTCCTCTCTCTCTCTTCCTGTAATTTATTTTCTGCTAGATGGAGAGACAATTATGCTGACTCCATTGGTTAAGCTGTATGGTTCCCACGAGAATTTAAATGCTGCCCTTAATATAATCTTTGTATGTACAATCCGTGGTATATTGCCTTTAGGACTTCCCATGATATTCAATCCAGAGATGTTCAAGTTTCTTCTATAAACAAGAATGATGTTGTATACGACATAGTATCTTCACAGGGTTTATGGTTCTCTCGGGTTCAGTGCTTAATCTCTAGATCACCTAACTACCTAACATGGCGAAAATACTGTGAAACAGTAGTGAGACCTTCGTTAGGGAAAAGGATGCAGGGGGAATGAATGTCTGTTGTATTGCATCAATACAGACGCCATCTAAAAGATGAGATGCGATTCGTAGGCTAGACAGACGGATGGATGGACAGACAAGTAGATGGTTGAATCCGAGGATATATATTCATAAATATGGGCTACAAAGACAAACCCTGTTTCAAAAAACCAAAAAAAAGAATTCAAGTTTAGCTACATAGAGCTTCGGGGCCAGCTTGGACTACAGGAGACCTCAAGGAAAAACAAACAAGACACCCTAACACTCCAAAATCCCAAATCAACCTAACAAGCAAAACGGGTGACGCTGGTGGCAAATTTTACATAGTAAGAAAGAAGTGCAGATAATGAGACAGCCAAAATGTCCATCTTCAGAAAAATTGCTTAATACTTTACATAGCTGTCATTAAATTTTAGGTTATTGCTCCAATTATAAGGAATATGGAATTACATTTTTAATAAAGCTGTTGAGCAAAAAAAAAAAAAAAAAAGGAACAAAATTGTAAACAGCACCAATAAACATAAATTAAGCAGTACAAAGTGAAAACAGTGGTTTGGTATTATAAATGTAAGTAACTACTATTATTTTTAAAGTGGCTATTGCTACATTTATCCGAATAAAGAATGTTTATTGCCATAAATACATTTCTGAAGAACACTTGCTGGACTGTTATGAACAATCCTGTTAGGATATTTAAATATTTACTAAAGACAAGGCTAATTGGGCAGAAACTGGGAAAAGATGTAAAATTCTTAACACCTTTTAGCAACTTTGAGAGAAAAAGTCTCAAGGGGGTTCTCGGTTTGCTTTAAGCTACACATATGTAACATTAATTAATAGAAAACATTTGCTTTGGATGACCCCGACGTGATTTGAACACGCAACCTTCTGATCTGGAGTCAGACGCGCTACCGTTGCGCCACGAGGCCTTCCTGCGCCCTGCGCTTGATGGGAATCCTGAACAGAAGTCTCTCACCCACAGTTAGCAGGAAAAATTTTCAAGTTGGGTATCAGGTTTGGCTCACACGGTTCTCAGACCCACCGAGAGATGCTAGCGCTCACGTGGATAGACAACTATGATTGAACGATCAAACGTGGTTAGGTGCGCTTGGCAGAAAGGACAATTCTTTAACCTTGGGCCACACTGAGCTCACTCAGAGAAGGGACTTCAATGTTTGGAAGGTTTTTTTCTAGAGATGATGTCATCCTGGTCTCACTGACCCCTAAATAGAGTTTTCCACTTAATCCCAGCTGTGTTAATAACTAAAAACAAAAACTATGTCATTTAGTTCCTTCGGATCTAGTTTTTCTTATTCGTCTTTTTGGTAGGGTTCCATAACTTGACAAAATAAAAATACGTTAAAAATGAATATAAATACGATCGCTGCATGCAGTTAACACATCTGCGTTGGTGGTATAGTGGTGAGCATAGCTGCCTTCCAAGCAGTTGACCCGGGTTCGATTCCCGGCCAACGCAGTAAAAACTAGATTTTTTTTTCTTTCCCCGCCACCTTTAACTAAGTATTTATAGGTCCAATATTTGGCCAAGATAGTGCGTCCAAATGTCCAGAGAAACCTTTCCCTCTAAGGAAACTTTCTCACGACTCCGCCACTATCTACCCTGGTATTCTCTCAGCTCCTGCCATATGCGTCCTGTATGCTTTCTACCGTGTGTGCACCCAAAGCGATATCTGTCGGAACCACAGACTGCACGGGATGCAGTACGAATCTAGACCTAGAAGGCCTGGGGCCAAAGCAAAGTTAGAACAAGGTGTCTGGATTCGGGTGCAGCTACTTGCTTAACTTTACTGGCAATGACCAGATTTTCACGAATTACATGAAATTTAGAGTGTGACTAGAAAGAAAAGAAAAAAAAAAAATGCCGACTTCTCCCCGTCGGGGAATCGAACCCCGGTCTCCCGCGTGACAGGCGGGGATACTCACCACTATACTAACGAGGAGTAAGCTGGAAGCATCTTACTCCAGATGCCTGATCTGTATTCTAGACTGAGGTTGCTTTGTTGGCTATATGCTCTTTTCAATTATTTAAAGCGGTAATCAGAAATTCACGCCTGTTGCAGACAGCACTGCAAAAGGCGTCCGCAGAATGTCCGAAAACATCAAGAGTGATCGAAAGACACAGATGGTCTCCAAGACCGTGGAAACGCGAGTTCTCACGATCTTCGTCTTTCCAAGAGAATCAAGAATATCTCCTGACCTTCATTACCTGTCATCCGCCATCCCAAAACGGACATCGGCTAACCTGATACCAGCCTTCGGCATCACTAAGATGAGGAGATACTTAGCAAGAAGGCAGAGAGCCGAGATCGAGCGACTTGCCAAAAAACGATCGCTATTCCGCCCGCCCTGGCATGCGGATTGGGATGACTTTCCTGCCACCGTAGTGTTCGCTCAGGAAAAAAAAGCCCCCAAAGCTTGTGGCCTATACGGTGACATTTAATACAGCTGAAAAAAATAAACAAATAACATGGGGCTCGTCCGGGATTTGAACCCGGGACCTCTCGCACCCGAAGCGAGAATCATACCCCTAGACCAACGAGCCGACGTCCGACCTCTGTTGCGGACACCCATAGAGGTCGTTAGACATTTGCTGCAATCCGGCGGCACCGAGCCCGGGAGACCCCCTCGGCAAAGTCCTCTGGAACCGGGTTAGGGATCCGCGACCGGGCGCTGCTCCGCGAGCCCCGACTCCTCGAAGGAAGCGGCGTCGTGGGAGCCGGAGGTGAAGCTCGCTGTCTCGCGCCCCTCTGCGGGCCTGTTCAGTCACTGGAGCCGGTGCTTTCCACACTCCTCCTGCGCTCCTACCCCGCGGGCTCCGCCCTTCCTTGCCACGCCCGGAGTCCTGCGGCTCAGCCCCCGGCGCTGAGCTGTGACATTAATCGCTGGGGCGGCTTGCTTTGGAAACGTGCTGGGGACGGTGTCCTGAACTCCGTGGGTGAACTGCAGCTTTTCTCGCCCAATCTACGTTAGCCTGCAGCTAGCTACTGCGGCGACAGACCGGGCAGGCCCTGGGATAGGGTAACCCACCTTCCGTCTACACTGCCTGTCAACACCCAGCTAGGAGAGAGAACTAAGACCAGGACCTCCCAAGGAGGTGTTGCCAGCACGGAGCCCTGGGGTCCCGGCTCGTGAGACTGGATTCCCTCCTACCCTCCTCTTTAGCTTTTCATCTCTCCCAGTGAAACTGGGTGCGTGCCGCCTGAAACACGGGCAAACACCTGGATTGAATCTTTATTCAGAGTCAGAAATCTGAGAAGATGATGAATTAACATACCTAGACCTAGAAAGTCTAAGATTTCACACAGAGAAAGGGAGAGGGAGAGGGAGAGGGAGAAGAAACAAAGGCACGCACTTCAAAGCTTAGCCTTGCCCTCTGGCCAGCCTCGCCTCTGAGATTCACCATGTTGGTGCTTTTCTCCGGGCCATTCGTTCTTTCTGTAGCAGGTGGAGGGATCACATGCACCTCCTCTTTAGCTTCCTACAACGAAGTACAAATGTGCTCTTACACACTATGAAGTGCCCTTATCACTAGACTTTGATGAAAATATCACGCATTTTAATAGGAGCCAAAGCTTTACACTGAAATACACAATTCTAGGGTTGAACTTTGAACTGCCACACTTGCTGACTGCCATTAGGTTAGGGAAGAAGTCTTGGTGTCTTGGAGGCACTGGTATGTCTGCACCTGAAGCCTACCCTGAAGGAGAATTTCTTCATCCATATCCCGTCAGTTACTAAGACATATTATTTTTCCTAAGTATGTCTAGAATTATCTTCCTGAAGCTTCCCACCGAGAGGGGGGCAGTTAAGTAGCATCTTACTAGTCTCAGGCTGGCCTTGATCCTACATAGCTGGGTAAGAATGACCTTTAACTGAGGACTGGAATTATAGGCCTGAGCCACCACGCTCAGCTAAGTACTTAACTTTTTTTTTTTTAATTTTATGTTATGGGTGTCTTGAACATGTCACGTAATGACTGCAGAGGATGTCAGATCCCCAGGAACTGGAGTTACAGATGACTGGAATTGAACCAGACTCCTCTGGAAGAGCAGCCAAGTACTCTTACTATCGAGCCATTTGTCCATTCTCTCTAACTTGTTTTTATTGTCGCCCCCCTGCCGCATGCTGCCTATGGCACGGCAGCTTTTCCACAGACTGCCTAGCTAGTGTCTCCCTGTTCTCTAAGACATAACATACCTCATGTAGAAAGCTGACCCTGTCCCGCCCCCCCCCCCCCCCCATCATTCAGAGGCAGAGTAAAACGCCTCGAGCTCTTGTGGCACACGGTCCCTGCCCTTCATGTCTGTGTTGAGAGATTACCTTCCTAGAAGCCTACTCCTTTGCTTACAAATGTGCTCTGGGTTCCACTGTGTCACCAGCTTGTCACATACGGAGCTATTCCTTCAAGTCCACGCTTTTACCCAGCCATCGCCTAATGGGGATGGATGGAGTCTAGAGCGGTTTATGACCTGTCGACACCCCCACTGCCCTTGCTTGTCCTCCTTCCAGGGTTCATGTCTACCGCACCAGCCAGCCTTAGCAAGCCAGGGATAGCCCCCACCAGTCCACACGAGGCTCCCTGATGACCAGTTGTCAAGGTGCCCTTTTACTCCGTATCCACAAGGTTTCAAGCCCTGGAATGGTGGCAAGCCTGCCAAGGCTTGCTGATTCCTATCCTAATTCGCTTCTTGTGGGGATAGATGAAGACGAGTGAAAGTAACTTCACACGAAAGGCCTTCCTGACACAGAACTGCATCTAGAATTCACCCTAAATTTTAACATGTACTTAATATATACAAAGTAAAAAACTATGAGGCCCCAAACCAAAAGAAATATAATTAAGACCCAAACAAGTAAGAGGAGTTCAAATGCAAGGAGTCTGATGGGAATGGGGAAGGAGACTGTACGCGGAGGTCACAGGTGGGCTCTGGGTGGAGATGAGGCAGCATTCCTGATGAGGAAGGGTCGGTCAGCTTACTCTTGGAACACGTGATGCCTGATACGATAAAATTGATAAATGCAGCAGCTCAAAAACACAGAGGTTACACTACCTTCAGAAGACTGAAACCGAGTTCACACAAAGGCACCGCTGGGATTCGAACCCAGGATCTCCTGTTTACTAGACAGGCGCTTTAACCAACTAAGCCACGGCACCAAGGGCAGACAGAGCTTTTCTTAAAAGATACTACGAGAATATAACATTCGCATTACAAATGCCAATCCTTTCGATGGGCGACCTAAAATATACGTGCTTCTGTCCACAGGATTCCCTTTAAAGTTGAAATGTAGAAACACTAAGAGAAGGTGAAAGATAGAGGAAACTTGGATCCATTATTCTGAGGGGATTTTCAGGGTTTAGCACAGCTCTTACCAGGAACGAAATAGTAACAACTGATACAGTCAGAACCTTCCTTCAAGGATTAAAAAGAACCCACAGACGTAGTCGGCAGGATTCGAACCTGCGCGGGGAGACCCCAATGGATTTCTAGTCCATCGCCTTAACCACTCGGCCACGACTACAGAACTCTTCTAGCTACTTTTATCCTATGCTTTTATTACCCTTTATGCCATCCGTCCACTGGAGAGGATATGTGAGGTAGGGAGATGCGGCAAAGCAAAGCTGTACGCGGTCAGACTAGAGCTCTGGCTTGCCGCCGCGCCTCCTCCCGGATCCTCCCCAATCTCTAGTCTCCAGCAAAGATAGCGTGGGAAAGAAAGACGCAGCAGCGGCAATCCAGACTGTTCCGAGTTTTAGCCCGTGGAGGGCGTTCCTTCCCATTTGAAGAAAGCTAGCTACTTAAGTTTTAAGAAACTGCAATCGTATTATACGTTCTAAAATTCGAAGTATCAGGAACAGACTGTTTCAAGAGTAGAAAATAAAAGCTTTGAGGCTCTGGCCCGTACGGGGATCGAACCCGCGACCTTGGCGTTATTAGCACCACGCTCTAACCAACTGAGCTAACCGGCCAACTCTGTCAAGTAGTGCAGGAAAGACATCCCCAAATCTGTTATGTAATGCTCTCCAACCTAACACACATCTAACGCAAAGGTTAAGTGGGGAAGATATTCAAAGCAATTCTGGAAGGATGCTCCCCACCTTGGGAGCAGCTCAAGAATCAAGAGGGCTCTGCTGATCTTAGTGTTGGGCCTTGGGAATCCACTGAACAAGTATTCTAGTCTCCTCATCGTGTTTTTCCCCTACCTCTGGATCTCTCAACTCCCCTGTCTGCCTGGCAGTTCCAAACACTGCTAGGCCCTCCTACTTAACATGAGCCCCACTCCTGCCACCCTTGATGAGACCACCTTACAGTCATGTTCCTGTCACCCTATCCCCACTGCCCACTTGATGCCCCTGGTCAGCTTTTGACTTCGGTTTCTATCTTCTGTTGGATCAGCAGTTGTCCAAATCACCTTCCACCTTCCACACTGGTAGTAAACAAATGACTGAAATGGCAACGAAAGCCAGGTCAGTTACTAGGGAGTCTAGGTGTGGCACCTCAGAGATGAACATAAGTCAGAACGTCCTCAGAGAGGTTTATTGCAGCCCAAAGTGACTATCACAGAACTGTCATTAAGGGCAAGTCTTTTTGTTGTTTTTCACAAGGCAGAACCCAGGTGTGCCAGGTCACCTTGTGTAGGTGTTCTAACCCGACCTGCAGAAAGAAACACCATATTGTTCCCATTGTCCTCAAGGAGGCCTGGCACCGTAATAATTAGAAATTACAGTGTGCAGTAGTTCGTGACTCCAGGGTCTGGGGTCCTGAAAGCTGTGAGGCAACCTTTGGCAGTTCAGTTAAGAGGAAGAAGCTGAAGCTTCTGAAGGGCTGGGGTGCTTGGGCTCCTGGAGAGAAAGGCAGACCAGTCGGAGCCTGGGATTCACTTGAGTCATCAGCGGGAGCTCTCCACACTGGAACTGCTGCAGACGAGGAGGTTCTAAGCCAGCAAGAGCAAATGTCCTGAGAGTATGGTTGTTAGTTCCTATCTACAATCCCTCCTCAGTCTAGAAATCCCTATCCAGCCCCCACCCGGATCCCTTTCTAGGACCTGTCCAGCTGTCCTTACCTAGTGGGGTAATATCAGAGGGTTTCCTTTCAAGTGCAAAAGAAAGCTTAATAGGTCTGAGGACAGAGGAGCTGGTACAAAGTGTCTGGAGGAACAGGGCCAAAGGATCATGGGTTTTGCTTGGAGACTAAAAAGAGAAAATTCAGGACTAATTGAAACCCAAGTTCTCAAACATCTGGCAAAACCCCAAGAAGCTGGATATCTATCCAAGCACTTCTTACCTCTGTTTGGACTCCTGGCCCTTTAAACTGCAAGGCCACTGTCCCGGTGCCTCGTGCATGCTCTAGGACTGAGGCCCACACACTAGGAGTTAGCCCTAGTGCTGCTGCCACGTGATGGTCCCTACAGGTTACTGTGGCTTCTGCAGTGCCATCTTCTACCAGGAGCCTAGGGGAGGGGAAGCAAAACTCCCAGAGCAAACCCAAACAGACAATCCCCAGATCCAACAGACCACCTGACACAATGCTTACGTTATTTAACACACTTTAACCTTCATTTAATAATTTTAAAAAAGGAGAGGGGGAGAAGGATGAGACAGGGTCTTGCTATGTAGCCCTGCTGGCCTGATACCCATTATGTAGTTTAGACTGGCCTCAAGCTCACAGCCATTCTTCCGACTCAACACCACCCCCTACCCCGTGTTGGATTACAGAGGTGTACTACCACACTCCATTCAGTCAAAAAAATATTAAATTAAAATTTAATTAAACAGTAATTCCTATGAAGTGAAAAGTCTGCTACTGTAGGCATCAGAAGCTGTGTCTAGGAAGCAACCAGTGCGACAAGCTCCCCACCTGATGCTGGCCTGGCTCACAGCCATCCGAGCTGGACAACTGAGGTCCTGACGACCACACCGCCCCTAGGATAGACGAGACAAAACACAACTGGAAAGGCTCTTGATCCGATGATACCACTCTAGCATTTCACACCCAGCTCAGCCTGTCCCCTCCCAATACCTGAGGACAGATGCTGGTGCAATGAGCACACACCCACAGGATCTGAAGGCTCAAGACAGAAACGATATGGCAAGAGGTGGTGGCCTGGAATGGAGTCTGACCACCATGGAGAAGTTCAACCAGGTAGATGTGGGGCAAGGGAGCACTAAGGAGGAAGAGGAATGAGTCAAGTAGCAAGCAGAGAAGCTGGGACAGTGACACATACCTGTAATCCCAGCACAAGGATTTAGACCTCATCAAAATATCAAGGTTACCCAGGAATGGAAGTACATACTAATCCTAATACTCAGGAGGCAGAGGCAGGTGGATCTCTCTGAGTTCCAGACCAGCCTGGTCTACATGGTGAGTTCCAGGACAGCCAAAGACTACAGAGTGAAAGACTGTCTCAAAAAAAGAAAAAAGAAAAGAAAGAAAGAAAGAAGGAAAACCAAGGCTAATTGGACAGCATAGTGAAACCATCTCAAAAACCATAAATCAAGGCAGAGGAGTTCTGAAAGCAAGGTGAGTCTAACTGGCCTTAACAAGCATCGGAATGGGGAGAGGGACAGCAGAGAGTTCTATGCACCCCTGGAAGTCCATGGCCCTTGCCACACTCTGGTTCCTGATCCCCAAGAGTCATCACTTATTTCTCAGGCTTGAATACCAAGACATTAGTCAAGAAGGACGTACTTGCATTTCAGATGGAAAAGCCTTTACGAGCCTAGAACCTAGAGATTTTCTGGGTAACTTGATAGGTATTAGGCCTTTTTTCTTTTCTTTTCTTTTTTTTTCCTATTTGGAGCATATGAAATCCTTCTAACTCAAAAAATATTCTACTGTGAGCAGAGACTACATCTGTGGCAAATATTCTGGAGCCAGGGACATGAATAGAATGTCAGTGTGAAGCTGGGAAATAGAGATCAGAGCCTAAACACTGACCTGGCTTTCGTCTCTGGAGGGAAGCTCAGGACCTGCACAGAAGTGGACGGCCGGAAGCAACAGTAAACAGTGTTGGATCTGCAGGCGAAAGGACAGCGATGAGGAGGAGCGGTCAGGGTCACAGGGACCTGAAATCACACCTCCCAGGCTCTTCTACCTAACTCTTGCACCCGGGGCACATTCTCAGCTCTACCAAAGCAGAGAGAACAGAAGAAGACATAGACAGGAGACCAATAACCACAGTCAGAGCAAAGGTAAGCACAATAACCCCAGCATTTGGGAGACAGAGGCAGCAGCAAGAGGATCACTAGTTTGAAGCTAGCCTGGCCTAAACAGGGAGTGACAGAGTAGCCAGGATTATATAGCAAGACCCTGCCCTAAAACAAATCAAAATAGTAACAGCAAAGAAAAGGTGTCCTTGTAGCACAGTTAGGTGGGAGTGAGGTGAGTGTTCAACAGGACATCGGTAAGGAAAGAAGGTTTGGCCATAGGACACAGGTCTTCACCTGGAAATCTTTTTCTCCAGCTGGCTAAAGTGGACTCGGGCTCCTGGAAGGAGTCCTATCTGGGGAGGCAAGTGTGGATCTTCGATATATATGTCCAGGTGAGGGGGATATTCACAGTCATCCATTTCTAGAGCTACTGTTAGCTTCACACCTGTTTTAACAGCCCCAGCATTCCCTACAGATAGAGGGAAGGGTGGCTAGTGCATCAGCCAAGACTACAAGGTCCCATCGCTCTAATTCATACCTTCCCCAGAAGAAAGGACGTTACCAGACTTTATCCAGGGAAGACCCAGAGGTGGTTGACATAGTATCCGTGACAAAATCTCAGCAGAGAAAGATACCAAGTAACTGGTGCTGAAAAGAGAGAGAAATTACACAAGGAAAATACAACTGAGAGATCAGCCCACAAGACAGAAAAGGAACCATCTCATCTGCTAGAACATCATATACAAGGACCTAGAAAACCTTGAGCTAAAAGTAAAAGGGTACTTGGTTTGGGTACAAGAATGGAAACCATCGAACTGGGTGAAACGGTACACAACTTTAATCCCAGTGTTTAGGAGGTGGAAGCAAGAGTCAAAGGTCATTCTCAGCTACTTAGCAACTTCAAGACCAGCCTAGGCTTTATGAGACCCTGTCTAAAAAACAAACAAAATATAGGGGGCAGACATTACTTATGACCATTCCAACAGTGTCGTGCCTGAAACAGAACCTCCCTTTCATACTAATATTATTCCTCTACAGGTTAAATCACATTAAAGAAACACACAGAGCACAGAGCAGACTGTTTGCTCAGCCTACCCAGCACAGAAGAGAGCGTGGCCAAAATAACCAGGGGCAATGGAGAACATTTACTTGTCACTGAGCAGGTGGGACAGCGAGGACACAGGCAGTGCTTTGGCGATCTCTAGTACATTAGGTATGTCCTGAGAGCTCCCAAGTTCCAAGGTCCACTCCTCTCGGACAGTGAGGCAGGACACACAGCCAGCCAATTCCAAAGGACGCTGAGATGTGCCAGACGAATGCTCTGTCTCAAACAACTTTGGAGTCTGCTGGGAAACAGGAAGACAATTGCCTCTATGTGTGTCTAGGCCAGAAGAAAGTCTCCTAAGTCCTCCACTGCTGACTTTTTCCTGTAATCTGGTGAAGGAAGGAATCCCAACAGACAGATGCTTCAGTCCATCTAAATTCAGCCTCTTCCAGGAGACTGGCATGCCTGCTCCAGACTCCAGCTCAACCAGCTTTCTGATAGGTGAGAGGAAAACACTCACTGGGGGGCCAGGAGCCACGAGTCGGTAGACTTGGTTTGGGTACAAGAATGGAAACCATCGAACTGAAGAGCCAAGGAAGATGAGGAAGACCTGTGAGGAAGGACAGCACAGCTCTGGGCCCCAGTGTGGACCATAGGGCACAGGAGGTCAGGCCCTGGGTACCTGAAGTCCCAGTTTACCTTTTGATCCTTGTTCTCAACTGCCAGAGACTCAGGTGGGCCCCATTCAGAACCTTCCTTCCTCTGTGTGCCAGAAAGCCAAGTTCCTGACACATGAAAACTCAGGAGGCACTTTGGAAGCTGAGAGCTGGTTCCCGGAAGGACACAAAAATTACGTTTCATGAGGGCCTCCTTGTGAGACAGTAAGAACAGCCGGCTCTGTCTCCCAAGGGGTCCCTCTGGGCAGGAAGGGTCTGTCTGAGGTGGTTCTGAATTAAAGGTGGGTCTGGGAACAGGCAGAATCAGGGCATCAGCCAGGAAGAACTGGGCATAGACTCTGTTGGAAGAGGCAGGAATAAAGCTTTTTGTAATGCAGGAAATGAGTTATTTGGGTCCCCAAATCCCCACACACCAGGTTTTTCCTTCCCCTCAGACTCAGGAGGAGGAGCACCACTCCAGGGAGCTGACCTGGCCTGCTGCTTCTGGAGGAAGCCTGCCATGCCCAGCTCTTCCCAGGAAGAGAAGTTGCTCCTGACTTCTCTCTCCACCACCAGTTGGAACTTCTCTACTCGCACCAGGCAGCCTAGATGAAGAAAGTTTTCTATCTTGGCAAGAAAAGAACTATGGGAAAAGCAGTGAAGCAGAACACCCGGCAGGTCTGTGACCACTCCAGGCCAGGGCCACTGCCCTCTTCTGAAGCAAAGGCCCACACTGTGATCACCTCAGCCCTTAGGCAACCACTCCAAGCAGGAACCACTCCATAGGCATGTACAATCCTGCCCCGGCTCCACGGGCCAAAAGGCCTTTGTTGTACTTTCCACAAAGCTCTAAAATTCCCTTTTTCCAAATCTAACAAATTTCCTCTCTAGTGCTTCCCTTTTTTGTTTGTTTGCTTGTTATGTAGCTCTGGCTGTTTTGGAACTCACTATGTAAATCAGGTTGACTTCAAATCAGAGCTCTACCTGCCTCTGCTGAGATTAAAGGCATAGGCCACCATGCCAAGCTCCTCTTCAAGACTCTCAACAAGTCAAATAAGACCAGTGTTCTGCCAATGTTCTTTCCACGTAGGAAATAGAAGGGTACATGTTTAGGAGCTGTGTAGGAGAGATGGATGCTGAGAGTGGGAGCTCTGGTACCTCTTCTCTCCATCCATACCAGCCTCTCAATCTTCTCCACATTGTTATCAACATCAGTAACAAACCCCAACAGATGCTTCCTCCTGGCTCCCTGCACTCTGGGAAATCTCTACCACCACCATTTTCCATCTCTCAACTTTGTACCTATGAGCTTCGGGTCAATGAGGGGCTGCGAATTCTCAGTCAAGGGCAGACAGGGCAACGAAGCACTTAGGTCCTGAAGCAGCAGACAACCTTTATGAGCTGAAGCCACCAACATCCCGAGTAAAACCTGCAGGAACAGAGAGGCCAACCTACTAAATGTTTATTAAAGACATGGAGGGGTGGGTGTAACTCCAGCACTTGGAGGGCAGAGGCAGAAGGATATTCCAAGTTTGAGACTGTCTTGATCTATATTATGAGTTCCAGGCCAACTAGGGCTCACAGTGAGATCCTGTCTCAAAAGAAAACTAAAAATAAAACTCCACTGAGCATCTACTGTGTATCATGCACCGCCTTAAACATTAAGCAGCAACAAAGACAAGCACCCACACATGGAGAATAAGATCTAACGTGCACGGCCGAGCACGGTACAAGCTTGTAACCCCAGTGCTCAGGAGGAGAGCCTCTGGGAGTATAAGGTCAGCCTGGGCTATACAGTAAGACTGTCTCAAAAAGAAAAAAAGAGGCAGTAACAGAAACAAAGCAAAACAAAAGCTACCAGAATTCAATATTCCAAGTCTTGGGGTTTTTATTCCACTTATAGGGGGGCATCATTTCACTTACGTGGAGGTCAGAGAACAACTTGAGGGAGTCAGTTCTCTTCTTCCATTAAGTGTATTCTGAGGGTCAATCTCAGGTCACCACTCATGACAGCAAGAGCTTTTACTAATGAGCCATCTCACTGATCTGTTTCTGTTGTTTTTTGTTTTTTGTTTTGAGGCGGGGTCTCACTGTATAACTCTAGCTAGCTTGAAACTGTGTGGGCCAGGCTAACCACACTTGACTTTATTTATTTATTTTGAGACAGGGTCTCATTATGTAGTCCTGGCTGGCCTAACTCAAAACGATCCGCTCATCTCCCCTCTCCTAAGTACTAGGATTAAAGGTGTGTACACCACACCTGACCCAAGCTGTGCTTTTGTTCCATTCTTCTGGTTGCCACAGAAGGGATGAATTGGAGGGGGACAAGAACAGACACAGCGGTCTATTAGAAAGCCAGCAATGACAACACCAACAAGTGATCTGAACGAGGCAGTGGCAATGAGGATGGCAAAAAGTAGTCCCCTCAGCTTTCTAGAATTCCTTACCCAGCCTGGCTGGAACGAACAGGATGGTAGACAGAGCCAGGACCAGGCTAGGCGGCGATTCAGTTGGCAGCTGGTGAGGTAGGCAGCTTCTGGGAGAGGCAGAATGGCCTTTGGGTCAAAAGTAGCCCAAGCCCTATACTGCCCTTCCTTCGCCAGGGCAGACAGAGTAGGGAAAGAGTAAGGAGTCCGCAGCTGAGTATACTGCTGGGGAGAAAGGAAAAGTCAGACTGTGTCCCCTGCGCCCAGGTGTCCAAGCATTAGCTCTGTTGCCAATCTTTCCCCAATTTCTCATACTTTTCCATGGGGACAGTTATGTGGCTCTTCCAGGATCTCACTGGGTGCATGCCGAATGAGGCTGCCAGGTGCAATAAGAACATCCCAGGAGGGAGCCAGGAGTTGCAGTCCCAGGCTGGGGTTCCCAGGAGAGGACTCCTTCAGGAGCTGGTGGTATCTCAGCATATGGGGACATAGCCTTGGCCAGCAAGAGAAGCACAGTCATTTCCCCAAGATCTGTTCCTTCCAGGATCCTGTTTCCCCTACAGAGAAAGTATCATCTCCCCACACTCCTCTCCCCACCGGACCCTCAATCTCCATCCTCCTCACTTGTAGGCCAGCTCCTCCAGGGCATTGGTAGCCCACAGGTATAAGGGAAGTCCTAACTGACACTCCCACACAAGTTGCTCATACAAGGAGGCACCATGAACTTTGTAGGGTGGCAGAGTCTTAGGCTTCTGATGAGAAAAGCCTTGAAGCAGAATGGTGCCATGGAAACAAAGTGCTAGCACGGGTCTTGTCTCTCCACCCACCGACTGGAGGAGATGAACATCTCGGAGCTGCAGGAGAACAGAAAAGCCGAGGCAATTAGAGTATGCGTTGTACACCTGTAAATCCCAGTATTTGGGAGGCAGGGGCAAGAGGCAGGAGGACTAGAGGTTGAGGCCAGCCAACTTGAGCTAGCCACATGCCTTTAATTCCAGCACTCCAGAGGCGAGGCAGGTGGATCTCTGTGAGTTTCATGCCAGCCTGTTTTACATAGCAAGCTTCAGACCAGCCAGGACTACATAATGATATCCTGTCTCAAAACAAAGAAACAAGACAAAAGACTACCTAAGGGCTGGAGAGATGGCTCAGCAGTTAGAAGAAAGTACTACTCTTGCAAAGGACCCAAGTTCAGTTCCTAGTGCCCACTATGGGTGGCTCACAACCATTAAAACTTCAACTCCAGGGGATTTGATGACCTCTCCTGGCCTCTGCACGAAACTGTATTCCTGTGCAATACCACCCTATCCTCACGCATACAAGTACACACAATTAAAAACTACACGTAAAATTAGCCCAAAAAAAAAAAAAAAAACTAAATAAGAAGTGCAGAGGTGAAGCCCCAACTTAGCCCACACAGAGAGGGCTACATTTCCACAGCCTAGGTCCCAGGAGAGACACGTGTCCCCACTGCTGCCTGTCTCCTTTGCTGTCTCACCTTCTATCAAATCCACTCTCTCTGAGGTCACCCATTATCTCCCAGGAACTGAGGCCTCTCATCTCCAGGTCTGATATCTGACATACCTCCAGAGAGACCCCTGGTCGAATCACCCGCCTGAGGCCATGGACCTGCTGGTATGCGAGGCAGAGGATCAGTTGCTCATCCAGAATGTAGAGGCTGGCAGACTCATTCAACACACCAGTGACAGTTCCCTGCACAGAGGACAGAGGTCCAGCGGCTACTATCTCCTCCTCCTCTGGAGACTTACATTGTCTATGCCACAGTCTCTAGGATCATTCCTTTCACTCACCGAATAATGTAAGACTTTGGAATCCCGGACAGGACCTTCTTGCCTCCTGCTGTCTTGGCGGTTGGTGGGTGGGTGAAGTGGTATAAGGTCAGCTTCCAGGAACGGTATGTCCAGCTCCCGCACACAATCTGGTCTCAGTGGCATCAGAGTCGAGGATGGGATGGTTGTCCAAATACACGAATGGTGACCCCGGATCTTGGTTACTCGCAATTTTGTCAGCACATAGGCCCTATCAGGGCGAAGGACTCGATGCCACACCATTTGGGCAGGAATCTGGCTTAGGCAGAGGGAAGTAACATACATGAGACACCTCCCCCCAACGCTGTTCTTCTGCCAAAGGCCATACCACAATCTGACTCCAAAGACCCCACGCCTCTCCTCTTACCTCTGCAACCTCTCCATTTGTTTGCCTGTTTTTTTGTTGTTGCTTTGTTTCGGACAGGTCTCATATAGCCCAGGCTGGCCTAGAACTCACAATGTAGCCAAAGCTAGTGTTGAACTCTTAATATTTTAAGCCGCTGAACTTTCAGATCTCTTTATTAGGAAATGCCACATATTTCTTCATCATTTCATAAGGACAAACCATCCCTAAAATTTCCTTCAATACTGATAAATATTCCATCAAGAAAATCACATTCCTTTCAGCGTGTCTTCTCTCACCCCAGAACATACAAGCCAACCATTTATTTCATTAATATGAGCTGATTACGTATGTCTCCAGTATTGAGATAGATGTTAGAATAACAAATTATTCATTCCTCTTTAATATGTTTAAATCACTGGGAGAAGAACCCTAAGCATCAACACAGTGCCACAAATAATGGAGCACCAAAGCAGTGTACGCCGAGTGAAGTTTTTCTTCCATCTTCATGCTGGGCCGGCGCTCTACCGCTGAGCCTACCCAGTGCTCATGAGGTTTGTAAGGAAAAAGTGAGGAGGAAAGACCAAGAAGCCCAGTGAATGCAGCTGACACTGAACAGCTTTGTTCAATTTCATTCAATATTACACCTTCCTTTTTCAGGTTTAAAAAAAATTATTAAATTGTGCCCATGGAGGAGAGGCATCAGGTCTCCCTGGAGCTTGAGTTTAGTTGTGATGCACCCAATGCAGGTGCTGAGGACTGAACTCAGATCTTCTGCAAGAACAGTATGTACTTAACCACGGGCCAGTTCTCCAGCCCTAAGGCTGGTATCTCTTATCTGAAATACAAACAGAAATGCTCCAGATTCTGAGATTCTACAGTATCTGCACATATAAGACATCTTGCAGATGGAACCCAATTCTAAACATGAAATTCATTTGTTTCATATACACTTTATATTACAGCATGGAGGCAGTAATCTTACACAATATTATTATGCTTGTTTTAGCTTCAATCTATTACATATGGTCAGGTGGTGTGATGTTGCCATTCAGTTTCAGATATTTGAGCATTTCAGATTTCAGATAGGAATGCTCAGTTTTGAACCTAAATTCAAGGCCTACCTAGGCCACATGATGAGTTCACTGGACTCAGTTTAAAACTTTTAAAAATAAATGAATAAGGGGATATATAGCTCAGTGGTAGAATATTTGTCTCTTAACTACAAAGCCCTAGATTCAAACCTCAATAAAGGAGGCTAATTAATTGAGATGCAAAACTTGTCTATACTTTAATAGAGCCAACTCAAGTTTAACCACTCATGGAGTGTGCCCCCACAGGAAACTCTGGCTGGTTGTTATAGCAACTACAGGCTACACCGTGCACAGCACCTGCACCGTTTGTAACACTACACTGTACTGCTGCATTTCAGGCATCAACACTAGTAAACAATCTAGTAAAACTGGAATCTACCTGAAGATCTCACCCTGCTTTTGAGTCTGAAGAAATTTAAGTACAGTTCAGATATTTCTCCCTGAACACACAGTAACATGCACATGAACCCACTTTGCCTGTCACAGAAGTTTCCTAATTGTCTAAGTCTTCTAAATATTGTACTTTTTTAAAAAAGAAGAGGCTGAAGAACTGGCTCAGTAGTTAAAAGCACTTGCTGCTCTTGCAGAGGATCCAGGTTAAATTCCCAGCACCCACATGGCAGCTCATGACTATAGCTCCAGTTTCAAAGGATATAATGCCCTCTTCTGGCCTCCAAGGGCAGTGCATGCATGTGGTGCACATACTTAAACATGCAGGCAAAATATCCACACACAAAAAATAAAACTAAAATTAAATATATATATATATCTCTTTTTTTAATGTTAAGTTCCTCTTGAACCTAGAAGAAAAGTCAAGATCAGAAATTTGGGCAGACTTTAAGCATCTTATAGTGTTTGATTTGTCTTATTTCTGGGGTGTGTGTGTGTGTGTGTGTGTGTGTGAGAGTGGGACATGCATGGTCCACAGCATGTATGTGAAGGTCAGACAATGATATGCAGGAATGGGTCCTTTCCTTCTACCATGTGGGTACCTAGGATTGAACTCCTGTCAGGCTTGGTGGCAAGAGCCTTTACCTGCCAAACCATCTCAATGGCCTTCATATTTGAGACAGAGCCTTGCTTTCTTTTCTTTTTTAAATAAATTGTTGCTGCTTGTTTTGGTTTTGAGACAGGGCTACATTTTGTAGCCCAGGCTGGCCTCAAATTCATGACAATACTTTGTATCAATTTCCCAAATGTTAGGATATGAGCAACCATACCTGGCTTCTAAGCAGGTATGGACTAGGGTCTGTGGATTTGTTGCTGTTTACAAAGGTCTCATACAGTCCAGGCTGGTTTCAAACTTGCTATGTAGCTGGGGCTGACCTTGAACTCCTAATTCAACTACTTCCACTTCCTGAGGTTTATACACCATGCCTGACTTTTAATTTAATTTTTTTAAATTTATATATGTGTGCACACATGCACATGCAGTGGCACACATGTGAAGGTCAGAGAACAACTTGCAGAAACTGGTTCTCTTTCTACCATGTGAGTTCTGGGATCAGGTTTAAGTCTTTAGGCTTGGCAGCAAGCATCATTTCCTTCTGAGCTATATCACCCACCTCTCTTAGAATTTTTTTAAAATGTATTTCTAGTCAGGCGGTGGTGATTCACGACTTTAATCCCAGCACTCAGGAGACAGAGGCAAGTGAATCTCTGTGAGTTCAAGGCCAACCTTGTCTGGTCTACAGAGTGAGTTCCAGGACAGTCACGGCTACAGAGAAACCCTGTCTCTAAGAAAGAGAGATGGAGAGAGAGGGAGAGAGATAGAGAGAGGGAGAGAGGGAGGGAGAGAGAGAGAAAGAATAAATGAATATAATATATATTATATATCAATATATATATTCCTGTATCAATTTCCCAAGTGCTGGGATTACAGATATGAGCAATCATACTGGCTTCTAAGCATTATTGTATTGGACCGTGGATTTGTTGCTGTTTACAAAGGTCTCATACAGTCCAGGCTGGTTTCAAACTTGCTATGTAGCCGAGGCTGACCTCAGGAACCAATCATCTGCAATACTGACAGATGGTCTCCTTTATTCTAATAAGCATATAAAATACTATTGTGGGCTGGGTGGTGGTTGCGCACATGCCTTTAATCCCAGCACTCAGGAGGCAGAGGCAGGAGGATCTCTGTAAGTTCAAGGCCAGCCTGGTCTAGAGTGAGTTCCAGGAGAGCCAGAGTTACAACAGAGAAACCCTGACTCTGGAAAAAAAAGATATTGTGACCTTACACATATGTGTATGCATCTATACTTTGCTCCCTTGTACCTCCTCTCCCCTTTCTTTCTCTCCCCAGATGGTCTCCCTTCCACTTTCATATCTATTATCTGGCATGTAACACGGGGCTGTCAGAATCCTAGGACTTAAGAGTTGACAGCCAGGGTCTGGAGAGATGGCTCAGTGTTTAAGAGCACTGGCTGTTCTTCCAGAGGTCCTGAGTTCAATTCAAACCACCTACATGGTGACTCACAACCATAATGCCCTCTTCTGGCATATAGGTATACATGCAGAGGGGACACTCATATACATAAATAAATATAATTTAAGAAAAGTTCAAAGCTACATTAGACCCAATTTCAACAAATAATGCCTAGAATTTCATATAATTTCATGTAGTTGTTAAGTACAATCTTTTACCCTCAATTTAGGGAAAGAGAAAGGAAGGACAGAAAGAAACTTCCACCACTTTTGCAAGTGGCCTTGATACAGAATGTGAGAAAGTTAGAAATCTCCACAGCCTTTTTAGGTTGTCCTAAGCTTGAAGAGGAGTAGCTGACAGTGAGTCAGTCTAGCGTCTCAGCTCATAATCTGTAAACTCAATCTCTCCAACCTTTGTTCTTTTTAAGAAGTAAGACACTAACAATGTACAACCCAACCAACGAACCACCAACCAACACCCACCCCTGTTCTCGGGGCTTCAGACCTTTTATACCCTAAGCCAAAAGTTCCCATAAACCCAAGCGGCGCACACTCCCAAGAACAAGCTACATGTGCCAGTTCGACTGCACCTAACCAGATGATAGACACCTGCATCAAGCATTCCAACTGCAACTCACAACATCTACCACACCTGGGGCAGGAACATAAACCTAGTCAAAAAGCCATTTTGTGTTTTAAAACAAAATAACAAAAACTTCTTTCAAGTATTCTGCTACTATTTTATATATTTGATATATATGTGTGATATACATATGTATATCATATATGTATGTGATAATATGTAATACTTGTCTTTGTATACATATGCACGTGTATAAACAGCAGGTGCATGTGGAGGCCGGAGGTCGTCAGACTGTCATCTTCAATCACTTCTCTTTATCTATCTTTATGTGTGTGAGTGTTGCTTGCATGTACATATACCACATGCCTGAGTTCATAAGAGGTCATTGGATTCCTTAGAACTAGAGTTAGAGATGGTTGTGAGCAACTAAGTGGGTGCAAGGAACTGAACCCAGGTCCTCTGCAAAAGCAAAAGGTTGCTCTTAAACATTGAGCCAGCTATCTTATTTTTTGAGAGAGGACCTCTCTGACCCTCAGAGTTCAGTAACTGGCTAGACTGAGTTCTGCCTGCCTCCACTCCACAGCACAGGGTTAAAGAAATCTGCTGTCATCCAGCTTTTTCCGTGGGTGCTGGATCTGAACTTAGATCCTCAGGCTCTCTCTCTCTTTTAAATAATTTTTCTTAATAATTTGAGTTTCATACAATGCATCGCAACAACACCCTCTTCCCATTCCTCTCTGCTCCCCAGTCCCACCCCTGTACCCTCAAAAATACAAAATACAAATACAAAAAATACAAAAGTACAAAAAACAGACAAACAAAAATAAATAAATAAATAAAAGTCTAGCCAGAGTGGCAGGGGTATGGATCACACGCTTCACCATGGACCCTGGAGGCAGCAGGTTTCTCTGATGATGAACATTCTCCAGGCCCACACCAGCCCAAGACCAAGCACAACAAAGTTCTATTTGACCTGAAGTCTGGCCCCACTGCCCAAGCCCACAGGTATGCAGAAATCTCCCAGGTAACTCCTGCACACCAAGCAGGTACCCCAATATCCAGCAAGCACCAGGGCATCCTGGTGGCCTTCAGAAATCCTGAAGGCACCTGGATATCCTGCCCTCAGGCTTTTTTAATACAAAAAAATGCTTTACACAGCGATGGAGAAATGGCTCAACAGTTAAGAACACTGGCTGCTCCTCCAGAGGACCTGGGTTCAATTCTCAGCACCCACATTGCAGCTCACGCTATCTGTAACCCCTGTTCCAGGGGATCTGACGCGTTCATACATACAGGCAAAACACCAATGTACATAATATAAGTTGCTTTTTAAAAAATGCTTTACTCACTGATTTGTCTCTCTAGCCTTTCTTTTAAAAAATTATTTATTTTAGCCAGGCAGGGGCAGCACTCGTCTTTAATCCCAGCACTCGGGAGGCAGAGGCGGGAGGATCTCTGAGTCAGAGACCAGCCTGGTCTACAGAGTGAGTTCCAGGACAGCCAGAGTTACAACAGAGAAACCCTGTCTCAAAAAAAGTATTTATTTCAATTTTTTGTGTATGGATGTTTCTCGTATCACTTGCAGGCAGTGCTTGAGGTGGATCTTTTGGAATGGGAATTATAAACGGTTATGAGATGTCACGTCAATCCTAGACACCAAACCTAGGTCCTCTGGAAGAAGAGTCAGCATCCTTAACTGCCAAGCCATCTCTTTAGCCCTTTCTCCTTAATTATTTCCTGCATAGTAAGACAAGGTCTTACTATGCAGCCTTGGCTGGCCTGGAACTTGCTGTGTTAATCAGGTTGTCCTTGAATTCACGGTGATTTGCCTACCTCTGCCTCCCAAGTGTGAGGATTAGAATCATTAGCCATCACGGCCAGCGTCTATCTTTGGTGTGTGAGTGTGCACAACCGTGCAGGCTCACATACGAGCAGATGCACATATGCCTGTTCACGTGGAGGTCAGAAACAATCTCAGCTGTCTTTTCTCAGGATGTCTTCTACCTTTTTGAGTCAAGGTCTCTCACTGCCCTGGAACTTCCACAAAAAAGATATGCTAGTCGGACAGCAGGTCCCAGGGCTCCACCCATCTCTGCTTCCCACCTCACCATCATTGAGGTTACCAGCATGTGCTCTTTTTACATGGGAATCAAATTCAGGTTCTCACGCTTGTGAGGAAATACTTTACTAACTAAGCCATCTCCTCAGCTCTTTTCCTTCTCTTCCCTTTTCTTCCTTCCTTCCTTTCTTTTTCCACATCATCCTGTCTTGGCCTGCCCTTCGACCCCTTCCTTTCTCCATAGTTTCTACTTTCGTACTCCAGATACTACACATAAGAAATGTGAGATTTCCTTCTGCGTCTGCACTTTGCAGCTCTCCCTGTGCTGTTCTCTTGTGGTGCTGCCACCCCTTCCACTCCCATATGCCCGACTCTACCTATTCCTCACCTGTACAATGATGGACACCTGGTTGCCAGCTCGGCAGCCAGCTGGGGATGATTTACCAAGTGTCATGATGAAGTAACTTCTGTTCTGAGTTATCACCAGGGCACTCAAATGGACCAGTTTCCCAGCCAGATTTGGCTCCTTTACTTTGTGCTTCTTTCTAAGGAAGAAGGAAAAAAAGACATTTTTATTTCTCTCCTTCGCCTATATCCAAGTCTTCTCTTCCACTGTAAAGAACAATCTCATAGCAGTATAAAATGTCCAAAATTCAAAGTATTATCTAAAAACCTTCCAACGCTTTCTTGCCCTCAGACAAGATATATTTTCTTGGGAGTCTGAGGCGACTCTGAGAGGAAAGGTGCTTCCTGCCAAGCATGAGGACTGGATTTGATCCTTGGGAACCAAATGGTGAAAGGAGAGAACCATCTTCCCACAAATTGTTCTCTGACCTCTGTGTATGTGTGTGCTATAATGGGAGGTTCACAGACAGACAGACACACACACACACATACACACACGCACACACACACACACACACACACACACACACAAAGAATCCTCTTGGGTACCAGAGAGATAGTGCCTGTCTGACTTCTAAGCACAAGTTCTATTACTAGAACCAACATTTAAAAAGCCAGTGTGGTGGCATAATCCTTGTGGGGGAGGTGGAGGCAGGTGGGGCTGAGAGACCCCCTATCTCCAAATATAAAAAGGCTGACAGAGTCTGAGGAATGACTCTTGAGGCTGTTCTCTGACACATCCATGTATATATATACACGTATATACAAAAATAATTCTGTTTTGTTTTCTTTTAAAAAAAATCTTAGCCGGGCTTAGCCTTTAATCCTAGCACTTGGGAGGCAGAGGCAGGTGGATCTCAGTGAGTGAGTTCCAGGACAGCCAAAGTAACAACAGGGAAACCCTGTCTTGAAAAAACAAATCAAAACAAAACAAAAATCTTGGCAAGGTAGTGCTGTTGCACACCTTTAATCCAGCACTCAGGAGGCAGAGGCAGGTGGATCTCTAATTTAGAGGACAGCCTGGTCTACAGAACGAGTTCCAGGACAGCCAAGGCTACACAGAGAAACCCAGTCTCAAAAACCTAAAAAAGAAACGAAGAAATCTTATTTTATGTATATGAATGTCTTCCCTGCACGTATGTTTGTGTATCACATGCAATCCTGGTACACAGGGAAACCAAAAGGTGTTGGATTCCCTGGAACTAGAAATACAAATGGTCGTGAACCACTACAAGGGTGCCAGGAATCAAACCCAGGTCCTGAGAAGAGCAGACAGTGCTCTTAACTGCTGAGCCAACTCTCTAACCTATTTTTTTCCATCTCTTGAGAAGGAGTCTCACATTATAAACCAGACCACTGACCTGGAACTCACTATGCAGGCTACACAGCCTTGTGCTTCAGTGTCCCTGATGCTGGAATTGTAAGGGTGAGTTACAACTAGTTCAGAGCCTTCCTCATGACTTTCTTGGTATTTAAAACCCCATTGTTCCCTTGTTCCATCTATCATCTATATTATTATTAAAACCTTTCTTTCTCTCCACAGAAATACCATCTTTCTCCAAGTTTAACAATGTTCCTTTCTCCTCTCAGAGTGGAAAATTACCTGTATCTGAGCAGGTAGGATGCCTTTTCTGGGTAGAGGACAGGGATGGGTGTGACAGGGCCAGGACTGCCAGCCAAAGGAAATACTGGCACAGGTGTACCCCACAGCTCCAAGTGCCCTTCCCCCAAGGAATTCCTCTTGGCAGGAGGGAGGTAACTCCAACTGGGGAACAGGAAGAGATGGCCCAACCAAGAAAGGTCAAGATCTATGAGCTAGAAGAGATCAAAGCACAGGTTAGCCAGTACCTTAGCAATTAATCTACCACTCCTGCTCATCCCAGAGGCATCTGACTCCCTTCTCCTCACCTCACAGCCCAAGATGCCAGTGTTATCTCTCACATACAGGCTTCCACTCCTGCGCTTTTGTTCCAAATCCCCTGATAGGTCTATTAGTGTCCCTAAAAGTAGCAGCTGCTTCTGGGGCAGGACACTGTCCTCTGGCTCAGATGCTTCAGACCAAGCATTATTGCTCCAGGACAGGTGGCTGCAGCATGGGAGATCCTGGTGGGTCTTCAGATTCTGCACCGAGACAAAGCTGGAAAATGAAGAAAGCAATTCTGCAAATCATTTACGTCTAAGAAAATACCTTCAACCTTGACAAAACCCTCAGAGCATAAATAAAGTCGGACTGAAGGAGAACACGGACTAAGAGATATTTGACTAAAGAGGAACCTATGATATTAAGGATGGGGTCTGCATCTAAAGGTTGGGCAATGCCTCTAAGAGAAACAGGAAGAAAGTCTGTGATAAAGAGCTCTACAACAAGGGCCCAAGAGACGTGAAGTAGAGCGCAGGAGCAGTCTTAGGAAATAGGTGTGCCTGGAGAACACTAAAGAGTCCACAAGCAAGGACTGGAGCCAATGACTCGGCAGTTAAGAGCACCGTCTGCTCTTCCAGAGGACTAGGTTTGATTCCCAGGATCCACATAGTGGCTCACAACTGCAACTCCAGTCCCAGGGGATCTGATCTCCTGGCCTTCATGTTCACCAGGTATGCATCTGGTACACAGACATATATACAGGCAAAATATCCACATACATAAAATTAATTTAATTTTAAAAAGAAAAGAAATTTTAGGAGACATAGAGATATGCTGTTATATAAGTAAACTGGTATGATTCCACTGAGACCAGTAGGCAAATAGATACTGAGATTGATGGACTATGTACTCTACAGATCAGCATTTCCCTTCAGGTTGGTGACAACTCTATTGTAGCTTACTTAGGGACAGAGGAATGTATAGTGACAATATAAAAACATTCATGGGGAGAACATACTCCATTTTTACAATGTAGTGACTTCAGAGAAGAGACTGGAATATAAAGGTGAGCTGCGACACTCAAAGACTCAAACTTATTTGGTCATGGAGTGCTTTGCAGTGCTGGGGGTCGAACCCAAGGCCTTTCGTATGCCAGCCAAGCACTCTAAACCACTGAGCTATATCCCCAACCTAGAAACATTTTCATATTGTATTTTATTAACATTGCTTGGCACAATAATAAAAAATGTGTAATAGTTCAAAAGAATACCCTTTGCCGGGAGTGCAGCTCAGTGGCAGAGCCTTTGCCTCACATGTACAAGGCCAGGAGTTCGATCCCTGGCACCACAAAAAGAATAACCTCAAGCAGGCAGGTAGTTTATGAATCTTTAATCTCAGCAATCAGGAAGGTGATTGCAGATCCCAGTGAGTTTGAGGCTGGCCTGATCTACATAGCAGGTTCCAGAACTACACAGGGCTATATAATAAGACTGTCTGGGAGGGAAGTGCCCTCAGAAGAGCTTCAATTAGGAATTCTTTTTTTTTTTATTGTTGACAATTTTAAAGATAAACTTTTATTTATGTGTTGAGGTGGTTGTGCATGTAAGCATAGTGCCCACAGATGCCAAAAGAGGGCATCAGATCCCTTGGAGCTATAGAGTTACAAGTGACTGTAAGCCTCCAGACATAGGTGCTGGGAACTGAACTCTGGAAGAGCATCAAGTATTCTTAAATGCTAAGCTATCTCTCCAGCAAATTTAGGATTCTTAAAAATAATCCACCCTTGAAGTCATGTATCAGTGTGTATTTCAGTGTCCTGGTATACAAAATGAAAACAGTATCAGCTTCTTTCCCTACTAGAACACAGACCTGCCCTTTTAAGAGATCCAGCCATGCCTCCCTACTCTTCTCCCTGGGACAGAGAGTTAAGAAGCCATCTGTGGGGGCTGGAGAGATGGCTCAGCAGTTAAGAGCATTAGCTTCTCTTCCAGAGAAGCCAGGTTCAATTCCCAGCACCCACATGCAGCTCACAGGTGTCTCTAACTCCTGATACAAGGGATCTGACACCCTCACACAGACATACAGGCACAGACAAAACACCAATGTACGTAAAGTTAAAGAAAGAATAAATAAATGTCAGCCGGGCAGTGGTGGTACATGCTTTAATCCCAGCACTAGGAAGACAGAGGCAGGTGGATCTCTGTGAATTCAAGGCCAGCCTGGTCTATAGAGTGAGTACCAGGACAGCCAGAGTTACAACAGAGAACCTTTTCTTGAAAATCCAAAAAAAATAATAAAATAAAATAATAATAAAAATGAATAAAAATTTAAAAAAAGAAGTCATCTGTGCCATGACCTAACAACAGTCCTAATTTATCCTAACTGGTACCTGGTTCTGTTCTTTGTGATGTACAGTATGTTGACCTAAGTCACATGATCTGAAACTTCCCATCAGCCTCCTCAAACTCCTAAGTCTGCTACTTCCTTTGTTCTCAGGATTTGCTCCAGGGATTTCTGCCTTTTTTTCTGCCCCACTCCCATCCCTCTCATGCCCATCCTTCTCATGGCAGCTCTGTATCTATCTACCTACCTCTCAAATTATGTTATGTGTGTAAGTATTTTGCCTGAATGTGTACCACTTATGTACCTGGTGCCCACAGATGTCAAAAGAGGGCATGAGTTACTGAAGTACAGGCAGTTGTGAACCACTCTATGGGAGTTGGGAATTGAATCGGGGTGCTCCTGTGCTCTTGGCTAATAAGCCATCTCTCTGCCCCTCTCTCCCTCTGTCTTATTTCCCTCCCACTCACCTCCCTTTTTTTAGGTCTTTCTATATAGTCCTGGCTGGCCTATAACTTGCTATATAGACTAGGCTGGCCTCAAACTCAGAAATGTCTGCCTTTTGAGGTCTCATTGCTGAAGGGAATTATGTGTCAGACTGCCTTACCCTCACCAACCACTGTTTACTTATCTCTTTCTTAAAAATTACTAAATGGTAGTACTTAAAAGTACCACCATTCCCAGCGCTCCAATTTTCCTTTTTGTCCCTACTTCCTCTCTCCTTCCCTCCTTTTCTATAATGTGACTTGAGCCAAGTTAGGATAACTTTAGGGAAAAACGCTGGATGAAAAATAGGAAAACTCTGCACAAGAGGGTGTGCTTAGACCTTCTTTCCCACCCACTCTTCTTACTTCCTCTTCAACATTAAAACCAACCACCCGACAAGCCCCACCCCCCCACCCTACCTGTAGCTCAGCAGCAGTGTAAACTCCTGGTTTTCCCCTTGGGACAGCCATGTCTCCTTCACACAATCAATTACTGCCTGAATCAACTGTTCATTAGGCTCCTTGCCAGATGGACAAAGTGTCTCCTGGATGAAGGTCTGGGCAGCCTCAAGCCAGGCTTGCTCCTAAGGAAAGTAAATCTAGTTAAAACATCTTCACAACAATCCAGCTCACCACAGGATTTTTGGAGAATAAAGAAATAGGATACAATAAATCAATCAGTCCAGACAATTAAAAGTTGAGCGTTTAGAACCTAAAGAAGTTTTAAAAGTTAGCCCAAGACTAAAGGCAGAGCTCCACAGAGAAGAGTGCTTGCCACAGTGAGTCCAGCCAGATGTACTGATCCTTAAAATGCTCACTTGAATTATGGATTCCCGGGGGCTAGAGAGAGAGCTCAGAGGACCCAAGTTCCATTCCCAGAACCCACATGGCAGCTCACAACTCCAGATCCAGGTAACCTGATGATCTTTTCTGGCCTCTGTGGACACTGCATGCACATAGTACACAGCCATACATGCAGGCAAAACATCTATACACACTTTAAAAAGAAAAAAGAAGAGCCGGGTGCTGATGGTACACACCTTTAATCATAGCAATTTTTTGACCTTCACAAGCACATGGTACACATACATATATGCAGGCAAACATATATAAAATAAATAAATCTTTAAAATTAAAAAAACTTCACTTAAATAAAAAGTTTAAAAATTTTTTGACGTCACAGAGACAGTGACAGCACGTGCATGACTGGCAAAATTTCAAGTAGATGAAAGCCCAGCAAGGGAAACTGAGCACAAGCCCACTCCAAAACCAAGAAGCTATCTGCAATTGAGAACTGTTGGGAGAGGGGAATTCAGTTTTCTCAATGGAGTGACAGCAGGTATATCAAACACTATGGCAGGCCTCATGTTCCGAATTGGTTGGCTAACACAAAACAGACTCCATGTTTTTGGTGTGCTTTTTGTTTTTGTTTTGTTTTGTTTTTTTTAATTTTGGTTTGACTTTTGGTTTGGATTTATGTATTTCTTTTTTTCCAAGAGAAAGAGAATATGAAGTTGAATGGGTAGGATCTGACTGTCCTGGAACTCAGAGACCTGTCTGCCTCCGCTTCCTGAGTGCTGGGATTAAAGGTGTGCACCAGCACCACCCGACTTGCATAAGAAAAAAAAATTAAGCCAATAAAAAAAAGTACTGCTCTGAATATATGAATATGCCTAATAGAAGACAATAAAAAACAGAGACAAAGGGTAATCTATTTACTTACTTAAAAAATATATTTTTATATGTATGGATGTTTTCCCTGCATGCATGCCTAGGGCCTACTGCCTCTCCTGGAACTGGAGTTAAGGATGATTTTGAACCATATGGGTGCCAGAAACTGAAGCCAGGTCCTCTGGAAGAACAGCCAGCACTTTTCAATGCTGGGCTATCCCCCGAAGCCCCCCATACTCCCGCCTTTTGAGAGGTCTTGCTATGGAACCATGGTTGGCCTGTACCCATTATACAGGCCAAACTGGCCTTGAACTCCCAAAGATCCTCCTGCCTCTGCCTCCTAAGTGCTATAACTATAGGCACATACATACCACCATGCCTGTATTAAAAGTGTAATTTCTCATCATTGCATTTTTAAAATCAGGTCCATACACTTGAATCCCTATAAACTAAATTCGTATAAAACGTAATCTCACTAGATTTGATCCCTGTTCTGTCTTTTAAGCTAGTTCTAACCACCACAGCGCCATCTTTGGTCCTCCAAAGCCTGTTAACCTTCTGGTCAATATTCCACATTCAGCACATCTTTAGCACCTTGCAAAACACTTTCAATGTTCTAAATTATTTCAGCATTCTTGTGGACAGTCCTACTGACTGTTTGTCACTACTGTGGCAAACCTCTTTTGCATTCATGTTCAGAGTTTTCGACAGTGGACCAGTTCATTACCCAGATATACTTTATCAACATAAAGCTGAGATGAAATGGCTTTATTCTTTCAGGTTTTTGTTGTTATTGTTGTTACTAGTCCTCTGATGTCCTGTCCATTGCTTAACACACTGAAAACCTTTCTATCTCAAAGTAGTAACACTACCTCAAAATGAAGTTTGGTTTTATTTAAAAAACAGCAGCAGCAGTTCCAGAGCGAGTACCAAGACAGCCAGAGCTACACAGAGAAACCCTGCCTCAAAAGCTTAGTGGTTAAGAGCACTCACTGCTCTTCCAAAGGTCCTGAGTTCAATTCCCAGCACCTATATGGTAGCTCATAACTGTCTGCAGTTAACTGATATAGTCTTCTGCAGATATACATGCAAAGCACCCATATACATAAATAAATCTTTAAAACAATTTAAAAAAAAATCAAAAGTGGGCAGGGGAGGCTAGTATGTATATAATCCCAGCACGCAGGAGGCAGATCTCTGTGAGTTCGAGACCAGCCTGGTCTACAGAGTGAGTTGCAGGATGCCAGGACTATGTAGAGAGAGACCCCCACCCACCCCACCCCCAAAAAAGTCAGGAGGAAGTTTCTGAGAGAAGCCCCAGAGCTGGACTTCTCCAAGGATAGGACTCTGATGCTAATGAAGTGGTCTTAACTCCTGCAGAGTTCAACCTCTGAAACCCACATAAAGGTGAAACAGAAAAATAACTCCACAAAATTGCTTTCTGAACTCTGTATGTTAACTGTGGCATACACACACACTGCTGGGGGATGTGGCTCCGTGATAGAACACTTAACCAGGATGCATGAGGTCCTGAATTCATCTCCTGTGGCTGACTTGGGGTGGTATCATTCCAAACAAACGGGGCGGGGAGGGGCGGGGAGGGGCGGGGGGGAGGGGGGGGGGGGGGGGGGGGGGGGGGGGGGGGGCGGCACATGTCTATGCCAGGATAAGGATCAAATTCAAGGCCAACATGGGCTATATTGTGAGTATGAAGGCCAGCCTCAGTTACATAGGCAAGATTTTTGGTTTTTGCTGTTTGTTCACAACAGAAAGGCACACCAACATGCTCATGCGTTGACTCAAATGGAGCAGAGGTCTGTATTATGAATAAGCCCGTAGGTACATAATGTAAACACTTTTCCCTAAAATACTTGATGAATTGCCTGCCTTTTTTGTTGTTGTTTTGAAAGAGGGTCTCTGATGCTCTAGAACTTGCTATGTTGACTAGGCCTGCCTCTGCCTCCCAACTGCTGGGATTTAAGGCTTGTGCCACCACACCTGGCGGAACTGCCTACCTTGAACAGCCTTTGACAGGTGACTGTGGCTCCAAGATTTCTCCTTTGGCTGAGTTCTTTATCCTGAGATTTGGTCCTACCAATCTGCCCATCCCAGTCTACCTGGTCAATCCACAAGCACCACAGAGGCTCTCTCAACTACTCCAGCACTAAAGCTATGTTCACTAACTGAGCAGACAGCACTCGCAAGCAACTAGCTGTTCTAGCTTGAATCCTAGACTGCTTAACTCGTTCCTTGTCTTTCCATAGGTTCTATTTCCTCTCTTTTTGTTTCCTTGCTTGCTTTTTGACTAGGGTCCTTTATGGAGACTGGTCTCGAACTGACAGAGATCTGCCTGCCTCTCTGCCTCTGTACATGGGAGGCTGAGGCTTGTCGAGGCTAACCTAATGAATTACTTAGCAAGCACCAGGGTTACGTGACGTTAACATAACGCTATCTTTAAAAACCCACCAACTTCTGACTCCTCCACCTCCACCCAATCGAACTCAAGACATCTGCTCTAACTCTGGCTTATCAACACGGCTCTGCTGCCTAGTACCACCTCCGATGTTTTCCCACCTTGCTACCTCGTGCACGCACCCCAGGGCTGGGACGTTTCTCCTTTCCCCTCAGCTACGTCAGGAGGCTCTCGAAGCCGCCAACAGCCCCACAACCTGCTGCTAATTTCCCACAGGGCGTAAACCTTCGCGATAGGCGAAGATGTGTTCCAGGCTCAGTCTGCGGTGGAACAAACGGCCTAAAAAGGCTCTGCTCCCGGGGCCGCGGACACAGACAGTGGGTGGAAGGCGGACAGGAAGAAAGGAAATACGAAACAAGAAGAAAAAGCAAAACAAGAAAACCCCGAGAATCACACAAACAGCACTCACGGAGATAGACACCTGGCCTTGGCAAGCAGCCATGATGCCCCAAACCCCTACTCCGAAGAGCGCGCGGGTGCTCACGGGAGGGAGCTTGTGACGTCATGGAGCAGCCCTGGCTCCTCCCCCGTATCCACTTGCGGTTTGTCCCGCCAGGCTCATTTTTCCTGCCTAAAACGCACCTTAAGGGGGCATGCCTTAAATTTGCACGACCCTTCTATTTGTGCCTCCTAACTGCCGGAGTTACCAGACCTGGCCTGCTGTTTGCCTTCTATAGTGACGTCGCGTCAGGCTTCTCCTAGGGTTTCACGTGGGGTGGGGCAAAAAGAGCCTGGGAGTGCATGGTCCACTTGGTTCCTAACACCTAAGAATCTTTCAGTCTCCCTCATCTTGCCAAACAGAGAAGTGCTTCTTAAAAGTAGTCACAGGCTGGATGGGGTGGCACCCTTTATCCCATCACTTCAAGTGCAGAGGCAGGGGTATCTCTGTGAGTTCTAGTCCAGCCTGCTCTACATAGTGAGTTCCAGGCCAGCCAGCACTACTAAATGATGTGTGTGGTGTGTTGGGGAGTTGGGGGGCAACCACAGGACACTATTCACATATGCATTTAGCTCTTTCCCTCACTCAACTGTCAGTTCCAACTCAAGAGCCTTATTCTATTTTTTAATTCTGATGCCTGCAACTGTATTTGTTGCTAAAGACCTTGATGAAAATGAATGGCTCGATTAATGAAAGCTTTTGCTTTTCCTAATTTAATCAGCCAGGCAATCCACAGCTCAGTATTGGTGGAGTAAACAGAATTTATTTATGTGCCAGGCACTGTTTTAGGCTCTGGGGATATCCACTGAAGAAAACAAAAGTCCCTGCCTTGTTCTAAGATGAGGTTGGCAGAGGAAAACAGGCAAAATATATACAATGTTAGAAATATGGAAAGGGGAAAAAGCAAAGCCAGGGGATTGTCTGTCACTCTAGTTCCAGGGAATCCAAAGCCCTGTTTTGGCCTCCAAGGCAACTGCACACATGTGGTGCTCATGCATGAAAGCAGGCAAAACACTCATACACATAAAAAGAAAGAAAACCTAAAACTGTATGCTGTCTATATACATGATTAATAGTAAATAGACATCAACTTAAATGTTTAAAAAGGGGCTATAGGGATATACCCATACTCACACATGTTATGGTATATTTAGCTATCCTAATTTCAAAACAATTTTAATTTCACTCCAAACGATAATGCTTTTTCCGCTGCCCAGAAACAGTTTGCTTCAAAGGAGATACAACAAGTGTGTGTTAAATGTAAAGATCTGGAAAGTAATCAATAAAAGACCCAATGTTAATTTTGTTGGACTTCAGAGATCCAAACGGGGACCCCCAGGGCCCAAACCGGAACGCCGCATCCCCACAGAGACTCACAGATGGGATATCGATGCAAATAGCAAGAGGATTTATTCCAGTATACTGGGGCCGTTCTAACACGCAGGATAGAACCGACTACGAGGGGCAGAAAGCAAGCCTTTTTATTATTTACAGTTGAAACAGTTGCTAGGGGGCTGTATAGTTGTTAAGCACAGACCATGTTGGTGTAAGTTGATTGGTCTCTAAATTGTTTTCCCATTTTGATAGGTAGGGGCCAGTTAACCTCTAAACTGGTTGGTGTTAGCACATAGCAAGGTCGTGGGCAACTGGGAGGAGGGAACTCCTCAGCCCAAGGCTGTGGGACCAAGATTATGGACCATCTGCACAAAGAAGGGCACATTCTCTAGCCCAAGGCTGTCTAGCTGCCTTGTTTGTCTTAGAAAATGTTTTTCTTACAGAAATTGTTTTTGCTTTAACCCTGGGAAACTCTGGAACTGTTCTGGGTCACACTGCCCCTGGCTTGGGCCTATACAATTTTGGTGTTCTTACAAGCCTGACTAAAGTTTCTTAGGCCTGGGCGATGGACCTGACCTCCACAATTTCAGGGTAAGGTTGTGTTCCTGTCTTTCCAGGAAAGGAGCAAAGTTCTAGATGGCTCCTGATCTAAAGCATCCAACTAGAGTATCCAGAAACCACTGGACAAACGAAACATCTAAAGGAAAATGACAGATCCATCAGGAGGAGATGCCGAAGAGAAGGAGTGAACTGGTGACTTGGAGAAAAATAATGCTGTTACGTTTGCTAAACTGTGTTGCATGTTAATTGTCAGCTTGACAATACAGAATCCAAATTCTGTTTGTCAGAGGAGATAGGATAGAATAAACCACCTGTCATAGAGTCAGTATTATATTGTTTGCCGTGCTAAGGATCGTTTATAAAGGTTTATGGGTAATGTGACACAATGTTTAAGTATAACTTCTCAAGTTTGGCTATCTGCAACCGTTCATAATACTACATAATATTTTTATAACTGTCACATGCTTCAAGTATTCATATTTGAGGGACAGGAGATGAATGCCACCATCTCATTAAATCTACCAAATTGTAAAATGTGGTATGCCATCAAGGAATCCGGCTAGATACATTGGCAACAATGTAAAGGTGAGAATCCTGTTAATATATTCCTAGGATAAGTCATTGATTGGAGCCCTTATGGCTCCCCCAGAGGAAGAAATTCTTGCTCAGAATTGACATGGCAATGGTTTAATTCAAATAAGATGGTAAATATGGTTTCTTCTGTTTTCAATCTTTTCGATGGCATAGAGTGGGGATGTCAGGCCCTCTATTATGGTTTGGTAATTCAGTTCAAACCAACTAGTGGAAACTGGCAAATGCCTTTCACCCGATTAAGGCATGGAGTGGAAGGATAAACATTACCAATAACAAGATTAATTTATCGTTTAATTGGAGCAAAGTCACATCCTTATGGCGTGTGTTCCGCCACCTTACTTGTTATTAAAGGGGCTTGTGCTACGACACCCCAACAGTTATAACATCCCTTGTGCATGCTGCACTCTTCATACCTGTGTCGATGCTAAAATGTCCCTAAATGTTACTTTTAGAAGCGTTCTCAGAGCAAGACCAGCTGTCTGGTTACTGGTGAGATTGAGACAGCCCTGCGTTGATGCTGGTACAGACACTTGCTGAAAGAATATTAAGAAGAACCCAATGAATAGTTGGACTGAAAATTGCTGTGGTTATGAGAATTATTACATTGACTGGTACTGCTGCGAGAGCTGGAGTGGTTCTTCGTAAGGGAATTGAAACTGCTGAATCATCAAGGATTGGCATAAGCATTCTGTAGAACTTCGGATCCAACAGAATATAATAGTGAAACCAAGTTAATGAAATAGTGGACCTGAGACAGGCTATGAAATTAATAGGAGAGTAATTAGAAATTTAGGCAGAGACAGGGGAATCTCTGTTCGAGGCCTGCCTGGTCTACAGAGTGAGTTCCAGGACAGCCAGAGTTATATATATATTATTTTATGTGTGTAAGTGTTTTGCCTGCATGTATGTCTGGGCGCCATGTCTGTAACCAGGGAAGCCAGAAGAGGGTGTCAAGTCCCCTGGAACTGGAGTTGCAGACAGGTATGAGCCATCATGTGGAGGCTGGAGATTGAAGCTGGGTCCTCTGGAAAAGCAGCCACTGCTCTTAACTGCTGAGCATCGTCTCTCCAGCGCCTACTCATACTTTTTTTTTAAAAGAGGCCTGGTATAATGGGTAATCTTGATTATCTACTTGAGCAGATTTAGAATCACTGTGGAGACATTCCTGGTCCTCTATATCAGAACATTTGCAGAGATGTGAAGAGGTGGGAAGACCCATTATGAATGTAGGCGGCACAATTTCATGAGCTAGGGTCTTAGACTGAATAAAATGGAGACAGGAGGACACCAGCATACATTTTTCTTGTTTACTGGCTGTGCTTGCAAGGTGACCAGATGCTTCATGCTCTTGTTGCTGTAGCAAAGAGCTGCTCTTGCACTTGACCTCCCTGTCCATTAAAAACCATCCCCTGAAACTGTGAACCAAAATAAACTCTTTCTTCTGTAAGTGACCTTTGTCAGCTATTTTATTTCACAGTAGTGGGAAAATTAATATAGCTGATGATAGAATTCAGCGAATAGCACTTGCTTAGCATGTGCAAAGCTCTAGGTTCAAGTCCCAGAACTGCAAAATGTGAAAGGGAAAAAAAAACCAATCCTCTTGCTGTGTTTTACTAAATTATTAATTAAAGAAAAACTAAAAGCAAAGAGAAGGGAGAGGACAAACAGAATCTTGGATATTTAAGAAGTTTCTTGCTCAGATTCCTGAGTTCAAAGTTTCTGTCATAATTGAAGGGACAAAGGAATGGGAGTTACTGGACGAACGTGCTTTCAGTTCGAGGTGGGCTGTTTGTTTTGAGTCAGGGTCCCACTATGTAGCCGTGGCTGGCCTGGAACTCGCTATGTAGACGAGGCTAGTCTCGAACTTACAGACATACTCTTGCCTCTGCGCCCCAGAGTTTAAAGGCTTGTGACGCCATTTAAGGCCCAACTTTTGAGTTATTTAAGGAATTTGAGTTATTAGACGGAAACACGACCCAGCAGCAGCACCACCTACAGCAAAGGTCCGGGACTGCGCAAGTCAAGTCTTCGGCTGCGGCGCTCGCGGATGACGTAGCTGCGCGCCAAATTTGCGGCGTTCTGGCGCCGAGAGGACCACTTCACGTGAGTAGAATCCGCGCGTGCTTCCCTGATGTCGCTCCCTCGTGCGGCTCCATTGGTCACCCACGCAAGCCGATCCAGGGGCGTCGGTTTCCCCGTCAGTCCCGGCTGACTGCAGCTGGGCCCGCGTGCCTGCGTTGCAGCGTCCGCCCGCCGGAGCGCGTGTTCTCCAGGCGCCCGGCGTGGCTGGCCGACCCGGTTGAGGTCGCCTCCCCTCTCGGCCGCAGTCATTCATTAGCAGGAAATGTGTCGACCGCCTGCATTATACCGGCCGCAGACTAACCGTTGGGATGCAGCCCTGACATACACCCTGTCTCGTTATTCCTGGAGATTATAGTTCACTGGGAATGATAGATGAAAATCTTAATAAAATAACTCGAGAATGCTGGAGGTGTAGCTCGTAGAATGCTTACCAGCAAGCATGGGGCCCTGGGTTCGATTCCCACGACCTCAAACCGTGCATTGTGACGAACACTTGAAATTACAGGAGGATTTAAAGTCACCCTCAGCTACATAGCGAGTTAAAGGTCAGCCTGGGCTAAGTGAGACTTTTTTTTTTAAAAAAGGATTTCAGGAAGACGGTGGGAGAGGAAAACATGTAGTGGGATTAAAGGGTTTGTTCATTCAACAAGTTTTGTTTGTTTCTCCCTCTCCACCTCTGGGTTTGTTTGTTTGTTTGTTTGTTTGTTTGTTTGTTTTTTGAGACAGAGTCTCGATATACAGCTCTGGCTGACTTGGAGCTATATAAACCCTGGAACTCAGACTCCTCTTCCTCTGCCACCACAGTGCTGGGATTCAAGGCCTGCACCACCCACCAGGCAGCCACAGGTGTTATATTTGTTAAGACATCTCACCACCCTAGAAGTCATGATTTTTTGTTTGTTTTGTTTTGTTTTTCAAGACCGGGTTTCTCTGTTGTAACTCTGTCCTGGAACTCACTCTGTAGGTCAGGCCAGCCTTGAACTCACAGAGATCAATCTGCCTCTGCCTCCCAAGTGCATAGCCTGGCTAGACATCATGATTTTTAAGGTAGCTCGTGGCAAATAGGATGTGGTTGTGCAGCATTGGAATCAGACTGTTCAGGAATCCCGTGCAACTGGGTGTCGTGGTGCATATCTACAAGCCCAGCGTTTGAATGACAGTGGCAAGAAGATTGTGAGTCCCAGGCCAGCCTGGGCTATATAATAACCAGACTTTAATCTCATAAAATACACAAGAGCAACAAAGAAACCAGTACATTGCTCAGTCCAGATGAGCAATGGTGGTGGCTTGGATAGTGCGATAGTACACACCAAGGGTACAGAAAGGAGTAGAATTGTTGGTGGGTTGCATATAGAAAGGCTGAGGGAAAAGAGCAGTTAAGTAGGCTTCATTTTTACTGTAGTTCTGGATATTAAACCTAAGGGGTTGAAGCCTGGCTCATGCTAGGCAAGTGCTTTCAGTTAAGTAACTCATGGATGTGGTAGTGTTTCCTAGGATGGGTAAGACTAGAAGAACAGCAAATCCTCCTGATTTGAGGTGCTTGCAGTATTACAGTTACTGCCTAGCTTCTGGCTCCCTTCCAGTGAACTCAATAAACTACTCCTCTTGGAGAAAGGAAGGAAGGTAGGAAAAGAAAGCCCCTTTAGTCCCAGCACTAGGGAGGCAGAGGCAGGGGGATCTCTGAGTTCAAGGCCAGCCTGGTCTACAGAGTGTGTTCCAGGACAGCCAGAGTTACAACAGAGAAACCCTGTCTCAAAAAACAAAAAACAGAAAAAGAAAAAGAAATATGTCTCTTATAGCCTAGGCAGGCCTCATACTCTATGTAGCTGAGAATAACCTTGAGCTCAGGATCCAGGTGGATCCCTGTACGTGTGTGGACATGTATACATCCTCCACATCCCATGTGCTGGGGATTACAGGTATGTGCTACTTTGCCCAGTTTATATGGTGCTGGGAATCAAACCAACCCAGGGCTTCATGCATTCTAGACACACACTCTTTTGAGTTAAATCCTCAGTCCCTATTGGTTGTCTATGACGCACATACGTGTAGATGTGACAACATTTAAATGGAATTTTAAAAACAGTCACTGTTGGGAAAAGTTATGGAGTATTTTGGCAAATATTACATTGAACAATACCAAATTGCCATTGTCTGGGTTGTCCTTGAAGCATGACATCGATTAATGTTATTTTTTTATGAACCTAATTCATATCCAAAAGGTTACCTGCAAAGATGGCCCCTATCCTTCACTTTTATGTCCGTCCCTCTGGCCACGAGGGGGCAGCCTCTGGACACGCTCTTCGGAAACTACAAGAGAAACTACCAAAGCTTCAGAGTGTGGAGACTGAGCTGTGCTACAATGTGCAGTGGACAGGTTGTTGTGTTTAAATTTTACTTTTATTTTTTGGTAGGTTGTTTGAGTCAGAGTAACCCAGACTGGTCTTAAACTCTCTCTATGGCTAAAGATGACCTTAAATTTCTGATTCTACTACCTTTACCTCTGGGGTGCGGGGCTTACTAGTATGGGCCGTTACACCTAGTGTCAGGGGTTGGATTCTTTTAATTTTTTATTACAGTTTGATTTTATTTTATTTTTAATTATGTGCATCTCTGTGTGTGGATGAGGTGGCAATAGAGGTGGCCTTCTGACATGGGTGTTGGAACTCTAACTTGAGGCCTCTGTAAAAGCAGATTGTGATCTTAACCACTATGCTATTTCTCTAGCCTCCTGTTTGATTTACGTGTGTGTGTGTGTGTGTGTGTGTGTGTGTGTGTGTGTGTGTGTGTACACATATACACACATGCACTCAAGCCTGTGGAAGTGAGAGGACTCTTCCTTCCACCATGTGGGTTCCTGGGATCAGACTCAGGTTGTCAGACGTTGTTGCAGGTACATTGGGTGTGTGTTTTACCTGCGTGTATGTCTGCACCGTGTGTGCCTGGCACTGCAGAGGCCAGAAGAGGACATGAATCCTCTGGAACTGGAGTTGCAGATGGTTGTTAGCCATCATGTGGGTGCTGTTAATCCAATCCAGGTCCTCTGAAAGAACAGACAGTCCTTGTAACTGCTGAGTCCATCTAAGCCCCTAGATGTTAGATTCTTTTTTTTTTTTTTAAGGATTTATTTGTATTTTATGTGCATTGGTTTTTGCCTGTATGTATGTCTGTATGAGGGTGTCCAGTAGCCATGTTGGTGCTGGGAATTTAAACCAGGTCCTCTAGAAGAGCAGCCAGTGCTCCTAACCGCTGAGGCATCTCTGTTTTGTTTTTTGTTTTATTTTGGTTTTTTGAGACAGGGTTTCTCTGTTGTAACTCTGGCTGTTCTGGAACTCACTCTGTAGACCAGGCTGGCCTCAAACTCACGGAGATCTGCCTGCCTCTGCCTCCCCAGTGCGGGTATTAAAGTGTGTGCTACCACCGCCCAGCTGTTTTTTGTTTTTTAGTTAATAGCTCTCCTGGAATTTGAAATGTAGACCAGGCTGGCCTTGAACTCACGGAGACAGAGATCCTTCTGTCCCTATCTCCTGAGTGCTGGGACTAAAGGCATGGACCACCATGCCCTACCCTAGGTGTTGATTTCTAGAAGGAGGTGACCTGGTATATGAGTCAGTGTCTTGAGGTGCCCTGTCTGTCTCTGCAGCCGAGGCCCTTCCAGGGGCTGAGGAGATGAAGAAGTTGATGTGGCTGTTTGGATGCCCATTGTTGCTGGATGATGTTGCCCAGGAATCCAGGCTCGTTCCCGGCTCCAATGACTTGTTGCTGGAGGTGGGACCCAGGTACGTGTCATGTCTATTCCTGGGGCAACTTGGTCCCACGTTCCAAGGCGCATCTCTCATTCACACACATTGTCCACCCTCTCGCTTCTATCTCTCTCCTTTCCCTTGTGGTCTTTGGAGGTGTTCCTTTGCTCTTTTCTTCTCTCGGCCTAGGAAGCCATGCAAATATTTTCTCTGTGTGGGCAAATGTCTTAAAAACTAAACTATCTCCCAAGTCTATTCTAGAAATAACAGCTTGCATTCTAAGGAGTTGAAATTGTAGTAGTCTCTCTCATCTTCCATTGTTTATTTTTGGTGCTGGGGGTTGTCTGTAGGACTTAACGCTTGCTGAGGAAGCGCTGTACCGTCGGTCAGTTTTGGTTCTTTTACATTTTCTTCTGAAACATGATTTTGCTAAGTTTCGCATTCTGGCCTTGTGTATTGATATGTGCACCTGAGTGCAGGCGCCCATGGAGACTAGAGACATGGGAACCCACTAGAGCTGGAGTTACAGTAGGTTTTCTTGGTGCCCAGTGTGAGGCAGGAGGCCAGTGGTAAAGAGGTAATAGTGGCGTGTTGCATAGACACTGTGTAATGGGCAGATCCGTTTTCCCAGCTGATGCTTGCTAGGGCCCTCAGACCTTAACATCTGACCTCTCCTCAGGCTGAACTTCTCTACTCCAGCATCCACCAACATTGTTTCTGTGTGCCAGGCTGCTGGGCTGAGAGCTGTGGATCGGGTAGAAACCACCCGGCGTTACCGGCTTTCGGTGAGGTGTGGGCATTGAGGTGGGAAATCAAGAGGAGCAAGTAGACCAGACATTAGATCTCTAGCAGAGTCATGGGAGAAGCAGGGGAGAGCTCTAAGCCTGCCCTGTGCCCCTGGGAGGATGCTTGTTGCTTGGGTACCTGGTTGGAGGGTGACTGAGCCACCTTGACTTCCCATACATGCATCCTGTACGGGTTCATGTCCAGAAGGGGATTTTTTTGTTTCGTTCCTTTTTCTTTTAGTCTGAACAAAGATGCTCTCTATGGGCCAGAGGGCACATAGCTCAGCGGTAGGACATTTTCGTAGTATATTTAAGACCCTAGCCTTGATATCTATACTAAAATGGGAAAATGGTGCTGTATGGTAGTAGTGAGGTGACTAACGTGGAGAAGTGAGTTCTAGCTCTCTGTTCTTCAGCTTTGTTCATTGTCTTCCTGCTAGTTTGCCCACCACCCTACGGCTGAAATGGAGGCCATTTCTCTGGCTGCCTTGCATGACCGGATGACGGAGCAGCACTACCCTAACCCCATCCAGAGCTTCTCTCCTCAGAGCATCCCAGCTCCACTCAATGGCCCCATTGACATATTAGCTGAGGGTCGGCCTGCCCTGGAAAAGGCCAACCGGGAGCTAGGTGAGCAGGAGTCCATGGGAGATGAAAGGGAGAGCCCAGCGTAGTTCAACAGGACTACTGAGACATAGAATATGGTGACCTGTGGCGTGCTGTCAGCTCCTCTAGGGTTTGTCTCCTAGGTCTCGCTCTTGACTCCTGGGACCTGGATTTCTACACCAAGCGCTTTCAAGACTTGCAGCGGAACCCCAGCACAGTGGAAGCCTTTGACTTGGCTCAGTCCAATAGGTGAGGAGGAATGCCATTGTCTACTGTCTTAGCCCATGGAGATTGGAAGGGATTCCACAGAAGACTCACCTCCTGTGCGTTCCCTGCATCTCTTGTGGTTCTGGTCTCCTTACCCTTCTAGGAGTCTACTTTTAAATCTTGGTTTTATCTTACTTTGGCTGTGGACATCCAGGGTGGCAGGATACATGATGGTTTTCTGGAATGTACTTTTGACATCTAACCTGAGTATCAATTGTTTGTGACTGCTGTTGAAAGCTGTTGAGAAGACACAGCACCGAGGAGTGATCCATGCTTGTGTCCCTTCCCCTCCCTGTGTCACTCCTGCAGTGAGCACAGCCGACATTGGTTCTTCAAGGGCCAGCTCCATGTGGATGGGAAGAAGCTAGCACATTCCTTGTTTGAATCCATCATGAGCACCCAGGCATCCTCAAACCCTAACAACGTCCTCAAGTTCTGTGACAACAGCAGGTTGGCTGTACCCTGGGCTGAGGTGGTCTTGGGTTGGAGAGAAGGGAGGCCTTGGACCCTGGTTGAGTTGGCGTGGCTCTTGGAGCAAAGCGGGGTGTAGAGCGACTGTGTCCATAGTGCGGTCCAGGGGAAGGAAGTCCGGTTCCTGCAGCCTGAGGACCCTACACGACCAAGCTGCTTCCGGCAACAGCAGGGGCTCAGACATGTTGTCTTCACGGCAGAGACACATAATTTCCCCACAGGTGAGTTGGGTCCCAGTGTAGATAGACAAAATTAGAGAATAGGAGAGCACAAAGGTCCCAGGCCTTGGGGCTGAGCCTGCTGTTCTTATTTCTATGGAGGGCATAGGGATGGATTTTATCTCGATGTCACCCGTATCTCCTTTGCTTTCTCTTTGCAGGAGTTGCGCCCTTCAGTGGCGCAACCACAGGCACGGGTGGCCGCATCAGAGATGTCCAGTGCACAGGCCGTGGGGCCCATGTGGTTGCTGGCACAGCTGGCTATTGCTTTGGGAACCTGCACATTCCAGGTTCTGTCTTTTTCTTCTCTACCCACCTTCCCTTCTGTAGGTTCACCCTCTCTCTCCCCCTGCCGCCGCCTACCGACCGGATTCCGTTCTCCATGCTGGCCAGGCGCGGAGATCTCTGGCAGGAACTCGGGAAAAGGGGTTTGGGGAAAGGGAAAGGGACTGGGCCTGGACCGGTGCAAATCTGATTGCCGTGCAGAGAATTGTACAGGGTACAAGAAAAACCCCAGGACTCGCTCATGGTGGAAGCCAAAGTCACTTTAATGCAATGTATAGGGTACATATGTAGGGCCACAAGCAGGAGAGGGTCTTTGGTACCCAGGGTTGGGATCCATTGGTAAAGACAAGGATATTGGGGCAGCCTTATTTTCATGTGGGGTTCAAGTCTAAGTGTCAAGGTCTTGCAAAGGCACCTTCTGCTTGAGGTGTGGTCTCACAGGGAAAAAGAGAAAGGCACCTTATCAGTAAGTGGACCCATCCCTAGACTTCCAGCTACAGCGCAGATAAGCACCAACCAAGCCATATTCCTTTGCTTCTGTGAAGAGGCAATATTTAATATTTAGCTGGGTTCTGGTCAGGGCCAAAGTGAGTAGCAGACGAATGCCTGCCGTTCTCATCTCCTGGGGTGACGTGGCGTTCCAAGCCAGCTTCGACCCACTCTTAGCTCTATGACAATCCCATACCCTTCCAGAGTCTTAGTCCTGGCAGGCACCAACACTTAGATCTTTTATGTTTGAGGGTCATCTGGGCATCTTGGGAGGGAGAGCTTCAGAGTAGTCAGCTTTTTGCTGACCACGAACATGAGCAGTATAAACTGGGGGAGTTAGAGATTGCCGGACAAGCTTTGAAGGCCTATGATTTCTTTCAGAAACTAGCATTTACTTAGCCAGAAAACATGAGATCAACACTCCCCCATTCCTAGTTTCTTTGAAAACTTTAAGACTGAGGATATGTTTTCCTGGGGAGACACAGCCCACACATTTACTCACCCCAGATAGGGTTCCCACAACAAACCAAAGTATGCAGATGACAGTCCAACTCAATATACCAATAAGTTTTATTGAGGCTACTTACAAGAGAATGGGTGAGGGGTTTGACTCAGAGACAACTGCATCACTCTCTTAGGGTTTCTGTAGCTGTGATAAAATACCATGACCAAAGCAAGTAGGGGTGGAAAGCGCTGATTTCATTTACGCTCACACATCACTGTTTATCATGGCGTGTTTAAGTCTTGGGGGAACTGTTACATAACGGGCTTGCTAGATGACTCAGTGGTTGAGAGTATGCTATTCCTGCAGGGGACCTGAGTTTGGGTCCCAGCACTGTTGGTTGGGTAGCTCACAACTGCCTGTGTAACCTCTGCCTCTGCAGGCACCCACACAGATACACATTTTATCATTTTGGAAAATGATAAAAATCTTTTTTAAAAAAGAAGGATCTGGAGAGATAGCTTAGAAGTACCTGTTGCTCTTCTA